>CM076583.1:82991041-83516005 GCA_034641835.2 Pinus albicaulis
GTGCATGAATCCCTTACCTTATGGAGCTAACCCCTTGATGTGAGGAGCTTATCCCTTTGAAGGAGGATTCTATCCCTTCATAGTTGGAACAGAAAACCTCCTCTTTTCCACTATAAAAAGAGGCATTAGGTAGCCTCAAAGGGAGTTCAAGCTTTTGGAATATTTGAAGTTAAGTGTTGTTGAGATTTAGACTCAGTTAACTAAGACTTTTGTGAGGAGAGATTACATACCTCTATTTTTATTGGTTGGAGGAGTGTAGAGCTTATCAAAGTAAAGGAGACTCCTGCTTCGGACCCCGGAAAGTCTTGTGCAACATCAAGGCTCGGGTTGTAAGGATTTTCTTCTTTGAAATTAATACAAATATACTCATTTTTCTCAATAAGCTTTCAATCAATGGTTTATTTCATAGATTCCTTGATCACTATGATAAGCATGGTTTATGATGATTTCTATACAGCTGCTATGTAATATTTTGCTTTTTTGTGACTGTAGGTTTACAAGCGAAACTCCTTCAAGCGCGCAAGGGATAACAACAACTTCAAACAAGCACTGGACAAACGGTAAGTCTTTTACACTTATATAGAGATTTTCATAGATCATATATGCTTAGAGAAAGATTAGTCTATTTGGCTGTTTGTTTCTAGATACTTTTAGCACTAGGGAGATCGGTCTTGTCCACAAGACAGATTAATCCATACAACACACATATACCTCAACGATTGTTAAATTATCTTTATCTATTTGTACATAAAGATTGCTATCAACAGTACCTTTCTTGAACCCTTGTTGACGTAGATATCCATCAAGACGAGCATACCATGCTTTGGGAGTTTGCTTGAGACCATATAGAGCCTTCTTTAACCTGCAGACATAGTCTTCTTTTTGTGATAGTAGAAAACCTTCAGGTTGTTCGATGTAAACTTCTTCTTCTAATTCTCCATTTAGAAATGTTGACTTAACATCCATTTGGTAGACTTTGATTTTTCTTGAACATGCATAGGTGAGAAACATTCGGATGGCTTCCATTCTAGCAACTGGTGCAAATGTTTCATCGAAATCAATTCCTTCCACTTGTGCATAGCCTTTGCAAACCAATCTTGCTTTGTTTCTGGTAACCTACCCATCTTCATTCAATTTGTTCCTGAACACCCATTTAGTCCCAATGACATTTTTATCTTTTGGTCGTGGAACTAATTCCCAGGTGTTATTCTTCTCAATTTGATCCAATTATTCATTCATAGTTGCTACCCAATGTTCATTCTGGTTGGCTTCCTCAAAACTACTAGGCTCAAAGGTTGCTAGAAAAGCAATGTGAGCTTGTTGTGATGAACGAAGTTGTCGACCTTCATTTATGTCACCAATGATTTGATTTGATGAATGGTTCTTTTGAATCCACTCTTTTGTTCTCCTTGGAGGAGCTTCTTGTTGTTGTTCTGGTATATCTTGATGATCATTGTTTACTTCTTCCTCGTTGATAGTTGCTTCTTGTTCTACAATTTTATCTATGTCTTTTTTAGCCTCTATCTCAAGTTTCAAAGATTCTAGATCCTCATCATTACTCGCTAGAACACCATCTTCGTCAAATGTAACATTTATGCTCTCCACTATCTATTTTCGTCTTACATTATAACATTTATAGGCCTTTCTTTTGCGTGAGTAACCAACAAAGATACCTTCATCAACACATGATTCAAACTTACCCAAATTTTGATATTCTCTTTTGATATAACATTTTCTTCCGAAGATTCTGAAATATTTTACATTAGCTGGTTTTCCTTTCCATAATTCATATGGAGTCTTGTTGCAATTATTTCTAAGAAGACTTCGGTTGATAATGAAGATTGTCGTATCAATTGCTTGAACCCAGAATTTTTCATCCAATTTTGAGTCCTTCAACATTGTTCTACCCATTTCCTGTACAGTTCTATTCTTTCTTTCAGCAACTCCATTTTGCTGAGGTGTTCGTGCTGTTGAAAATTGCCTTTTTATTCCATTTTCGTCACAGTATTGCTGAAATAATTTGGAAGTGAATTCTCCACGATTATCTGATCTTAAACACTTTATTTTCAAATCAGTTTCATTTTCAACCAACTCCTTGTAGATATTAAAGCACTCAAATGCTTCAGATTTTTTCTTTAGGAAATTGACGGCTGTCATCCTAGTATAGTCATCTATCATTAACATGAAATATAATTCTTTGTCTAAGCCTTTGGTTCTCATAGGACCACATAGATCAGTATGTATCAATTCCAATGGATGTGATGAAAAATGTTCTTTTGTTTTAAATTGGACTTTTTTCTTCTTGCCATGCCGACATGCCTCACATAGTGTGTTGGAAGGTTTTGAGATTTTCGGCATTTCTCGTACTGCTTCCTTTTTTCTTATCCTGACAAGATTGTCAAAGTTTATGTGACGCATTCGTTTGTTCCATAACCAAATTTCATCTTCTTTAGCTAGTAGACATGCTTTAGTTGCTTCATCCAGAACATATATGTCGTTTGGAGCTCGACTTGATGTAGCCACAATTTTACCATACCTGCCTTTCCTGATTTCACATTTTGTGGAGTTGAATAGCATTGTGTGTCCTTGATCACACATTTGTCCAACACTAAGAAGATTGTGATTCATGTTTTCAACCAATAGAACATTCTTGGCTATAACATCTTTGCTTCCGAGAGTGACGGTACCTGATCCTATAACATTTGAAGATCCATCATTTCCAAAGGATATGGTTCCATCCTTCTTCTCTTTCAGAGATACAAATTTCCTTCTATCTCCAGTCATATGCGTTGAGCAACCACTGTCAACATACCACACATATTTATTTTTTTGAGCCTTGAGAGCGAGAGCACAATTATCAGTCTTCTTCTTCTTCCATGTTCATTCATTTTGTGGCTTCGAAGATTCTTCTGGAGGATTTTCAAGTCTGCAGTCTCTGGCTATGTGTCCAAAGTTATAACATTTGTAACATTCCATATTATTTCTTAAATGTTCAAATCTATTGATGTTTCGTTGAGCCCTGGGAGGTTCATATTTGAAGAATCTCTTGGAATTGTATTGGTTCCTAGGGTACGTGCGACATTCTATAGCTTTATGACCAAATTTTCCACATGAATAACAATAGCCATGAAAAATATGTTGGTACCTGGATGAAAATCTTCGTCGAGGAATCGTCTTCCAAGGATGTGCTTGCGAATCTTTTCCAATGAAGTCTTCATGTATGTCAGATCTCATAGGTTCATTTTATTTTGTTGTAGAAGGTCCTGCTTCTTCTTATTTGTAACCGAGGCCAATTTTGTCATTGTAAGATCGTTGATTGTTGATGAGTTCTTCCAATGCCCTTGAGCTATTGGCATACTTTTGGACAGTTTTTCCCTTCTTCACTTCCTTACGTAGCGAGACTACTTCGGCTTCTAATGCTTCCCTTTATTGGTTGCTTTCTTCCAACTTCTTTTGAAGTGACTCTTCAATACATTTGTGTTCTTCAACCTCAATTTTGAGACCTTGAACTTGTTCTTCAAGAGTATTGGAACGAATCTTCTCAGCATTGAGCTCTTTTATAAGCTTGATTTCCTCCTCATAAAATTATTCTATGGTCAACCCTTCTTCTTCATTGTTTGATACTTCTTGTTTATTGTGCTTGGCCATAAACAATACTTTCTCATTAGCTTCTTCTTTGCTGTCACTTTCTTCATCGGATGATGAGCTATCTTCTTTAGAGAGAAAGTTCCTTTTGGATCCTTTCTTTTTGCCTTGCTTGTTGAATTTCTTAAAGCCTTTCTTTCCTTTTGAGTTGCCATCACTTTTGTTTGGAAATTTTGCTACGAAATTCCCAACCTCACCACAACCGAAACATATCAATGGAAGTTTACCTTTGAATTTTCCCTTACCAGGTTTTAGTTTTCTCGTAAAGTAAGCATATTCTTCATCTAAAAGACCTTCTCCATCATCTCCCTTTTCTTCACACTTGCAGGTGCATGTCATTTAAATTGAAGGTTGTTTGTCCTTATTGGTTTTCTTAGATGCAACGAACACAGTTTCTAGATTTGAAGTACCTTTTTCTTCATAAAGTCTCATTTCATATGCTATGAGAACTCCATGTAATTCTTCCTTGCTAAGTTTGTCCAGATTTGCACTGTATTCTAAGACCAATACCTTTGGGTTGAATTTCCTTGGTAATGTTCTAAGAATATTTTGTATAATAGTCTTCTCATCAACTGTCTCTCCCAATCCTTCCAGAGTATTAGTTATTTCATCAACGTATTGGAAGTATGCAGAAATGTTGCAATCTTATTTCATTCTGAGTTACTCAAATTTTTCTCTATAGATTTGAAGCTTTGCTTCTTTGACATTTGAGTCACCTGCATATATATTCTCAAGCTTGTCCCATACATTTTTGGCAGTTTTACAACCCAAAACCTTATAATAAGCAGATTCAATAAGTCCGTTGATAATAATATTCTTTGCTTTTGCATCATTTACCAAATTCTTCTTACCTTGTTCATCCGTGGTTGATGTAAATCCATTTTGAACAGTGTCCCATACTTCGTAACCTTGTGCCAAGAGATAGACCTCCATTCTTCCTTTCCATAGTGCATAATTATTTTCATTGAATAGAGGTACACATTCTTGGTATGCTCCATGACCTCGTTCCAGCTGTTAAACTGTTATTGAAGGAACCAAGCTCTGATACCAATTCTTGGAAATACTGAGGGGGGGGGGGGTGAATCAATATTCCTTTCAATTAGAGCATTAGTTAATATTCAATTATTATTAGTGTTTGTACAATGATAGCAGCAAACAAGAGGAACACAAATGCACATAGTTTCTAAGGTGGAAACCCACTCCGGGACAAAAACCACCTAATGCTTTTCTAATAATTATTTAATATTCAACTCCAATTGAAAATAAAGCTCCAACTTCCTAGAATCTAGAAAAGAATTATTCTCCAACTCCCACTGGATGGACGCTCCAACGCCCGAGATTCTTCAATATTCAACTGAATGGATTCCCCAACACCCAATGAGATACAACTCACCCTAGCACCACCCTACCACCCTATAGAAGAATAAAAAGAAGAATGGACTCCCATACCAGGGAAAATGGTACACTTACAATGATATAGAATGACGCATAAGAAGAAGATATACTAGACCATAACCCAAACTTTGACACAACCACCTAATGATGATCCTAAACCTCCCAACACTACCTCTTCAACCCTTGGCAAAAACACTAGTACAATTTGTACAATAATGTATTTACAATGACTAAGTACAATGATTGTATGAAGTGCTGCCCACTTGAAGACTTCATATGATGAACTTCTTGCTATTGTTATGCACCTTGGTTGCTGCTCTTGTCATGCTACCCTCTGCTGCACCTTGATTTTCTTTGCTTCCGTAGAAATTCTGGTCCTTTGCAATCCTTGACAACACATGATCTAGATTTTACTTGCCTTCTAGGAGCTCGATATTGAATCTGGTGTATCTTTGTTATTTCAGATCCTCAATATCTGATTTTCAGTCCTATAGTATTCCTTTGAGTCATATTTCCAATGTCATAGGTCTGACCTAATTTGGATTCTTCAAGAGAGATTTATACCCAATCTCTCACAATGCCCTAATTATAAACTGTATCAGCAAAGCGCACTTGTACGAAATGCCATGTGTCAATTTTTTTTTCATTTGGCTCTGAGATAGAGAGAAAATAATGGACTGTGCACTATCTGAAACGTTTTATAGAATTCCAATTTGATACTCAGAGAGATAGTTATGCCAAATTTACCAAGGTCACTTCTTTGAGATGAATTTCAGGAGCCTGCACAAACCTTGACTTCCACAGATAATATATCCAAAAATGTTGTGCACCTTGATCTAAAAATTTTACAGTAGCTTCCTCAGGATTTCAGCTTCACCTCATAAAACTTTCAGCTTCTAAACCTTCATAGAAAAAATGTTAGAGCGAAAATTCCACGATGACTTGTTTCAAATGGCGAAATCCCTTGCCTAAGGAGGAAATGAAGAACACAATTTATATAAATACTTAAGTTGAGAGGGGCTTCAACAAGTGAATGTGGGAGGGATTTTAGGAGCTTAAAAAATATTAATTATGACTTTTCAATGGCCCATGCCCCAACCCCATGGGGTTTTAGCCCACTAACTGGGGGTACAAAATTCAAACATGAATATCTCTCAAACTGTGAAGAATTACATGGCGTGCCATATATCAACGGAAACATATCGACAAGTAGAAACCATAAAAATCATTATTGACCCAAAATATATTAATTTGGTAGGTCAAAATTCCCATGCAATATTGGGTTAGCCCCTGGTGCTGCTTGGGTTGACATCAATGACAACCGTTGATCAACATCCTGCTCCTAACTTGTTTACTGAGCCATCAAAGTCTAAATACCATAAAGATCCATGAAATATATTATGATTGTTTTGTGTTTTCTTTTCTTCCCTTAGTTCAGTCTTGATTTCATTATCAGTTTCAACATTACATAGGATGAAAGAATATATATCAGTAGGTGTAGTATAAATTCTGTAATTTATTGATCTTGCTGCATTACTTACCATATATTTCATCAAATTTTCCCTATATAACTTCTTAGGTTGACCAAAAACTGATAGAGTATCATAAGACATGTCCAATTTTAGAGATCCTTGTAACTTTTCTCCCCATGAGTGAGATAATAAAATTCCATATTTGGGTGGGATATCAGCTACTACAATGTTCATAAGTATACTCTTACCAGGATATTAAACTAATGTTACAAATAAATCTTTGATTAAACCTAGGTATTTTACTTTGCTAGAATCAAATGAAAATAAATATTTGTAAGGCCTTGTAATGTCTAAGTTCAGGGTTTCCATTATATCTTTGGGCATTATATTATGTGAAGCTCCTAAATCTAACATTGTGTTGTGTAAATTTGATCATGAATATTTAAAGTGGTGTAAAATGGAGGAACTTGTTAGCCCCCCTATGAAATTCTTGACAAGCAAGCTGGGGGCTAGATTCTTTTGGAGACTTCAAGGAATGCCTTTCCCCTGAAAACCCATCCTCCTTGAAGCCTCTTTGTGCCTGGTGTCCTTTGATAAATTTCCCTTTGCTGATTCCCGTTGCAAGCCTCTCTGTTTGTGAAGAAATGCCCAAAGGGCCTCCTACCCTTCTTATTCCATTCCCCTTTTTCCCCCCTTCTACTTCCCTTTTGTACCCTCTCAACCGTCCCAAATCCCCTTTATATCCTTCCTCTACCCTTTGCTTAGCCAAATTCCCCCTTATTCCCTCTATCGTTGCTCCTCCTTGGCCTTAAAATGCATTAAAACGGGCCAAAACCCATTCTCCACTTTCTAATAGTGCTTAGCCCCTTTCTGCCAGCCCCTTTAGTTGTTTCCCCATGTAGCCGAGCACTATGACCGAGCGCTACCCCTTAAAGGTGCTAATCGCAATATCACACATCGCTCCCATCGCATGTTTGTTTTAGCATTCCAATCATCCATCGCAAATATTTGCGATGCGATTGATCGCGTCGCAAATATTTGCGATGCGATTAATCGTGCCACCGTTTCATCGCACCATTCGATCCGCCCGATTGCATAATCGCATTTTCTAGACGCGCGACCCTTCGCATCTCCCGATTTCTCCTCCACCGTCGGTCAGCCTCCAAATCGGATAGTTGGCGCTTCATCGCACCTTGCCAGTCGCCTCCCACTTCCCAATCGCTTCCCCTTCTTCGATTGCAATCAGAAGCTATAAGTGTGCGTCCCTGTCATCTATTGTGATTGCAATTCTCCAACTAAGCCTTGACCTTCCATTGGGTCTAAGATCTAATGGTTGAGATCTGATCTCCATCCGCCCCCGGCTGGGTCCCACCTCATCGCATTTCCCTGCATTCCCTTCACATTTCTTTGTATTTTTCTCGAAGTCTAAAGTCTTATGTTTCACGGTTGTTCCGCCCACTTTCATATATCATTCCGCTGCTCGACCCCCGCCGTTGATCTTCACTCCCAGGCCGCGATCTAACGGTCTACGCTGCATTCTGCCATCAAACCCTATTATTCGTGAGTCTTCACCAGTTCATTACATTTTGTCACCATTGTTTAGTGAAAGCCACCTTCTTGTCGTCGTGCTATCATATTTTTCGCCCTTCGCTCCACCAGTCTTCCATTGCATTGATTGTCTACACACAGTTGTGAGTTTCTGTAGAGTACAAGAGTTGAAACGCCGCCATAACTACACAGTATGGATGTAGCAGTAATTTTTCCACTGACAGAGGCAAGGAATTTAATGAAGGGTGGGTTTCCACGCCAGCAGAATGTCTTCTTCCGAAGAAGGATGGATTTCCCATACTGTTTGATTATATGCCGTGCTCCAGAGGAGATCCCCACTCGAAACGCAGTCCAAGGATATCAGAGCATTTGTTGCTCAAGTATGGCGGACCATTCCATTTTTCATTGCCATTTTGTTTATTCACCAAGGGTACCACAAAGTACAACAAACCAAAATGCATCGGAGACATATCTGGAATCAATGAAGCCTGACAAAGGTCATTCTTTTCTCCAAAGAGTGCCAAAAATTAATGCTCAGAGTTTAAAACAGAATGGGCTTCGGCCCTCCCCTTATTTTCTGAGTTTAATGTTATATTTAGTATTATACCTACTTCCTCTGCTCTTTTTTAGATATAAAAACTATGAGAAAATTGTTGTAAAGGTTGTTGATGAGATAGCAGAGAGGTGCAAGCAGTTTCTCTTGAGATAAGTTCTATGTGTATAGTTGTAAGATAGGCTGAGGAAGATGTATTCAGGCTTAATGACCCAGCTATTGGCTATGTTGTACATGATTGGTGTTGATGTTTAATATAATAAGCAAATTTCATTGGATCCTGATCTAAAGCTACGGTGATGTTTTTCTACCTCTGTGTTTATTTCCATTTCATTTCATTTCATATGGCTCGCATCAGAAATTTGGCATAAGATTCACCCTTGTTAGGTGCCTTATGTTGCTGCTCTCCCAGCCCTTTATGTTTTCTACTTCATGTGTTTATCTAAAGATTGATTTCAATTGATTTAACCAGTGTAGTGGATGTTGTTGCCTACTAGCTGATGTATGAAGTAACGGAATCTATTTTAGATGTTCTTGTTAGGATTTAATGGAATGTGTTGAGAACACTGGGAGGTCTAGAACCCTGTATCTGCCTCACTAGGATCTTTCCATTCTGATTAAGCCTTTCCAAGTTCCCTTGTGCTGCCTCTGATTTTGTCCAAGCAGGTCTAGAGTTAAATGACCTCTGACCTGATCTATAGATTGGATTAGTTGGTTCTCCCCCCTTCACTCTTGGTCCTTAATGTCCCATACCACCCTATCACTTTAGGATCCAAGGCTTTATATGACTAGCCCAACTGAAAGCTTGCATATTGATAGCAAGTAAATCCTTTCTTGACTCCATTACCCAATGGACTTGGTTTTCTCTGGATTATCTCTCCTTTTCCTAAATTATTCCTTGCCCAGTCCTGTCTCATGATGAACTCTTCCTTTCTGATTCCCAGCAACCAAACTCTCAATTAAACAAACAAACCCTGTGCATAGAACTAGCCTAATACCTTATTGTGAGCTTAAAAGACAAACACCTTTGACAATCATAGAGAGATCCCTCTCTGGACCTAGGAGGGCTAGATCCTGAAGTCTGAAAGTGGTTCTATGTTGTCTCATCTTTTGGTCTTGTCAACCTGGCCAAAACATGGGAACCCCAACAGAACTGATCCATCTTGATGCTTTCCATTTACATCTGGGCCAAAATCAACTTTGGTTGATCATCATTCAAGTTTATAGAGTCTTCTCCATCATTTATGTTTAATGTTTCAGTGATGGTTGATTTATATAAATCATGTTTTACCAGCTCTATCAAAGGAATTGGTATTTTTAACTTTGCAATTTTAGTTTGTATATTGAACGAAGGTTGAGATTTACATATTTGAATTAACTCTTCTTTAGTAACTGTAGTTTGTGTTGGTTTATCTTGTTTTCTACAATTATATTTTCATTTTTAGTTTGAGTTTCTTGTGTTTTACTTCTCTATTCTTTCTTTTCAGGAGTTTTTTGTGAAGCAGTAGATATTTTTTCAGATTTTGAAGTGTCATAAGCTATTTTTACAGTAGTAGCTTTTGGATCTGCTTATTTTGGATTAACAGTGGGTATTTTAGGATCTAAGTTTGTTGTTTTAGCAGAATTAGGTGCTTTTGCAGCAACAGATTTTTGTGAATCTTTTGTAGATTGAGCAACTTCATCTTTTATGTCAACAATCTTTGGGCTTGGTGAAATTTTGGGGCTGGAAAATTTGTGGGATGAACTAGAGTTTTGCCTATTTTCCCTAGGGAGAATTTGCAGAAATTTTGTTGTTGAGGATTCTACTGTTTTCTTATTTTCAATTTGTGTTGTTTTCTTAGTAGAAGGATCATTATTTTTCTTACTCCTAAGGTTATATTGCTTCTATACTTTGTTTATGGAAAAATCATAACCTTGTTTATAATTGAATGATTCACCTTGATCTAATTGGAGTTGTTGGAGTTCAAATAACTCTTGATATTCCTGTGTGAGAAAGATAGTGTTATTATCATCTATTCCCAGTAGATTTATGGTATCCTCATCCTCAACATTTTTTGAGAACTTTCATCATAGTTCTCTTGAAATGGGGGTCTTATTGTCTGATCTAGGGCTGATTCTTTTGATTTTCCTGAATTTATGTTTTTCCTAAAATTGGGATTTCTGATTTTCTATTGATTATCCCATTGAGGTCTTATTTCTATGTTATCTAACCTATCCATCATTCTCTCTAAATTCTTATCCAAAATATCTATTTTTGTTTCTGAACTAGAGGCTTCTTCTTTCATGGTTACTCTCCTCTCATTTCTTAATCTGGCCTTTTTGGCTAAAATGTTTGCTTCTACACCTACAACATCTGTTTGCATTCTTTCTAAAGTTTATGCATTTATTTCTCTTAACTAATATGACATGTCAGTGTCAAGTCCATCTAGGAATTTGAGCAAGACAGAGTCAAGAGTGGGTTTTAGATTTGCAGGAATCGAATTGTAAACATTGTTATACCTAGTGTAGTTGTCTTGTACTGATTCATTGGGAGCTCTTTTCATTGCATCAAATTCAGACAATATTTGGAGGGGGTTTTTCTTCTTTTCCCATTTATTTAAAAATAATCTATGGAAAACAGCTAAATCAGATATACTACTAGCAGTAAGGCCTTTAAACCATTTTTTGACTTCTCCTGTTAATGTTTGTGAAAAAAACCTCATTTGTAGATCTAAGTCATCTATTTCATGGAGTTCAAAGTAATCTGTCATTTTTTTTATGTGTTGTTGTGTAGTGTACTATGTGGTAGCATCAAATTTTGGTATCTTACTTTGGTAATCCTGAGGCATGTCATGAAGTTGTCCTAGAAGAACTAGGGGCGCATACTTGGCAGCCATAGCTTGAATTCTAGCTTGGCTAGGAGGTAAAGTAGAAATGCTTGGGGCTGAACTAGAAGTAGTGGCTAATGAAATTGGATTATAGGAAGTTGAACTAGAAAAAGAAGTGGAGGAACTAAAATATGAAGTGGAGGTACTAGGAAGTGAAACTGGAATATAGGAACTACTAGGAAATGAGAATGATGTGTTTGAAAAAGTAGAAGGTAAACTAGTGGATGAAGGGGATGAAGGAAATAATATTCTAGGTTGTAAAGGTAGTCTAGTGATAAATGGATCTGTAGACTATCTGGTAGTAGAAACTATAGATGATGTAGTGGTATCTAAATGAGGAATAGAAAGCTTAGATGTATATGGTAAAAATTGAGCTAATTCAATGGCTTCATCAATTTCTTTAAGAATAGTAGCATTAATAACTTCAAGATTGTCCTGATTTCTAACTTTCTTTAATTCAGAATTTGCTATAATATTTTTCTGTTTTGTTTCCAAAAATTAAATAAAAACAAGGTCTAAAACAGCAGTACTTAAATTACTTTCAGATTTGCTCTTGAATAAAGAATGTTCAAATTTCAAATCAAACCCTATATTATGTAAACTTACTAATTCTTGTGGTAATGAATTGACTCTTATTAATGAAACTTTAACATCTAAATCTTCTATCTGTTTTGTCTTTTTCCCAATTATGTCCGGGTTGTCCACTATAACAGTAGGTTTAGGATCCGGGTTAGACCTGATATAGTAAACTTTCCTAGAAGCCAGAATTATAGTTTTTTAGTACTCACAACTTTTCAAACAGTCTTAAAGGTAAAAGGATGATAAAAATGATTTCCTTTAAGATCTATTTTACAACTAAGGTTTGGTTAAATCCCTAGTATGGTCGTGAGTATGTTATCACTCTAGAAATTCTTCAAGTTGTGAGATTTTGATTTATAGTTACAAGAAATCTAGAGGTAACCACAAACCAACTTTTAAACTCTAGGATATAGCCTTCCTAGTGTTCAGAGAGGGCTCTCTCTATAGGATTCAACTTTGTTTTATTTATAAAATATCAGGCTAGTTATGATTGTGAAATTTGGTTTTGGTTTGATTGATTTGGTGGGAAAAATCACTTAATGAGATGGATAGTGGGAAATTTGCTTGTCCATTGGGCTGAGGATTCAAAAATCAAGCAGATAGAGTTAGGATCAAGGTCAAAAAGTAAATTTTTTTTAGGGCAAGATAGATAACCCTTTGAAGATCTTGGAAGGTTGTTTGGTGAGGTGATATGATCGGGATAAAGAGCAATGAAGGGTTCTTTGATCTGGAAAAGAGAAGTAGTAGGTAGAGGTGAAATGAAAGAGGGAGAAATTAAGGGTTCCCTACTCTAGAAATCAGCAGAAAACATAGAAATGATAAACTGTAAAGACAGGGTGCTTTTAACAAATCTTGAAGTAATACTCTTGTTTATTCATTCAAATTTAGAACACATAATGGATGCATGAAACAAAGAAGATGAACAATGACAAATAGAGAATACTTCACTTCAATATCTCATCACATGAATCCTGAAATATGATGCTAATTGGTTTGATCCATTCTACTACTCGAGATTTGAAACACAAAAGCCTTCAAGTCTAATAAAAAATGACTATAGAAATCTTCAGCAATTTATTCCACAATAATACTTCTAAAGATGAAGTATTTATACAATATAGTTTACAAAATATCCTAGAATGCTTCTAGGAATTATCTAAGGAAAATAGAAATATCTTTTCAAAAAAAATGAGACAACTGCTTAACAAATCAACAAGTTGTCCTATCTATCCAAATAAAATAGAAACTAATTGTGGATAAGGTGCAGCTAGCTGCCTTGGTGTCCTCTTTGCTGGCCAAGATATTTTCAAGTTGGTTTCAAAATCTAATCGGCTTTATCTTTTACTCTTTCACTTTGATTCTCTTTAATATCTGATACTCTTTAAACTCAGATACTCTTTGACCACTGTAAAAAAATTTACTACTGTAATAAAAAGTATGTTTTGAATGAAAATCAGTAAAATGTTTTACTGCCTTTTACCTTTCTGCCTTTTACCTTTCACAGTAAATCTGTAAGTGACTGCCAAGCTTCCTCATTTGGAATTTGTATCTTCTTTAACTTCTTGAAATTCTCATCTGCCTCAGTATATCTGGAAAAAGTTGGTTTTACGAAAAACAAGTGTCTTATCTCATGTTGCAGATAGAATAAATCTTCAAAGCTTTTGAGTAAGACTTTCCCTATTGGAGTGCCTTGTCCACTTGTCTTTTCAACTTGCTTTTTTGCATATTCTGTCATCTTCTTATTGTAATCCTCCTAAGGCATTAACTTTCCATTGATAACCAAAATATTAGGCAAAATTCTTTACCTCAAGTTCTCAAATTTAATCATGAATTTGGTTATAGTTATGTTCATATTCTCACACCTCTCTTCAAGTTGTTTCATTAGGTTCTTCTTGGTGATGACTTTCCTTATTTCAAGGATTTTTTCAGTCATGTCAGTAATCTCAATTTCTTCTAACTCTTTCTTGTTTTTACTGTTAAGAAACTTGATCAATTCAATTGCTTGCTCAGGTTTGTTATCAAGCTCCTCTTTAGTCTTCTGAATTTCTACTAGTGCTACCTTTAGTAAATATCTTTGTTCAAAAATCACCTGAATTGAGGGACATACATCATTGATGGCTTCAATGATTTTGTTCCATAAATATTTTTTCACATATGACATTGGCTCCTTTAAGGTCAATTCCTTTTGTAACTTCTTCAGTTCTTCATTTAACCTCTTATAGTTTTGCTCATGAGTTTTAGCATTTATATGAGCTAACTTGTTTGTATTTTCAAGGTTATCAACCATCTTTTTCAATCTTTTAATCTCACTTGTTTGAAGTGACATTTCTTCCATGGCTTTTACTAGCTTGCTAGCCTCATATGAAGGGTGAGCTGCTGTAGTGGATGACTCTGTAGCTAAAGTTGTAGATGATGTCACTGGCACTGCAGTAGCCAGTGGTTCTTTGGGTGCCAACTCTTCTGCTAGAGTTGAAGGCACAGCTGTAGTAACCATAATGATAACTGAACGAACTTTTGGAGTTTTTGTTGTTTCCTTTTCATGGAAAATCTTATCCATTTGAATCTCCATTTCTTTGATCTGTGTTGTTAGTTGAAAGATTAAATTCATCATGTCATCCTTCTAAGTATGTTCCTGTATAATTTCTTTGGCTTGAGGATGTTCACTTGATGGAAATTTAAGTTGTTTCCTCAATGCTGCGATGTCCTCATTTTTCTTCTTTACTAACTGCTCTGCTGCTTTGATATTTGAAGGGTCATATCCAACCTGCAAGACCAATTCCTCTAAAGATTTAATTCTGAGATATTTAGCATATAAGGATGCTTTATCAAGTTTCATTTGATCTTTCATATTTGTGATAGTGTTCTGAAGTTTTTGAACACTCATAGATTTGGTTGTAACAGTAGAATACAACATCTTTGAACTCTGTCTATGAAATTATATTTTATCAAGTGCACGAATGCTTTCTGTTGGCACTTCTAAATCAATATTTTTGTAATCTGTAACTGTCTTTGGAACCTTCACTGTAGGCTATAAGACTAACATGATAAAATTTTTATTTGAGTAATCAAAAGCTGATAAGAGTCTGTTTTGAACACTTGGTGTTTGTTTCAAGTATTGAGAGTAAATCTCATTTTTAATCTCTTCATTCTTTAACTTAATATGTTTATAATTTTCCTTGATATCAAGGTCCTTTTATTCTGTTGTCTGTGAATATGATGCTTCCACGCTCTGTTTCTCTATCAACTGTCTATTTGAATTATCCATCTGTTCTTCATTCAAATTCCTTGTAATTTGTTCATTTCTTATAACTGTAGCAACATCATTTTTAGTTACTGGGACATCTGTGCCCTCAAACTCAATGGTTACCTTCTCTTTATCTACTGAATTTAACCTAGGCTTCTTATTATATCTTAACTTGAACATAGTTTCAATAGTGGTTTCAGCAACATAAGAACCTTCTTCTCTGACTCTTTTGGTGGTTTTCTCTGTTTGATTTGCAATTTGTAAAGTGTGACTAGTATCACTTTGTTTTACTGTATCTATTAAAGTATTTTTTGTCCACTCAGTTTGATTAGCATACTTTTGAATATCTGGTTTTTTATCATGAATATAGGGTGTCAATTTACACTTAACCCTCATTTTACTTAAAATTCCTTGTGGATCATAATTCCAGGAAAAGCTCTCTTCAAATCTGTACTCTAATAATTGTTTAGCTACTTCTGCCTCTACATCTCTATGATTGCAAATGAATTGTCCCACTTGATTCTTTAACTTAAACTGTGTTTTCTTCTTTGCTGCTAGAAATTTGATTGAATCAGAATTTAAAATCTACCTGACGTATTCCAAGGAAAAAACCCACATAGGTACATATTTGGGTAATTTGTAGGGGAAAAAAATGGATCCAAAACCTCTAATCTCAGTGTGTTTTTCATACAAATACCAATCTCCAATCTTGGTTTGCTCTAGTAACTGTAAAATCTTCTTCATTTCATCATTTTTCCTTGGTTGTTCAGTATTTGTTAACATTTTTATCAATGGATGGATGAAGAAATCTGAAAACTCTGCATAGGTAAACTCTGTGGACTCTTTTCTGATTAAAGAGGTCTAAAAAATGACTGAAAGAGGATTTCCTTCTATGTCAAGTTTCTGTAGGATTACTGGAAACTTATCTGCTTGAAAATACAAAAACATATGAAATAGAAAGGATGTGTATCTAAACACTCCTTTAGTTGGCAACTTAACCAATTGGTCATGAATATTGTCAACAATATACCCAGCATAATTGAAGATAACAGATGGAGGTTGTCTTGCTGTGAAAGTATATAGGAAACCTAAAATGGATTCATATGTATGTTCATGAGTAAAGTACCCTAGGATGAATGATAACATGGAAATGACATGCCTTGAACCCTCTGGAAATCTTGATGTAGAATATGGAGGATTGATTTGAGGAATTTCCACATGCAAGGGCATGAAGACTTGGAAGATTTGGAATCTCTTGGGAAAATCAAGGCCAATATACAGCTTGGTAAGAGATTCTATAGACAAAGGAACTGCTTGTGGATCAATTTTGAGCTATAACATTTGGTTAATGGGCTCAACAGTAATGGTAAAAAGTACTTCTTTGTTGGCATTGACTATTGCTCTTTTCTCAGGCATATAATAATGATGGCATAACTTAATGACCTTTGGGCATGAATGAGTAACTAGAAAAACATATTTGGGAAAGTGTGATATTTCCCAAATTTAAACTTCTTCAACATTATCTAAAGACTTTTCAAAGCTTCGGTTATGAATTTCTAAGAGATTGAATTCTACAATGGGGCTTGATATTTTGTATTCAACATCTGCTCATGGAGTGTGCTCAATGTCTACGTCAGGAGGTTGTAGTGGATTTATAATGATGGTAGTCTTAGAAGATGCAGCTGGAGTAGGTTTAGGCATTTTGAGGTTTTTTGAACTACCAAAAACTCGGCTTTTAAGCTTTTGTGGCTACTTCTATAATCTTAAATAGTTTATAGAAGTATTTTTTGACTTTAGTAGGTGTTCTTGGGTTAAAACAGGAAGAATATGGTCTTTTCTTGGATTTTTCTTTCAATTTCAATCTTCAACTGATTTACATACCTTCATAGGTTAGGAAACAAGAAACAGGGGTTTCTTGGGCTTTTTCAATGGATAATTTGGATTATAAATCTTTTAAAATCAGGTACAGAGGTTAGGCTACCTTCAAAGGATTTGTGGTATTAATTTAGAGTTTAAAATAGTTTATAAAAACTATATAAACTCAATATTTCATTCAAAACAGTGCGTAGTATAGAACAGGATTTCCTCAAAAAAAATTGCCAGGGTTTGGCCTGTTTTTTAAATCTTTTAATAGGCTTCCTTTGGATATTTTGAACTCTGAATGGATTTGTTTCTTTATCAATGTTATTTTTAAGTGATAACAAGCTTGATTTCTTTGAGAAATACCAATTATACACAGGTATGGGTCTTTAAAAATGGATCTGAGGCTTTATAGCAGGTTTTGTGGTATCTTTCTGGTTTTTGGAGCTTTATGGAGCTTCTCGACAATCTTCAATGGCTATAGGCGGAATTTTGCAGGTTCTGGGCAAGAAAATAGTGAAAAATGCTTCCTCTTGTGAGTCTGAAAGGCAGAAACATTCGATAAGTGCAAGAGAAAGGAGTAACAATGCATTTTCATGGTTTATTTAAGAAAATTAGGGTTAATTTAGCCTGCAATAAATGGTGGTCAAATCAGGTGAATAGGTGGTTTTCGGTTTCAAAGAGAAGAAACCATTGGTGGTTATCGCACGGGTGTGAGGTGGTAAGCAGTTTTGAACGGATCGAATGTGATCCAATGTGAAAATGCTACATCGAGGAGAGAGAAACAGGTGAAACAACCTATTTCGCATAGAAATGAAATCTTTAAATCTAGGCAACTTTATTTGCGATATTGACTTTCTATCGTCAGATCAGGGGGTTCGATTGCGAACGGTCAAGATCTATTTCAAAAGCTGCATCGAGATTGGAGTGGGGTCCAGGGTTTTCATATTCGGTAGGATGGTTTGTTTAAATCTTATAAATATAAATTTATGAAGTTTAAAACTTTGGGTTATACGATAGGCAGGGGGTAATGTTTATACATGTTTTTAATTAAAACATTTAACCAATGTTTCAACCAATACATGGGTGCGGGTTTTAATATTATATGGTATAATAAACCTTTGAAAATTGTTTAAATACCATAAGGAGGCAGGGATTAGTTTTATTGATACATTTAAACCGATGGGAATAAAATTCGGGCTTTTACTTCACGTGGGATATTTTAACATTGGTTTAAACATTAAAATAGTGGGATTTGGGGTTATTTACTTTATAAAGGATTTATTTAATATACAGGAAGGGTATAGTTTAGGGAATTAATAAATATAGTTATAAATTAATATGAAATAAAGGGGTAATATAGGAAATGAATGAAAAAAACATAATTTTAACACTAAGTGTAAAGATAGAAAAATAAGCATATTTTGTCCCTTTTGGTTTTTTCACACTTAAACTTAGCATAAAATGCATTTTATGGGTTTTGTTTGTTTCTAAATGAAGATGAAATTAATTATGTAGGGTTTTTACTTTTACTAAGTAAAAATGGATTTTTTCTTAGGAAAAGGGATCATGATTATGGATGAAGGGTAAATGTTGATGAAAATGGGCTTTATATAGGAATTAAATATTTTTAACCAATCAGTTATCAAGCCTTGGGTTCAGTCCCAACAGAAGTTAGAGAAATGCTTTGAGCCTCTTTAACTGAAGGTTTTGAATACTGGATCATTGTAAGGGAGGGGAAATTAGTAATTTTTTCCTGATGATGCTTTATTAGATGTCTTGCATAACTAGTTTCTACCTACCCATCATTATTTCTCACATTTTTACTTCATTTTCAAGGGTGCATTTAAACTTGCAACCCTAAATCCATTTTTCTTTCAAATCATAAATCTATCTAAATCTAACCTTATTTCATCCGAGGGCTCAGATTAAACTGTTGAGCTCCTCATTTATTCTCTATCTTATCTATTTATTTGTCAAGTTTAAACTGTTTGACATATCTTTATTCTCTATCTAAAACATGAAATTCAAAGCATGAAAAGTTAAGATTAAATTGTTTAAATGATCATGGATCATGGCATTTATTGATAATCTGCACATAATCATTATTCTTGCAGTAATAGTAAATAGTAGTGGCATTTTGACTTTCTCACTTTCATGTTTTATTCTTCTCTTTTTTATTTTGGGGTCTATCTTTTTTCTAAGTCCTTTGATATTTATTTTAGGAATTTTACCGTATTTTCATTTTTTATTATTTTTCATTTTCAAAATATGGGAAAACAACTTGTAGAAAGCAAGGTATGTACATATTTACAAGACTATCAAAGTCAATTCAAAAATTATGAACCCTATTATTATAGGACCCTAAGAGGAGGGTGGCTCATTTTGTATGGATGATAGCTTAGGGATGGGATATTCACTTGGGGATGATAGTTCCCAACATATCTCAGATTCCATGCCTCAAGAAGGCCTCTTGACAACACATTGTTACCTCCATGGGTGTTTTACTTCTACATGATGATAGCCATTTGGGATGGTTACCAAAAGCTAACTTGCATACTTGGGAGGACCAACTTGGAGATATATTGATGAAACATCATCTTTTTCCTTGGAAGAGTTTATCATATGAGGATGCTACAGGAGGAGGAGAGGAGGCTCTTCGGTTCTATCCTTGTAGTTGCTTGAGGATACACAACATTTGGGAGGGGAGGACTGTAATATTCCTAAATTAGCATGTAGCTAATTGGAATATTAACTTTGCTCTTAGCATGTAGTTAGATGAATAAATGGGTAGTGATCTGAAAATGAAAGTATTTGTAATGCTGTGAAAAGTATCCATTTCCATTAAATTAAGTGTTCAAAGTGTTCATCATGTCTTGCAATTTAAAAAAAGTGTTTTTGGTAACTGTTTATGAGTTTATGTGTGAGGTAATGTTAATAAAAATTACTGTTTAACATCTTAAATCAGAAATACATAGCAGAAAATCTTCACCATAAGATAACACAACAACATGATGAGGTAGTTCACCCCTCCTGGGCTACATTTGCCAGGTCCAAGGCTCCCAATGGGCATGTCCTTGCTCTATTAAGTTGCTCAAATTTGGTTATACAGTGAGAAATATGTCTAAACATGAATAACCATCTGTGAAATTGAATTGATAAGATAGAAATAAGATAATAATGGCTTTTATTTCACCTCAAACAGTGAAGTATAGCCCAATGCAGCTCCATTTCCCTTATGGCCCTAGTGGCTCTCCAAGCTTCCCTGAAGAAACAATGGCTGAAGAACACCTTTGTTAGCTTTGAAACCTATCCCAAACACTCCAGAATGCTCAGAATACCAAAAATTGACCAAAATGTCATCCAAATTGGTTCAATATTGAAGAATTTATGATGAAAACAAATTTCTGCCCAATGTCAATTGAAAACCCCACTAAATGTGGGCTAACTGCAGTTAACGCCACTAAATTTGGCATAATTCCAGATTTGGTGGAACTGGCACCAAGTTGGGCGGAACCATTTTAGGTTGGCATTAAATGTTGGGCCGCGTTCACATGCGCAATAAGCGCTAGCAGTTTCAGTTGGGCGGCTAAGGTTTTGAACCACCACATTAAACTTCGGGGTGGTGGTCACATATGTTACAGTTTGATTAACCATTTTTTGCCCATAGTTTTAAGGTTAGACACTCATTTTTTCGGGCCCTGGTCATATAGAACGCCATGAAGTGGGGGCTGGCCCCCTTTACCACCATCGCAAAGTTTAGACAATTTGAAATATGTCACGTCAACAATATAGTTAAGAAACAACTATGTGGCACAACGGTAAGTCATGGGATTTAATGCGGACAAGTCTGGGGTTCAAACTCGGTAGCTGCAGCAATATTTTACCAACCCAAATTCTCCATGGCCTGGGGCCACTTGGCACCCTCTGATTGGCCAATAAACCAAAAGTCAACCACTTAACTAATGAAGGCCTGACACTTGTCCATCAATAATTCGTCCAGTTGGAATATTCCATGGAATATTCATAGGAATATTCCAAGGAATATTCTCAAAATATTCTTTGGAATATTCTTTTTTTTAATATTTCCAAAGTCAAAAGTAAACTTTGGTCAACTGGATTTTTGAAGGATACTGAAAACTTCAAACCTGCATAACTTTCACATACGACGTCATATTTGAGTGTCGTTCATGGCACCAGAATCGCAGTGACGAGGTCTATCCGATCGTTCAGGTTTCAACCAATTCTGAGCAATTCCATTTTTGAGCATTTTTTCAACTTTGGACATGATCACCTGATCACACCTCCCAAATGGGAGGCTTTTGGACCCCAAAAGCTCACTAATTTATAGAAATTGAAGATGAGGAGACTGATTCTCCACTCTTCCAACCTTGAACCACTGAAATATGCTTGACTTCATCAAATTAAGCTTCTCATAAAAAGATAAATTCCTCCTTGAATCCACTGACTGATTGTTGCTAACCTTGACTATGTCATGATGCAAATTTTTGAAATTTGCAGAACAACAACTATAAATTGTAGAAATCATATTGTTCCTACAGCGGTCTACCTTCCAAGGAAACTAAAATTGAGATTCACCTTGCCAACTGTCCTCATGGCGAATTTTTGCCGATTGAGCCATGTACTTGCGTCGAATCCCAACCAAGTTTTATCGCCATACCAATATGCCATTATGAAACCAGCAATGATCCATGCTGAACTTTGTGCCCTCTTTGCTTGCATTCTTTACCCTCTCTTGGATTCTTGCACCACCTTGCATTGACACTTTGTTCTCTGCACCGATCAACACCAAAGGCACTTTCTGCAACATCTTGTCATATTCTTCCAAAGACGACCTGCTTTCAGATTGAAACATATCATCATTTAAATCAGCAATAACATGAAAATGATTATGTACAAAATATTTTTTCTTAATCATCAACAAATCCAGTTTTAGACTTGCATTGACAAGCCTTTTCAATTGCCCGACATTCACTAAAGATGATTCTAGCTTCTTCTGATGTGCTCTCACAATGAACTCCTTACCATCCTTGAACAAATAATACTTATTCTCATGGCGATGGAAGATCGCTCTTCTGTCATACAAATACGGACTACCCAACACAACACCTGTAATGTCAAGTAGTACCACATCTAATTCAATCAAATCAACATAATGAGCTGTTATGGCGAAGCGCAACATGCACTTTATTGAGACTTGTAAATTAGCATCCTTGCAAATCCATCCAAGTGGATATGGCTTTGGATGAGGTATGGTCTCAGGTTTCAGCTTCTTGACTAAGTATTCTGAGATGAGATTTTCTTGAGACCCACTATCAAATAGTGTGTCTATCTTTGTGTGTTTTGATATTATCCTTATATGAAATAGCTCTATCCTCCTCTCTTCATTTTGAGCTTCTATGGGACAGTTTAACATGCTAGAACTGGGATTTGTTTCATTTAAAATCTCTTTCCCCTTTATTTTATTTAGTACCATGGCTATGATTTTAGTTTCATCACCTGATTCATACCCTAAGTCTTGTTCAACAGTTGCAACAGTTTTGCCTTTTTCTTTGGCCTTATCTTTGTTTTTAAATTTTTCTAGTCTCAGCTCCGAATGAAGTTTCTAGCAATGGTCTTCATCGTCTCTTATTTTGGAACATTTTTTACAAAATAACTTTCATTTTTCTTTCCTAGAGTTTTCATTTATTTTACTCCCTTTGCCTTTAAATTCACTATCCATATTCCCATAAAAATAGTGTTTACTTCTAGCCTCTAAATGTGTAGCTTGTACACAAACTTCGTCTAGACTAGTAGGATTGAACATACGGATAGTATGTATAAGATAGTTGTGTAAACCACCTATATATTTCAGAAAAGTATCTTGAATATGCAAATCAATTCCAAGTAATAAAGCCCTTCTTCTAAACTCTTGAGTATAATGTTGAACACTTTGTCCCTTAAGTTGTCGAAAACTTTGCCAATTCATGATAGCCTTTTGTAAATGATCTAATGGATAAAATTGTTGCTTAATTGCGGAAATAAATTCAGCCCATGATAAAGTGATCGTACCATGTTTTTTAATTTCATCCTTGGTATTGGCTTCCCACCATACCAATTCTTCTCCTTCCATTCTTAAATAGGCTAACTAAATCTTGGTGTAGTCTTCATGAAGGTTTTGTATCCTAAAATAAACTTTCGACTATCTTATCCAATTGTCAATTTTCTCTGCATTAACCTCACCATTAAACATAGGCAACTCAAATTTAACATCAATATTTAAAAATGGACTTTTACCAGTGGTTTTAGACTTGTGAGATTGATTCACCGAAGTTGAGGATGACGATGTAGAGGAAGAGGATGAAGACGGGGATGGTGGATCACCATTTCCTCCATGTCCTTTCTTTGACTTGTGATCACTTTTATTTCCTCCTGAAGAACCCTCTCCTTCTTTCTGGTTTTTAGACCCTTATCCAACAAGCCTATCATCCCTTTCTTGGTAGAGTATCCCCACCATCTCCGTCATGTCCAAGAAAGTCTTTCGGAACACCCATTCCTCTTCTTTGGGATCAATATCTTTAGGAGCTTCTTCCTCTCTTGAAGACATGCTTGAAGCTGATTCTATGGCTCTTGGATGTGGCTCTCTATTCCTTCTTGGTTGTGGATTACTTTGTGCACTAACCAGATTTACTTCACCTCTCTTGAGTTTAAGCCTAGTAAGCATCAAAACTTGCAAACAATCAACTATATCTTTGCACAAAACAAATGCTGAGTAAAACTCTAGCTCCTAAGGCTCGAATCCTTAGCTCTGATACCATCTAATTTGAAAATGAAAGTATTTTTAATGCTGTGAAAAGTATCCATTTCCATTAAATTAATTGTGCAAAGTGTTCATCATGTATTTCAATTTAAACAAAGTGTTTTTGGTAACTATTTATGAGTTTATGTGTGAGGGAATGTTAATTAAAATTGTTGTTTAACATCTTAAATCAGAAATACACAGCAGAAAAACTTTGCCATAAGATAACACAGCAACATGATGAGGTAGTTCACCCCTCCTGGGCTACATATGTCGGGTCCAAGGCTCCCAATGGGCATGTCCTTGCTCTATTAAGTTGCTTAAATTGGTTATACATTGAGAAATATGCCTAAACAGGTAGAATCAGTTGTGAAATTGAATTTAGAAGATATAAATAAACTAAGAATGGCTTTTATTTCACCTCAAATAGTGAAGTATACCCCAATGCAACTCCATTTCCCTCATGGCCCTGGTGGCTCTCCAAGCTTCCCTGAAGAAAAAATGGCTGAAGAAAACCTCTGTTAGCTCTGCAACTTGTCCCAAACATTCCAGAATGCTCAGAATACCAAAAATTGACCAAGATTTCATCCAAATTGGTTCAATATTGAAGACGTTATGATGAAAACAAATTTCTACCCAATGTCAATTGAAGACCCCACTAAATGTGGGCTAACTGCAGTTAACGCCACTAAATTTGCCATAATTCTGGATTTGGTGGAACCGGTGCCAATTTGGGCAGGTTGTCATTAAATGTTGGGCCACGTTCACATGCGCAATAAGCGCTAGCAGTTTCAGTTGGGCAGTTAAGGTTTTGAACTGCCACACTAAACTTCGGGGTGGTGGTCACATATGTTACGGTTTGATTAACTATTTTCTGCCCGCAGGTTTAAGGTTAGGCACCCAGTTTTTCGGGCCCTGGTCGTATGGAACGCCATGAAGTGGGGGCTGGCCCTAAGGGGTTGGCCCCCTTTACCACCATCGCAAAGTTTAGACAACTTGAAATATGTCGCGTCAACAATATAGTTAAGGAACAACTGTGTGGCACAATGGTAAGTCATGGGATTTAATGTGGACAAGTCTGGGGTTCAAACCCGGTAACTACAACAATATTTTACCAACCCAAATTCTCCACGGCCTGGGGCCACGTGGCAGCCTCCAGGCTTGCCACATGGAACCCTCTGATTGGCCAATAAACCAAAAGTCAACCACTTAACCAATGAAGGCCTGACACTTGTCCATTAATGATTCGTCCAATTGGAATATTCCTAGGAATATTCCCAAGAATATTCTCGAAATATTCTTTGGAATATTCCTTTTTTAATATTTCCAAAGTCAAAAGTCAACTTTGGTCAACTGGATTTTTGAAGGATACTAAAAACTTCAAACTTGCATAACTTTCACATACAACGTCGGATTTGAGTTCTGTTCATGGCGCCAGAATTGCAGCAGTGAGGCCTATCCGATCGTTCAAGTTTCAACCAATTCTGAGCAATTCCACTTTTGAGCATTTTTTCAAATTTGGACATGATCACCTAATTAGGTAGGGAGGCCCATAAATATTTTTAGTAGGCATAAAATCCCTCTTAATGTGAAAATGGATCATATTCATAGTTGGATAAAGCACCCTCATGTGTGAACAGGGGCTAATGCATGAAGACAAGGTCAAGTTTGACCAAGTCAACAGAGTTGGAATGGAGGGAGTGAATCATCAATAGAGACAGCCCAGTATGAATGTGGATTAGTTTAGATAATCATATAAAAGCTGAATTGAAGACCCTTATGTCTGAAAAGGGGCTGGAGCAGGTTGAAGAGGTCAGCTTTGACCAAATCAAACAACGTTGTTATGGAGGAGTGGCATTAATGATGGGACAACACAGTTTTGGAGGGATATTGATTGTGTGATGGTGGAAACCCTAATGAGTGGGACCCAAGGTGAGAAGGCTCACATTTTTTAAAAGGAAGGGATGGCAACCATATGAGGTTAGCTTGTGATTATTATTTTGATATGTCTGTTTAGACTTTTTCTCTCTTCAGCTGTTTAGCTAAGATTGCTGGTGATGTTTAGCACAGGGTGTTCCCAGTCAGGAATCCCACCTCTTTCCTTGAGAGACCTCTTGGGAGAGTACTGATATACCATTCCACATATCTAGAATTCTGGCCAAGCTTCAATCTTCAACTACAACGCAATTTCTACAGAATGTTGTGTTGTGTTGTAGGGTGTTGCAGTGGAGGGTTGATAAACCCATTTTCTGAGCTAGTTTTTCATAGGAGGAAGGATTCCTTCTCTTGGGAGATCCGTTTGGAGGGTTCTTGAGAAAATTTCAGATATTTGGCATTAGGCCAACTTATTCCCATCATTTATAGCACAGTTTTAGCTGGGAATTGCATTATTTTGGAGGGCAGTTTCAGAGGAGGATCTATTGGCTCTTTTAGAGTGTTTTCCTGTAGGTGAAGTGTTCAGCCTTTCATTGGAGGATATGCTTGAGGAGATCTACATTAGATATATATCATTTCAGCCTTCTATTTTCATGAGCTTCAGTTTGCAGTGACTTTTCAGTCCTAGGGCTATAGATCACCATTTGTATTTGGGTGCATTTTCGGAAACCCTTCTTGGGTTCTCTTCAAAAGGTGTCTAGGAGGTTATATCTTCACTCCTAGCATTATTTGAGCTATATAAAAATAGATCTACATTGATCTATTTGTATGAAACAGTTTATGCCCTAAAATTGTGTTGTCTTAGCTCAAGCGCATTTGTATGGCAGCTATTTCTCATGTGATGGAATATTTTTCTTGTAGAGGCTTGTTTTCTATTGCTTGAGTGACTATATCCTCAAGATATTGTGCCTATTATTTGTTGAAATGTTTAATAATATGGCTGTAAATTTGTCTCATATCATGGTGTGTTGATTTATTCACTGTTCTTTCCATTATTGTGTTCATGTATTATTGCTTCCCCATTTGGGAATATTCCATGTGAAATGATTTATGTGTCAAGTTTAATGTGTCTTTGATGATCAAATTATGAGTCAATTAAATTTTAAAACCTCATATACAAAAAATTAAATGTATAAATATAACACAAAGCAATCACATAATACCATGGATGATAACATAGTTCACCCCTCCCAATTTACATCTCCATGGACCTGCTTCAACTAGCTAGGCCCTCATGGGATTAAGAGTCAAATGTATGTTTAAATGCACCTGTAGTGTTCCAATTTATTTACAGCCTATTCCATTGGCTTCATAACACCCTAAAATGACTATTCAATCTCGGAATTTGGTTTCGAGCTGATATAGGCTTGACCTCCCATCTTGGTGGCCATGGGCTTGTTTAATCTCCAAAGTTATAAAAACACCTCCAGATGTGCTCCAACGCCTCTAAAAAATGTACTATTGTGTTTATAACATCAAATACATCTAAAAAAGACTCATTCACTCCATTTTTCCTTTATTTGATCTGGGCATGGCCTTCCCTCCTGGTGGCCGCAGGCTTCAAAATTCTTCAAGCGAGCAAAAAACACCTATAGATTTTCTATATTTCCTCTGCAAGCTATTCCAATGGATTCATAGCATGCCAATATGCTAGGAATAAATATTCCTAAGCCAAAATTGGTCAAAAATTTCTCAATATAGGGCTCATTTAATTTTCCCCTAGATTCTGCCTCTAAATCTATAAATACTACCAGTTAACTTTGACAATTTAGAAAATCCGCTGAATTTGGGGGCACCTCCGAATCCATCGATAACTTAATTTTAGTCTTAATTAGTGGATAAGATATGATTAACGTGCACTAAGTTCATTTAACTTGGGTGCTAGGACTTGGGCATATAGTGCGGTCACGTAGGAGGAGGGTTGGCCCCTTCCTTCCTACCATCGGATACGCAAATGAGGTTAAAATATAAGTTCACGCCCATTCTTAACAAGGACTACAATGTGGCTCATTGATAAGAGGTGTTAGTAGCTGGGGGGAGCTCATGGGGTTGAACCCCGACCTCCACCCCTCCATACATTTTGCACCATATAACTTCGCGCTCCAAACAAAACCTTTGTGCCACCATTAAACAAAGCTTCAAACTTGTAATATGTGCTCCAAAACTTAGTATTATACCATATAAAATGTAATATGCTCCATTAATAAACATTTAATACAAGGTTTGAAAACCTTTGTGTACTATAAGTTTTGAATATGCCACATTTAATTAAATTCAGACTATGGTTTGAAAATTTATGCCTCCATCATATAGTTTAAAACTATAGGCTTATATATACGCCACCAATTCAAAATAACCCAAACCAAGCCTTAGGTTAAACATAAAGTCCCACCATATACAAAACTAATCTGAACCTTAGCATAAGAAATGAAATTCGAATCTTGGATTTGGAGAGGAGGTCCACCAGGGGAGATACGTGGCGGTCCCTAGTTAGGATGTCCTCCCACACATAAAAAAAAATAAATCAAATTCAACCTTAGGAGGACTTTAGGAGGATATTGGGAAATTTCACCTTCTCAAAAAAAAATAGTGAATCCAACAATGACACTTGTCATATTACCATTAGACAAAAACTGAAGAAGATGCTTTGCATGCTGACTAGGTTGCCATGTCATCAACCTGTAACTGCTCTGCATTTTTTTTTTTTGCATGTTCTTAACGGCGATCAACAGACCATAAATTCTTCATATAAAATTGGTTTTCGATGAAACAAGTTGTGTTGGATTCCTGGCGATGGGTCGATCACTTTCGTTCTAGTATGGTGCAATTCTGAGCACTTTCATTTTTGAGCTAATTTTTTCCCCTGATCCAGATTCTGGTCATTTACCTAGGGAAAATATTCTGGTTCGTTCCCTGACAATGATGACAGAAGATGTTGGGGCTCCTAGAGACAACCTCTAAGTTAAATAAGGTTCGTTCCTAGGACATATTAGAGCGTTTGAAGGATTTATCGTTAGAATTAAGCATTGAAACATATTATGAATTAAAATTGGTTCAGACATCTATTCCAATGTCAGATTCAATCATAAGCATATATTGATTGTTCTCTTAGATAACTTAACATTTAGATATGGTGGCCTAGTTATAGAAACATAAAGTTATAACTGTTTGTTAGAGTATGGGTTAAAGAAGAACATAAGGAAGATAAATTTAACAATGATGGCTGGTTTTAGAATCACATGCATCAAACTTCAGGAGAAACCAATGAAATAGATAATGTAAATGAAAATATAGATGAAATGAAGTGCATATTAAGGAAATTATACCTCATTCATCACATACATATTTCATCAAAATTTGACATAGATTAATCCATATCTCTAAGATTAAATCCAACCACTATAATTACACTCCTTCTGAGAGGAAAGAAAAACATAAGGAAATAAACAAAATAAAGATCACACCCTACACATTTAATGCTGAATCAACATAGCTTCTTTATTAATCCACAAAAGAGCATAAATATGTCATTCTTCAAACACTTTTAAAATTCTCAATTTAGAGTTTCCTATGGAATCCAAATTTTGGAACCCTATTCATGAATATTTTAAGAATTTTATAGGGTCTCATAGACGAGTACCCCTTACAAAATATTCATTCTTCATCTTCTCATAACTTCCTACCATCTAATCTATTCAAGTGTGCTACTAGCACAACTGTCCTCATTATCAAATAAAAACTTTGATTACATTCTTCAAATAAAATATTTACAAAAACATGAAGGTAACTTAAAGTGTCATGATTGACACAACCAAAATATAGTCATTACTCATGAGTTGGTTCTAGTGGGAGGGATCCCGGCTCTATGAATCAGACTAGTGGTGGATTAATAAAGTGGTCATACTTTTTCCATAATGTTGGGTTTGATAGAGGAGAGCGAAAGAAATTTTGATAATTTATCCTTAGACTCGCGAGCTCTATATAATTTGGCTTGGAAACAAACATAGTTTTTACGACCCATAATAGTTGGAATTCCCTCCAGAGATATTTGATTTTCCTTTGAGGGTGGAGGTATTCTCACAAGAAGAGTCTGACTTGATTTTAGCTTCTAAAATCATTTAGCTATACCACTCCCATGGGTCCAGTTCCCCTGGAATTTCCCAACAACTAGGAAATTCGACTCTAACACTTCCATCAAAATCTGAATCAAATGCAAATACATATTTTAGTACATTACCTAGAAATTCCTTGTCATTCGCCCTGGTTGTTTCTTTCTGAATCATCTTGGAATTTTCAATGATTGTCCCAATTCAATCCACAATATCCATGGTCCTCAATTTATTATATGGAATTTCGTTAAGGTAGTTTCTGAACTTTCTGTTGTCTTGACATTTTTACTATCTTCCTCCTTGGTTGTGAGGATAAAGAATTCAAATTATTTAATACAATTTTTTTTCTCTTCCATTAAGGTCATATTTTCCCAAATGCTTTTTACTTCAGAAATGATCTCATCCCAAATTTTTTTCCTGGCTTATATGAGATACACATTTTATTTCAACTTTATTTTTAGTTCAATGATCTTTGGGCTTGTGGTCTCCATTTGTTTTCTAGTTTTCTCGACATTTCCTCTAGTTGTCTCCAATTGCTTCTCCTTTTATGCAAGAGCATGCTTATTATTCTCCGGATCACCCTACACCTTTTTAAGTTCACCCTCTCAGAGATGCAACTCAGTGAGGGTATTGGTCAATTTTTTAGTGGGATTCAGTGGGTCTTATATCATAATCACAACACAAATATGTGAATATATTCTTTTTTGGATCTCTACCACCTGTGAATTGAATCTCTATTGGAGCTTTGCGACCTATTTCTTAAGGGATACCTGTTTGGTCAATTTAGTGTGTCCTAAATTGCTACATTAATTTATCAATCCGGGATTCGTAAGCTGATGAAGTGCGGCGCACTATATGTGCAAGATAACCTATTCCTTAACTTTTTGTCGTTTTTGGTTTTCTAATGTGAAATGGAAATTCTAAAACAAGTATGGTTATGATTGTTCAAGGAAATGATATCCTCTATAATGATTTACCAACTTGAAACTTAAAAACGAATTTGAAACATACAATGACAAAACTTGAAAGGAAATGAAAATGTGCTGTTTGAAATGAAAAGGTGCTGCTAGTCTAATAAATCAAAACAGTGAACTATTGAGCATGAAAACCAAACTATTCTTGCTGCTGTCTAAACACAAAAGAAACTATGCTTAAAGAAATTCAAAATTGCAACAAAGTAAATCTAAATCAGATTACATCAACTTGTCTTCTGATCCCTCATCATTAGTCCAGCTATGATTTTCGGAAGTAACCATGAACAACTTGGGTAACTGATATTTAACTTGCAGAAAGTAAACTAATATCAAACCATACATTCATAATTCAATCCCTCACCATCAGTCCAGCTGTGGCTTTCGGAGGTAACTGAAGATGTCATGCACAATTTAATATTTCTAACTTGCAGAAAGGAAACTAATGCCAAACTACACATTTCATAATACAATCCCTCACCATCAGTCCAGCTGTGGCTTTCGGAGGCAACTGAAGATGTTATGAGCAGTTTAATATATCTAAATTTGCAGAAAGGAAACTAATATCAAACTACACATTTAATAATACAATCCCTCACCATCAGTCCAGCTGTGGCTTTCGGAGGCAACTGAAGATGTTATGAGCAGTTTAATATATCTAAATTTAACTACTGAAGCAAATGAGAAAAACTGAATTAAACAAAGCAGTACTGAAATTAAACAGAAACTAAGAAAAACAAATTAGTAGCAGAACAATGTTAATTCCATGTCATTAGTCAAAAAGTTATGCAAATGCCTGGGCTGCCTATTTATAACCTGAAACAAGAACACTGATCAGTTTAACAATAACATAAAACATGAAAGACAAAAGTAAAATGGAAAGCATGCAAGATTATAAACAAAAATGAAGCATATATACCATGAAAGATGCAATGTATAAACATGTGAATGGATTATGGCACAATGAGCTTTAAGGAAATAAAACAAGAACTATACAATAATGCACAGAACCTTGGCAAGTGTAGGGGCCCTCTACACCAGCCTTGGCAACAATCTTCAAGTACGAATTATGTTTGGAAACAGTCTTCTTATATTAATATGCAGTCATAACAGAAAGGTGATATTACGGCACAGTGGCAATTACATTACAGAGCTATCCCCAGACTAATCGAGACTAATCTAATATGCGTATACAAACGCGTTATTTATAACAAAAGAAATATAACTGACTCCTAAAGTTTATGCTGATGGAGAACACGTAGACCATTACGTCCACAGATCTAGGATCATGGCCATATTGAAGAGTAAATCTATGAGGAGTGGATGTTTGAATTCGGCTATGGAGCCGTGTACAGATGTTGATTTGTCCCCCGCAACTCAGAAACGGCCATATGAACCTTCATGTGACACGAAACAGAGTCCTGTCACCGTGGGACTCTACAGTTGACTTCCATTTGGACACCTTTGACCACAGCCTCCTTAGATGAATTTGCTTGAGCCAATAGGACACGATCCATGTCCACATCATTTCTGACTTGCCCATGTGGCTCGTTTTTCCTGTAGACACCTGTAACATAGAGTTTCACAAAATGGCTGCGGAAAGTTGCAGCAGCTGCGGAAAGTGGCAAGATTCCGCAGCTAGATGAGAAAAATCTAAATCAAACAGCAGACACAAAAATATAATTAAAAACCATGTTAGATGCTCTTTTGCAATTAATATAAAATGATATTGACAACTTGGGAGGTTCAGGTGGATGAAAAAGGTATAGAAAAGTGTATGGAAAAGATGCAGATTTGAGACTCAACATACCCCCACTGTGAAGGTGTTGCATGTCCTCATGCAACCAAAATTTTGATAATCCTTCCTCAGTTCATATGCCTTGACACTTCAGCCAGCAAATCCAATCCTCTCCTCCTCTTCCTTGGTGCTGCCAACATTCTGGGTTTCTTCGTTAAGCACCTAAATTTGATATTAACCAGTGCTCTGCTTAACTTCTGGCATTTCCTTTTCAATTTCTTGTTCTTTTTCTGCCATATTCCCAGATGTAGCATGGTATTATCATGAATGATTTTGTCCAATTTACCTTGTTCCTTCAATGTCTCATTTTCATTTTTGATGTGTCTATTTAAAAGCTCTAGCTCAAAGACTTCTTGTTTTAGTGATTGGACTAGATCATCTTGTACTGTGTGAGGCTGGATGGACGAAGTACTGGGACCTGTAGCTGCCTTTTCCAAAGATTCTATACAATCATATATTTCCTGTTGTTTGGGGTCTATATCAGGTGTCCTTTTTATTGGGCTGTCCCCAAAATCATTTGAAGGGCTCACATCAACATCTTACGAGAATGGGATGGACCTATGTTCATTGTACGACGAGAATGAAATGAACCGAGGTTCACTAAACGATTATGAAGTGAGATGGACTATGGTGTTTGAGGCCCCATTGAATCATTTCCTCTCCCAAATCAATGAAATGAGGACCTTCATTGCGTTTTCTGTTCCCCTTAAATTACCAACGCTTCTTCTCCTGCTTTAGTAGTACACTGTATTTTTGTTTTTGTTTTCTCTTCTGTCTTCTTGGCCATAGATGACTGTTTTTGAAGATAAACTAATCTTTCAGATAACACTTGATGATCTTCTTCTTCGGAAGAAGGGGTTTGATGTATAGCCTCAATACATTTTCTCTCTTTTGGTGTTATTGGCTTTTTACCCTTGGTTTCTCTCTTCTTCCTTTTTGACAATCTCTCTTCTCTACTGGTTCTTTCAATTGTAGTAGTAGGAGTACTTTGAGTTTCATCATTTTTTCTTTTTCTCCTACTCCTTCTTGATGTGCTACCTTCAGGAATTTCCTGAGGTTCCTCAAAGAAATTTCTAATCAAAAATTGTTCCCTTGTGTCTTTCTTTATTTGCTCTTTTTTTTCAATCAAAATTTTTGAGTAGTGGTGATATAGATGTGGTTCTACATCTCCTAAATGTTTCTGAACAGTCACAGCCATCTTCTTCAAACTATTTAATAGAAAATATGGGAGATTGAGAGTTTGATTATCTAGAAAATTCATCAGCAACATGGTATGGTACATATACATGGACCCAAAGCGGCCTTCACAGGTAATGAATTTTTGAACAACTAGCAGCAATGTAGCCCATTCCTCTTTCAATGCATGAACAAGAATTCCTCTTTTAAAAATAGTTATGTCCATACCTTGGTTTCGTAAGATTGTTCTCCAGGCTTCATCACTGATGCTTTTATTATTAAACCAACACTCACCCTCTTGAAGAAGTTCCGTGGCAGATGCTATAGATGCTTCATTGACCGCAAACTTAAGGTCTCCAATCTCTACTTCCAAGCCATTGAACGAACTTGCGAATGCCTTTGTCACTTCTTTATGATAACCTATGAATTTCTGGATAAACCGCAACCACTTTTCTTTCTTCAATATATCCCTTACTTGCAGATATCCCTCCATGAACTTAGGTCCTTCCGGTTCTGGTCTTAGCAATTTACCCATTCTTCTTTCTGCTCTTCACAAATTTGCCTGCGTGATGGTTCAATGGAAATAGAACGGCTGAATGCACGGAGATGAGCACAATGACTGTGCGTAGATGTTAGAGATTGGGTATACAGACTATAGCGTAATAGAGAACGAAATGGAGTGAACAGAACAGAGAGGGGTTTTCGTGAGCACGACAGAGATACGACTGTGAGATTAACAGAGTATAACACATCTGGCAGTGTTTTGAAATTTGGTGGCTATGAAATAAATGTGAGCACATTTAAACAACGGCTATGGATTTATGCAGATGTAAGAGTCCGTGGTCAAATCAATTACGTCTCATTGTCACCGATGGAATATCGGAATATGAGTGAAAATCGGGGTTTAATTATGGAACCGTTTGAGAATGAATGTGGGAGGATCATATGGAGATCGTGAAAGGGTTACAGAAGTTGTCAATATAATCATTGCACATAATGGATGGAGCTTATGGTTTAGAACTATTTAAAAATGTGTTTTTCAATGCTATTTGAAATGAATTTTTCTCATACCTTGGAATCTTTTGCCTTTTCCCTTGGTCTTCAACTAGTTGCTCTTCATTGGTGTCTTGAATGCTCCATGTCTTTATTTTTTGTCCTCTCACCTGCATTTTATTTCATGATTATGGAAATAACATCTGACTGTACATTCTTTCAGCATTAGTAGGCTGTAATCACATACATTTCTGAAGGCCAAGAGTCAGTACTTGAAGGTTCGAGATGTCGGTACACGAGGAAGCCAAAGCAGTATTATTTGGATGAATGAACACTGAATGGATGACAAATGACTAGATGGAAATTGTCATGAAAAAGGATTTTATTGGTGAAAATGGAATGAAATAGACAAAATGAAGTGGAATGGAGTGGAATGGAGTGAAATGAAGTGAAATGAAGTGGAATGAAGTGGAATGGAATGGAATGGATGGTCACAAAACTTGTGAAATGAAAGAGAGATCTTTTTTTTTGGAAAATATAGAGTGTCAGGTGTTCCTGATTTTCACCCTATATTCTCTGTATAAGACTGCCAATCAGTGATTGGTTTTCAGGCTTATACAACAAATTTTTATTTTTATTTTTTAACTGAAAATAACAAAAGCTAGGCTGGTGGAGAAGAAGAATTCTTCTGTACCAGCCTGATTGCAGAATTTTCTTGAAACATTTTGACAAAATCCTCTTTTGAGAGTGGCTTATTATAAACTTTCAATCTATGGCCATTCACAATAAGAGGAGTTTGAAACTCATCAATGGTCTTGATTCTTACCGCTCTATTGTTAAAGATCTTGTCAATCTCATATGGCCCAAGCCAATGAATCTGAAATTTTCCTTGGAAATATTTAAACTTGGAATCAAATAACAATGCCCAATCTCCTTCTTGAAACTTCTTCTCTTTGATGTACTTGTCATGCCATTTAGCTCTTTGATATTGAACTAGATCAGTCTTTAGAATTGCCTCTTGTCTGATCTCATCTAGCTCATTCAATTGCTCCATTCTATGCTTTTGGGCTTTTGATAAGTCCATCCCCAAGCTGGCCCGATATCTTGAAGGTCTTGACTTGGAACTCAATGGGGAGCAAGACTTCTTTCCCATAAAAAAGTTCATAGGGAGAATGTCCTTTTGTATTTCTCCATGTAGTTCTGTAGGCCCACAAGGCTTCAGGAAGCCTTTCTGCCCAATCTGTTCTATGTAGATGAACAGTTTTGGTGATGATACTTTCGAGAACTTTGTTGGTAAACTCCACTTGACCATTTTCTTGTGGATGGTAAGGAGTAGATATTCTATGCTTGATTTTGTATTCTTCCATCAGCTTCTCCACTAAGTTGGATGTGAATTGGCTTCCTTGATGCATCACAATTTCCCTTGGGACACCAAAACGAGTAAAAATATCCTCAAAAAGAAAATTAACTACAGATGCTTCATTATCAAAAAGTAATGGCTTGGCCTCTACCCATTTGGTAACATAATCAGTGCAAACTAATATATATCTCTTTTGTCTTGATGGTGGACTAATAGGTCCTACAAAATCCAAAGCCCATTTTTCAAAAGGTTCAATATGTACCTGAGGTTGTAATGGCATCTCACCTGAAGGAGAAGGTTTCCCTACCCTTTGGCAACTGTCACACCTTTTGACATACTCTTTAGCATCTTTAAACAAGGAAGGCCAATAATATCCTAAATGAAGGATCTTATAGGTTGTCCTCTTATCAGCAAAGTGTCCGCCACAAGGTTCATCATGACATGCTTTGAGAATCTCAGGCATCTCATCTTCCCGAACACATCTTCGATTACAAGATGCGGCCACATTTTAAACAATTCGTTAAAAATCCATAGAATATTTTGAACTCTACGAGATAATTTTTCGTTTTCACTTGGAAATAAATGTGAAGGTAGTTTCCACCAATAACCAAATAGTTAGCAATATGCGCATACCCGAGGAGTTTTAATAATTCTTTTGCAAACAAGTATTCATCAGGAAACTTATCCTCTACAGGAGAATCTTCTTTAGTATTCTGAATCCTAGACAGGAAATCAGCTACTGTATTTTGTTTCCCTGGTCTATCCAACACGGTAATATTGAATTCTTGTAAAAGTAAGAGCCATCTTGTCACTCTGCCATTAGTAACAGGTTTGTTCATTAAATATCTAATTGCAGAATGGTCAGCATGAATAAAAGTTTCATAGCATGTTATATAATGTCTAAACTTATTAATTGCATGAACAATAGCTAAAAACTCTTTTTCAGTCACAGTATATTTTAACTCTGTGGGAGTCAAATTTTTACTGGTATAATAAATGGCATAAGGAACTAAATCTTTTTGACCCAACACAGCTCCCAGAGCTGTATCTGACATGGGTAGAAAATATGGAAAGGGAGTTTCCAATTTGGTCCTCTCAAGATAGGTGCTTGAGATATTCTTGTTTTCAAATTTTAAAAGGTGATTGACAATCGGGATCCCATTTAAATTCACGATCTTTTGTAAGCAATTTGAAGAGTGGAGATGCTTTAGTGAAGTTTTCTATAAATCTCCAATAATATCCTATAAATCCTAGAAAACTTCTAACATCTCTTTGACAACTTGGAATAGATAAGTTAGAGATGACTTCAACTTTTGACTCGTCAACTCTAATCCCATCCCCTGAAATGTGATGCCCTAAAACAATACCTTCGGTAAACATCATAAAACATTTTTCATGACTAAGTGAAAGATTTTCTTCCTGACATCTTTTTAAAACTTTTTCCAAGTTTTCTAATGCCTCTTCAAATGAATTACGATAAATTGTAAAATCATCCATATAAACCTCTACACAATCATGGATTAGATCAGAAAAAATTCCTAGTACTGCTCTTAGGAATGTTGCAAGTGCATTACATAACCCAAAAGGAAGCACTCGGTAGGCAAAATTTCCCATGGACAAGTAAACGTGGTCTTATCTTGATCTTCAGGTGCTACCTGAATTTGATTATAGCCACTAAAACCATCCAAAAATGAAAGTACTTTTTACCTTTTTAAAGTATCTAATACACGATCGATAAAAGGCAAAGGAAAGTGATCCTTCAAAGTTGCTTTGTTCAATTCCACATGATATTGTACCCTCCATTTACCATTCTTTTTAGTTACTATAACGAAGAGGAGAAACCCATCGACTATACGAAATTGGATAAATGAAGTTTACATTGAGTAGTTTTTGGAGCTCTTCTTTCACTATCTCCCTAAGATTTGGATTCATCCTTCTTTGAGGTTGTACGATTGGTCTAGAATTTTCCTCAATATAGATATGATGGATGCAAGTCTTAGGATCAATACCTTTCATGTCGGTATACTCCCCATGCAAATGCGGTAGAATGTTTTTGCAAGATTTTGGTAAGTTCTTCTTGTTGTGACTTTTCCAAATGTTTGTTGATATTCAATGTTTTTGCGGAAAAATCTCAATAGTAGAACTACCAAACTCTTCCATAGAGTAAAGAGACATTTGTCTTGATGATAAATATTCTATGTCAGATTCCAATTGAAATTGTGTGGGGTCATATTCTGAATATATATCAAAATTTTCTAATGTGTTCAGAATTTGACTATCCTCACTAATTTCCGAAATGGTAAAGACGGGTTGTATAATGTCCTGATCATCGACCCATTCATTGTCTCCTACTTTTGTGATTGCTTTTGCTGGAGGATACAAATTGAATTTCTTTGTCTAATTACCATTAGAAATGTACATATCCCCAGATCTACAACTAATGAAAGCATCAGTTGTGGCTAGCTAAGGTCTTCCTAAGAGAAGTGGATGTCCTCCTAGATTACTCTTGGGAGTCAAAATCATAAAATCTATTGGATATTCCCAAGAATCTAAGGAGACTGAAATGTCTTCTAATACACCATCTGGTTTAATAATTGATCGATCTTGCAAGTTGCGGTAAAGTAGGTGTAAAAGAAGGTTAGGAAGTTTTAGTTGTTCCATAGTCTGTCTACTCATAATGTTGATACTTGACCCCTAAGTCAATCAATGTGTTTGGAATTTCTATCCCATTTATATGTGTCTTGACAATTGGACTTCTGGATCTACATACTTAAATTGCATGGTAATCTTACCCATCATGATATCTTCTATTTTTCCTGCCAGTTGAATTTTCTTTGTCTCTCTTATTCTTTTTCTTGTTTTCTTCATACTCAACTCCTTTATTTTTTTTGCTAAAATTGGAATTTCCTTGATGGCTTGTAATAATGGAATCTTAATGCAAACATTTCTCAGCTCATCTAGGAAATCATAATTAGGCACCATAATTTGTTTTTCTACACCCCTATCAATTTGTAATCTTTCTGGAAAGGGAGGTGTAGATGAAGATGCAGGTTGCTCAACTATAGGAGTTGTGGGGGATAAATTTTCTTTCTCTTTTTGAATGTTTGAGTTTTGAAGAGATGCTTCCTCAGAACCCCTATTGACTTTAAGAGAGTCATCCTTAGAGGTATCTTGCTCTTGGACATCTATAGAAGGTTTTTCTAAAACTCTACCAGACTTGAGTTGTACTTCATTGAGAGGAACAATCATATAGGTAGGAAATTGTTGTCCTTCTACCATGTAAGTATTCGGGGATTTTTTATTGTTAGGATTTGGCAATGGGCTGAGAGTTTGGAAGTTGATTTGTCTTTTGTTGGTATGGGAGCATGAGTTGAGGATTTGGATTTTTGAGAAGGTTGTTGTTGTGGAAATGGCAATGAAAGTTGTGGATTTGGGTTTGCAAGTTGTGGAGCTTGTTGATTTTGAAAAGATGGAGGATATTGATAAAATTGAGCAAATCTCCCATAAAGATTTTGCATCCCTTGTACCCATGGCTGATATGGATTTTGATGTTGGGGCCAAGGTTGTTGCCAAGGATTCCAATTTGGTGGGGTTTGAAGATTCATAGGATTGTTAAACCCTTGAGTTTGTTGTCCATGCCAAGGTCTTCTTGCAACAAAACAAAGAGATTCTACTGAATTTGGGTCTTCTTGAAAGACAGCTTTGAGTCCAGGAATTGAAGGACAATCCTTGGTCTCATGACTCTCTGAGAAAATCATACATGTTTCTACAACTTTTTCATCCAAGGGGAATTCCCTTAAAGCATGTTTCTTCCTACATTTTGGACAAAATATGGCTAGAGCATATGTTTCTGCTTTCTGCTTGTTTTGGATCTTAAGGGTGTCTAGTTGTTCACTAAGGCTCCTTAAGATATCAGTTTTGAATTCATCAAGCATATTGCCAATTTCTGCCCTACTTACTAATCCAGTTGCAGATTTGTTAGCCCTAATAAGAGAAGGATCCCTAGGCCCTTTTCCTGTTTTAGATTTTCCCCTTGAGAGATGGACACATAGTTTTGTTATGTCACGAAGTGGAAGTTAAGAAATGTCTCCTTTCCCCATCATGTTTAAAATATCTATCCATTCATCTCTGATGGCTTTTAATATAAGGGCTTTCAAAGTTTCTTCATCTAAGTTTCTCATCCTTTCTCTTTTTAAGTTGCATTGAAATCTTTCAAGTAAATCCTCCAAATTTTAATCTTCTTTTTGCACCATTTTGAATACCTCATCCTTGTGATTGGTGGGCATACAATAGTCCAAGTATCTATCCAAAAATGTTTGTTTCATATCATTCCAATTCCTAATAGATTGGGTGACTAATCCCATGAGCCATTTCAAATCATCTCCCTTCAATGTTGAAGGAAACAGTTTGAGTTTTGAGAGTCTTCCATATAGTCATAAGTTCGGCACACAACTTCAAACTCAAACAGAAATGTTTCAGGATCCTCACTTCGCAATCCATAAAAGTTGGGGAGGACAGATGGTGAGATATTTTTCATTGTTGTATGAGTTTCCTCATCAACTATAGGGAATCCAAACAAGTTGTCTCCTTCCCTATTTCTTCCATTATTACCTTCACCATTGTTTCCTCCTTCTCTACCTCTACCTCTAAATCCATCTATTATTTCCTCTGCCATGATAGTTTCTTTAGATTCCTTAAAGTCCTCTGGTTCTTCTATAAAGGGAGGATGAGAGAGAGTCTCTTCCTTTTCTAAATGAGATTTAGTAGGTGGTATAGGAGAATCCTCTAATTCAGCTGCTCCTTGAATTCCAAAAATATTAAGGCTAGGGGTAGATGGTGGTGAATCTTGTCTATATGCCTTGAAGAAGATGGAGTTGTGAAAATTGAACTCTTGGCTTTAGCTATAAACCTTCCCCTAGAATCTCTTGCTCTATGCATGTCATTTTTTTTTAAAAGTTGGGCTAATAATTCTCTTTACGATCTTCCAGATCACACTAGGTGCAAGAAGAGAGCATACTTAAGAAATTACTAAACCAATAATTCTCTTTTCTGATCCTCCAGATCACACTAGGTGCAAGAGGAGAGCATACTTCAAGAATTTATCAAGTTTTCCCTTCTTTTATTTTTTTGTTTTTTTTTTTAAGAGATTGGCTACCTAGTTACACTTTCCCGGCAACGGCACCAAAATGTTTGGTCAATTTAGTGTGTCCTAAATTGCTACATTAATTTATCAATCCGGGATTCATAAGCTGATGAAGTGTGGCGCACTATATGTGCAAGATAACCTATTTCTTATCTTTTTGTCGTTTTTGGTTTTCTAATTTGAGATGAAAATTCTAAAATAAAAACAAGTATGGTTATGATTGTTCAAGGAAATGATATCCTTTATAATGATTTACCAACTTCAAACTTCAAAGGAATTTGAAACATACAATGACAAAACTTGAAAGGAAATGAAAATGTGTTGCTCGCTTAATAAATCAAGCAGTGAACTATTGAGCATGAAAACCAAACTATCCTTATTTCTTTGTCTAAACACAAAAGAAACTATGCTTAAATAAATCCAAGAATTGCAACAAAGTAAATCTAAATCAAACTACATCAACTTATATTCGATCCCTCGCCATTAGTCCGGCTATGGCTTTCGGAGGTAACCATAAACAACTTGAGCAATCTGATATCTAATTTGCAGAAAGGAAACTAATATAAAACTACACATCCATAATTCAATCCCTCACCATCAGTCCAGCTGTGGCTTTCGGAGGCAACTGAATATGTTATGAGCAATTTAATATATCTAACTTGCAGAAAGGAAACTAATATCAAACTACACATCCATAATTCAATCCCTCACCATCAGTCCAGCTGTGGCTTTCGGAGGCAACTGAAGATGTTATGAGCAAGTTTAATATATTTAAATCTAACTACTGAAACAAATGTGCAAGACTGAAATAAACAAAGCAGTACTGGAATTAAAGAAAAACTCAGAAAAATAAATTAGCAGCAGAACAATATTGATTCCATGTCATTAGTGAAAAGATATGCAAATGCCCGGGCTGCCTATTTGTAATCTGAAACAAGAACACTGATCAGTTAACAATAACATAAAACATAAAAGACAGAAGTAAAATGTAAAGCATGAAAGATTATGAACAGTGATGAAACATAAATATCGTGAAAGATGCAATGTATAAACACATGAATGAATTATGGTACAATGAACTTAAAGAAATAAACAAGAGACTATACAATAATGCACAAAACCTCAGCGTGTGCAGGGGCCCTCTGCACCAACCTCGGCAACAACCTTCAAATACGAATTACGCTTGGAAACAGAGTCTTCTTATATATTAAAATGCAGTCATAACAGAGAGGTGATATTACGGCACAGTGTCAACATAATTACATTACAGAGCTATCTGGAGGCTAATGGAGACTAAAATAATATGCGTATGCAAACGCATTATTTATAACAAAAGAAATATAACTAATTCCCTAAAGTTTGTGTTGATGGAGACATGTAAATCACCACGTCCAGGGATCCAGCATCATGGCCGCAGTGAGGAGTAAATATATGAGGAGTGGATGTTGGATTCGGCTTATGGAGCCATGTACAGGTGTTGATGTGTCTCCCATAAGTTAGAAACGGCCATATAAATCTTCACGTGACGAGAAACAGAGTCCTGTCACCGTGGGACTCTACGGTTGACTTCCACTTGGCCACCTTTGACCGCGACCTCCTTAAGTGAATTTTCACGAGCCAATAGGACACGATCCATGTCCACATCATTTCTGACTTGCCCATGTGGCTCGTTTTACCTGAAGACACCTGTAACATAGAATTTCACAAAATGGCTGCGGAAAGTTGCAGCAGCTGCGGAAAGTGGCAAGATTCTGCAGCTAAATGAGCAAAAATCTAAATCAAACAGCAGACACAAAACATAGTTAAAAACCATTTTAGATGCTCTTTTACAATTGATATGCAATGATATTGACAACTTAGAGGGTTTAGGTGAATGAAAAAGGTCTAGAAAGGTGTATGGAAAAGATGCAGATTTGAGACTCAACAGCGCTTTTTCATTACAATGACTCTATCATCAGGTTTTAGAAAATGCTCAGAAATTTGGGTTTCACAAGGGGATTACCCTTGCTTGAAATTATCGATTATAAATCACATTCAAAAAAAGTATTTCATAGCATTGCTGAGCTCTTTATAGGTGAATTTCTGAGGCAATTTCACAATATCTGAACTAAATTTGTCTGTCCTTTTCAATACTCTACACTTGTAAGAGAACCAGACAAACAATCTAGTGGCCAATGCAACAACAACAACAACTCCTGTTGCAATGCCTGCAATTCACCCTCTCTGCACGCATGAATGACTATGGCACCCTCTTTTGTGAAGAGGTACTAGAGCTGAAGGTACTAGTTTCCATTAGGATCATGGAATTCAACATCCAAAATAGTATCAAATTCCACTGCAATTGTATTCCCTGGCGAGGGAAACAGTTCATTGAGACCTATTGGACTCATCACCCCCAAATAGCCTCCAGGGCTACCCAGAGTGTGATCATCTAGAGCAATAAAAAATTTTGATCCATCCCCAATTGAAACAAGAACAGGACCCACATTGGTTATAGAAAACGGGAAACACGTTTTGAAAGAAGAAGAAACTTTTGTATTAGGGTCCATAAATCTAACTAGTCTATTGTACAATGCCCTACCTGCACTTCAAATTGGTACTCCCAACTCCATGCTAAGGCTCACTGTGCCATTCTTCAGATGAGCATCTTAACCTGAAGTTTGATTCCAAAAAACCCAAGTCTTCTATTCTATGCCCAAGACCTCTGTTACAACGAGTAGAGTTCTGAGCGAAATACTTCACAATAGGAAGCAAAAGAAACATCGCAAAATTCCTCGCTTTAGACTGATAATTTTCTGTGCGAAAATTCAACTATGGACAGTAAAAAAATTATATCAAACACAACAAATCCACAATGGAATTTGAACATGAGGATTTATAACCAGAGCAAACCCTCTCCAGGTTAAAAGAATTCCAGAATGGCTTTAAGATTCTACTAATGAGCGCTTACAACACCATAGCAATTACTGTCACAATGAAATCTGTTGGAAGCAAATCCCTTGTACAGTTTCTACATTTCCACAGTCGAAGCAAGAATCTTGCTATATTTCATGATCTAGTTCTGTGGTCAGATCCTTTGCTATGGCTGTCTTGTTCTGCTAAACGTGAATCTGTCTTAGCTTTGGTTCTGGTTCTCAAACTGATCTACTACAGTAGTTGCACTCTCAATGGACTTCTACAGCAATTGGCACCATCAATATGCTTTGTTACAATGATGGCTCACGTCAACAAACTGTGCTACAACCATTGGCACCATGAATCTTCTCTCTGCTTCGTCAAATGGTTGGCACCATCAACTGAATTTGCGCTCGTCGGGGTGATGATAGTGGCAAACACTTTTTTGGGCAGCTTTGTTTTGTCTCTGATTCAAGGCAGAACTATGTTTCCCTTGTTTTTTTAGTCCTTGGAACTTATTTCTCTCATATTTTCCATCCTATCCCCAGTTTGCTACCGAGAAAGACATAACTTCACGATATCAAATTGACTATTTTTGGCCATTTATCTTTAGTAATGGTACAGCTTTAATTTGGTGCATTCGTACAGTATCTGGAGAGCACTCTCAAGTTGTTATTAAGTATTTTAGCATAACTACTACATTTAACTGCCATGCTCTAATATTTATATCAACCACAAGCATTCTTAAGGTAGTTCCACGTTTGTGAAGAAGAAGGAATGCTTCTGACAGCTTCTTATCATAGTGGTACAATTCTGTTCGCAGTTTATCTTTTATAAACCTCCAATTTTCCAAACGTAGTAGAGACTACAGTTTGCATCTCAAATTTTGGACAAATCTGCTTAGTATTCTACAGAAAATGCATTAAGAATACAGTGCTATGTCTACTAAGCACAAATAATTGTTCTACTGAGTCATCTAAACATCTCGACATCCTTGTTTTATATTCCTTTTCTGTTTTCGCAAAGTTTCCTCTGCTACAGAAAATGTAATTCTATTAATTTTTTTCCATCGATATACGGATTGGATCTAATTAGATGTAAACCCTTTCTACAATGGTTATTCGAATGGGTTAGAATGTGCATTGTTATTTTTTTCTTTTGAAATACATGCATTACCACTACGTGAGATCTTTGCATTGACGTTGCCTCTGCTTGGTGGTGTCTCTGAGATTGAGCTGATCCAAAGGCAATGGATGTGCATCAGCGGTCGATTGCTCTTTGCTAGTACTGTAATCCAAATCCTCTAGCATGCAAACAGGTGTCGCAGCAATTATATCTAGGATTGATCGTTTTTTTCTCACCTTCACTTTAGGCTTGGAAAACTTTGTTCCAGATTTTTTAGCATTTGACTCACCTGATAGACAGTGATCTATGTGGGAATTTAAGGCTATATTGGATGTAGATGAGAAAGATCTACAAACAGGACAAACCTTTGGTATCATGGCCTCTTGAAGAGATCCCGGATTCCCAAATTCTTCGTTCTTCCCAGGATCTGCCTTGCTCTTCTCCAAATTTTGGATCTGCCTTGTAGGCTCCTGCCTCTTCTACACTGCTTGAATTGGAGCACCTCCATTATGATATCAAATCATCCGCTACTATGAAATGACACAGGTCGCAGATTCTTTGATAGACTTTCCTTTTGGTCACTTCACCGCAAACGAAGTTTTAAAATGTCACAACCCACTTGATATTTATCCCTAGCAAAAGTGTCACATGTGAAGATCAGGCTTTTGATGAAGCGAATAACTTGGTAAAGAGAATTTTTTATTACTTATGTATTCGGCCCAACAATATAGATTTTGATGCACTATCATTTTTAACCATGTGCTGAAAAACATACAAGAAACTATGTTTTTAGTGAAATTTGAGTTCACAAGAATCGATGCCAGTCAAAATCTAGACCTTGCTCCCAGCTTACTAGTAAAAGGCGGTACTCATATTTCATGCAAGTAATGGAATGCCTTTTTCGTTGTTTTATCTCGTCTTATTCGAACTTCCAAGTCTAGCATCAATGATTGTCTTATGCTTTAGAAAAACGATATTATGCTTTAGAGAAGTGTATCTACTTCTTATTATACTTCTTAACTTCCAAGTCTAGCATCAATGATTATTTTATGCTTCACACATAATCTAGTTTTCATTATACTCCTTGAAACATTTTTTATTAGTTGAATGAGACAAACTTAAAAGGCGTAAGCTAAGATATTAGCAAAAGGATTTCTGTCACAAATCTAAGATTCTTATAGGAATTCAATGGAAATTTCAGGCATCACCTGAGTAATCTTCAGTGTTTGCAAATTTTTACATCCAGAGAGAAGTTTGTTACAAAATTAGGCAGCTCCTACTTGAAAACATGTTGATGTTGATGCGTAGCAATCTCCTTCATTTACAGCCATGTGTTGGAATATTTGAAAATTCTAGAATAACAATGGAGAGAGTAATACTCTCCTCTTCTAACACAGAGAAAATATTGAAATTTCTTCACTAGAAACAGAGTTCAACACTTTGAAAAATTTCTATTCCTTCAAAAAAAAACTATTACAAATTTTTCCTCACTGATAGGGATTACAAAATGTGACTGCTGCAAAATGCAGTGCACTCAAAATTCTTCTCTGTCTCTAAAACTACGCACTGTTGTGCTCTTCAAAACACTTACACTGCTATTGTGTGTAATAATAAAATTTACAACTACATTCCGAAACAGGCTCACAGCCATTTTCTTTTATATGCAACACATATATTAAAAACATAACAAAACTATGCAAATAAAAAATCTATTAAAATGCTCCTGGGGTCCACAATTTATAAATGTTTTAATATATATGTGAAATATATATATATATATGAACTATATATATATATATATGAAATATATATATATATATAACATATATATGTTGCATTTAAAACAAAATATTACCAAAACCAGTGTGGGACCTTAACAAACAATAAAACTATTCCACCGCGCGTTATATAAAACATATAACAAAACCTTTGTCAAAACTTCAAACGAACCCTTTAGCCGTGGAGCCCGCCGGACTTCAAACGGCGATAAACCATAATTCAAACCAAATTCGCGTTCCAAACTAGCCTGTTGACGTCGGCCAATTTTGTGACGCGAAAAACCAAATGAATTCCGCCCTAATCTTTTTCGGGTCTGAATTTGCGCTGGTGTACGGAGAGAGAGTTGTGACGCGAATTTCTTATCAAATTCACCCTAATATTTTTCGGGTCCAGATTTCCATTGCGCAAGCGGCCCAAACAAAGATCCGCTCCAATCAATTTCTGCCACGTGTCCTCCTTTGGCTTGCCGTGGTGACCTGTTCCCGGATGTGGGTGCATTGGATGGTGTTTAACGCGATGGGACATGGATGTGGTGATTTCATATCAATCGCATTAAGTTTTAACGCTGTTCAATCAGCCGATATTTAATTTCCAAGGTTTTCATATCAATCGCATTAAGTTTTAACGTTGTTCAAGATCGGACCTCCACTCCTGTTAGCGATTCCGCATGCTCCAATATGCTCTAGCCTTCGGCTCTCATCAATGAGAGATTTATGATGGGCGTTCTTCGATGCCATTGCAGTCGGGTCGATAAAATGGTGTTTCGCTATGGTTTCTCAGACGAGCCACAACCTTTGAATTGCAGATGCTCTCTGGTTGTTGGGTTACGATGCCTGCTCACTGTGACGGGAAGGAGAAGCTAGCTGAACTACTGCTTAGACCTTGCTGCAAATCTGCATTTCTCTCGGTCTAGTTTGTGTTTGTCTTCCTCGATTTCTTGGAATCCTGCTTCTCCGTCTCGTCTTGTGCCCACTGCTGAGACTACACCCATGCCTCGCCTGCGTCAAAGGATGCATTGCCGCAAAGGTAGCACCAGAGGTCAACCCCTGCGCACTCCCTCCAGCCCCTCAACCAAGTCGTCTTCCCCCTCCAGTGATTATTACACAGGCCGCTATCCAAACACTAGAAGTGGGCGGGGTCAGGTTCTAGGATCTGGCCACCATATGGGCTCCCCTACTCCTCATTTCCCCACTGCTTCACCTTCTCCCACGACGCGCACTGCGCTTTTTTCCTTTAATTTCTCTCTGAACCGCCCATGAATCACAGCTTCAATCACCGTGGTTTTCCGTGAAGAGGCCCAAGTGGAGGAACAATGCTCCCGTCCGGCGGGTCTGAGCTCAGAAAAAGCCCAGCTTTCGGGCCTTCAGGAGGGGAGCGGTGGCATGAATGTGTAGGAACCGGATGCTCAGGTTCGTAGGGCTCGTGATGTGGATATAGTGCCTGGAGATCCTGGACCTTCCGTGTCTGAAGTTGCTCCTGCCATGGACAGAGACATGTTTGCCGAAGGATGGTGCTGAATTGTCGAAGAACCACCGGATGAGTAGCTGCTTCTTTTTGGTTTGGTTTTCTTGCTTCGTGGCCCACTTAATTGGGCATGTTTTGTCTTATATTACTGTGTTGGACCTCTGTTTTATTTTTGAATTCTGTAAACATTGTAATCGTCAAAGATATCAAACGATAATTCCCCTGCGTGGGCAATGCAACGACCTGAAAAACGTTCAAGACTGGTTTCCCCGTATGAGGGCAGTCTTCTTTTTTGATTTTTTGAAAAATTTGCCATAAGTATGGGAAATGTTTTTGACTTCGGTCATGCTGTAAGTTTATTCCCACTGTTAATATATTAACCTTACTTAGAAAAAAAAAAAAGTTTCCCTGTTTCTATTTTAAACCTGTTTTTTGAAATACAGAGCCCTGTTTATATGATTGTTTATAGTCGAAGCGCTGCGGGGTGGTTTATTATATTAATATTTCACGGTCGAATTATGTTCATAAAAATTGGAACGCCCACAATTCATAACAAATATTGGATATTTAATGTCATGTTTTAAAGTTTCATTTTTATGTTTTCCGAAGGATGGTGCCGAATTGTCGAAGAACCACCGGATGAGTAGCTGCTTCTCTTTCGTTTGGTTTTCTTTCTTCGCGACCCACTTAATTGGACATGTTTTTTCTTATATTACTGTGTTGTACCTCTATTTTATTTTTGAATTCTGTAAACACTGTAATCGTCAAAGATATCAAACGATGGTTCCCCTGCGTGGGCAATGCAATGACCTGAAAAACGTTCAAGACTGGTTTCCCCGTATGAGGGCAGTCTTCTTTTTTGATTTTTTGAAAAAATTTCCATAAGTCTGGGCAATGTTTTTGACTTCGTTCATGCTGTAATTTTATTCCCACTGTTAATAGATTAACCTTACTTAGAAAAAAAAAAAGTTGCCCTGTTTCTATTTTAAACCTGTTTTTTGAAATACAGAGCCATGTTTATATGATTGTTTATAGTCGAAGCACTGTGGGGTGGTTTATTATATTAATATTTCAAGGTCGAATTATGTTCATAACAATTGGAATGCCCACAATTCATAACAAATATTGGATATTTACTGTCATGTTTTAAAGTTTCATTTTTTTTTTTTAAATTGAACCCCCCGTCGGTATACCGACGCTTTGTAAGCGTCAGTATTCCGACGTTTTGAACGATTTCCATTTTCGTCGGTCTTGTGACGTCCATCGATATTGTGACAGTTCTTCTTAGCTTCGGTATTGCGATGCTTTTGGAATGCGTCGGTATTGCGACACTTCTAGAAAGTGTCGGTCTTGCGACACTTTTGCAATGCATCGGTCTTGCGACACTTTTGTACGGAGTCGGAATTGCGACAACTGAAAAACGTTGGAAGAGCGACAGTATAAAAATGTCGGAAGAGCGAAGTTCAAAACGTCGGACAAAATTTCATCGGAATTGTGACAGTTTACAAACATCGGAAGAGCGACGGTATAAAAACATCGGAAGAGCGACGTTCAAAACGTCGGACCACATTTCGTCGAAATTGCAACAGTTTACAAACGTCGGAAGAGCGACGGTTTGGGAAACTTCGGAAGAGCGACGCTTGTTTGGAAGCGACGGAAAAAGTGTCGGTAGTGCAACACTTTTTCAAGGCCTCGGAATTGTGACGTAATGGTGAACCACATTTTTCCTGTCCTCGAACTATCGCTCTTGCGACGACTATGTGTCAGAATAGCGACGAAGTGGCCGTCGGAAATTGGGCCAAATTTTCTAGTGAGGATTTGTTTTGAAGGGCCAAGAACACAAAGTATGCGAGCTTAAAAAATCTTTGTATTGCCTCAAGCAAGCACCACGAGCCTGGTATTAGAAATTAACTGAGCATCTTCTGAAACTTGACTTCAAACATTTTGATCTCGATGATGCAACTTTGTTTGTTAAGAAAGTTGGAAAAATAGTTGTATATCTTGTGGTGTATGTAGATGATATTTTGATGACATAGAACAATGAGAGTTATATTGCATCCATAAAGAAATAATTGAAGAAAGGTTTTGAAATGACTGATTTGGGTTATGTTCATTACTATCTGGGTATTGAAGTAACTCAAAATCCTAAATTTATATTTCTTTCTCAAAAGAAGTATATTGGATATATTTTGAACAAGTTTGGCATGGATGACTGCAATCCCTTAACCACTCCAATGGAACAAAACTTGAAGCTCACATCCATTGAAGGGAAGGAATTCGAGGGTGCAACGAAGTATAGACAGCTTGTAGGAAGTCTTATCTACCTAACTACCACCAGACCAGACATCTCATTTACTGTTGGAATCCTCTCCAGGTTTATGCAAAAACCGTGTGAAGGACATTGGTCTACTGCAAAAAGAGTTCTAAAGTACTTGAAGGGGACTCAAGACTTTGGACTCAAATATACACAGGTATGTGATTTCATCTTGATCAGATACTCTGATTCAGACTTTAATGGGGACAAGGAAACTGGGGTGTCTACTTCAGGTTATACCATGAGTCTTGGATCAAGAGTTGTCTCGTGGATATCACGCAAATAGTCAGTTCCAGGAGATTCTATAACCGAGGCAGAATATGTGGCAGCAACTGAAGCAACAAAGGAAATTGTGTGCCTTAGAAAAATACTAGAAGATTTGCAGATGAAACAAATGCACTCAACACCACTCATGATTGACAACACTTCTGCAATAAACTTGGCCAAGAACCTGAAGTTCCATGATCGAACAAAACACATCAATACAAAATACCATCTGATTCGACATCATGTTGAGGCCAAAACTATCCATCTACTTCATTGTTCCACAAATGAGCAGACCGCAGACATATCCACCAAAGCGCTTGGAAGAGAAAAGTTTGAAAAGTTCAAAACGATGCTTGGACTCACCAACATCCCTTCAGATTAAAGGGGGGAATGTTGACACCTAATCCTAAGGGATTGGGTGAGATTGTATTTTATTGTATTTTAGTAAATAAGGAAGGCCAAGATACATTGGGAAGTGAATCCCAATAGTCTCACCTCCATGTATAAGTACACACACAATCTCCATCTAATGCATATTCAGTTTTGCGTAGTTACCTCCTGGTGTGACAATGATATCAAATTCTTGAAGCAATAGCAACCATCTTGTAACACGGCCAGGAGTGATAGGTTTGTTCATCAAATACATTATTGTTGTGTGATCAGTATGTACAAAAGTAGTTGGTGATTTAGTACCAGAACTTATTGACAACATAAATGACAGCAAGGAATTCTTTTTCTGTTACCGTGTAATTCAGTTCAGCAGGAATTAAATTCTTGCTGACATAATAAATTTCATATGGTGTTTTATCTACCTGCTATCCTAAAACAGCTCCTACTGTTGTCTGAGAAGCATTAGCATGTATGTGAAATGGTAATTCCCAATCAGGTCCTCGGAGGATTGGAGCCTTACAAACCAGCCCCTTAATTTTCGTGAAAGTTGTCTCACAGTCTTCAGTCCACAAGAATTCTGCATCTTTTGTTAGCCATTGAAAAAGTGATGTGCTATTTTAGCAAAATTTTCTATAAAGCGTCTATAATAACCAACACAACCAATAAAGCTACGTACTTGTGTGGGTGTTTTGGGTACCGGGAAGTGTAATATTACTTCTACTTTGGTCATATCAACTCGAATTCCAACAGTTGAGAGCAAATGTCCAATACTATTCCTTCCTCCCTCATCATATGGCATTTGCACCTCTTGTATTGCCACAGAATTTGGATGACATGCCTGCAGATTACCAAAGTAAGATCCCATTGTTTGATGGCACTCCTCAAAGTGTGCCTGCTCAACAACATGTGGAAAAAATGACAGATTTCTTCGATCTCCATGAAATTGATGCCGAAAATGTAACCATGAGATTATTTGTGCAAACTTTCAGCAGTGAGGTAAGAAAATGGTTCAGAGCTTTGACACCTAGAAGTATTCCTACATTGGCTGAGCTTCAGAGACAGTTTCTAGATCGGTGGGAAATAAAGAAAGATCCACTCCAAATCACTTCTGAATATACCAAGATCAAGCGTAATGTTGGTGAGTCCGTCCAAGACTATATTAATCGATTTAATGCGGTTTATAATGAAATTCCTGATGATTTGAGGCCATCTAAGAAATCAGCTTTGCTTAAGTTCCCAGATGGTTTTGATTCGGACATGGCCTATTCATTACGGGAAAGAGATCCGCCCACTTTGGAGGACATGCAGAAAATTGCAGTGAGTGTTGAGGCTAATTTGAATGACAAGAGAGCTAGATTGAGAGCAGAGAAGAAATTCGTGATAAAGGAAGAAGATTCTACATCAGATCAAGTACTCCGCAAGGTAGAAAAGATGATTGAAAGATTGACACTTGATAAGCCTGAACCGCAGATCCGAAATCCCAATTTCCGTGGTCAGCAGCAGCCACAATTCAGGATCAAACAACGAGAGCAGCGAGCACAAGAACCAACAGTCCAGCAGCAAGTAAACACACCACTTCAGGAGAATTTTGTTGGTCAGGATTCAGATGATGAAGATGATGTAGTAGGGGAGGAAAATCACTTCTTTACTCCTAATTATTTGCCCATTTATATCACTGAAGATGAGGAGTATACAGAAATTTCAGTCGTACAAAGAGATGAGGATTTTATCTTGGCCAATGATTCAGCTCTTGAAGAAGAGTCAGATGAGTATCAGAGAGGTTATATGAATGATTTATCCGCCCAGCAGAAGCAATATTCACTTAGAAGCAGAGATGTACCTGTCAACCCAATCCAAAAGAGAAAGGAAGTTTCAGCACCTAAAAACGATTCACCTGTGGCACAAAAGAAGGCAAAAGAGATAGTTGATCTCGCTGCCAGTAAGTCATCATCAGCAGAAAAATCAAATCAGCCAATTGTATCGACAGATAAGGCTAAAAAGAAAGATGTTCCAGCCAAAGAGATTGAAAGGACTTCAGCTTTTAGTTTGGAGAATGAAATTTCTAAATTGAAGGTATCCATTCCTTTGACTGAACTAATGAAGAACAGCAGTTATAGGGGTCAAGTCTCTAAAATTTTGAATTTCGATCCAATTTCTGATATGGTGAATGTTGAAGATGATAAACCTGAACTAATTTTTGGACTAGCTTTTAATGGTGAGTCTCCGGACAGCGATGTGCCTCCTTTCTATATCAGTCTCAGATTGCATGAGTTTGTGTTGCATAATGCCATGTTTGATTCTGGTGCTTCCCATAATCTTATGCCGAGGGCAATCATGGATAAGTTGGGTTTGGACATCACTAGGAAGTACCATGATATTTATTCATTTGATTCTAGCAGAGTGAGATGTATTGAGCTCATTAAAGACTTGGTTGTTAGTTTGGATCAGATTCCTACAAAGAATGTTTTGATGGATGTTGTTGTGGCAGACATTCCTCCCAGATTTGGTATGCTTCTTTCTAGATCTTGGGGAGAAAAATTGAAAGGGACATTACAACTAGATTTCTCCTATGCAATGATTCCCGTGTTTGGCCAAATGAGAAAGTTGTACCGGGAACAAAAAATGAAGTACATGATAACAAGCAAGGAGAAACCGGTTAATCATCCGATTAATTATGTACATACAGATTTAGAGTCTTTTGTTTTGTATGCAGATAGTTTCAATGATGTTGATAGTTAGTTAGTTGAAGCAGAAGATATTCCAGAGACTACCGAGAATTTCAGAGAAGTTTTGAAGAAATAAAGGCAAAAACCGGAAAGCACAGTTGAGCAATCAGCCAAAGATAGTGGACGGCAAGAAGAAAAAACAGAGCTAGCACAATTTCAGCACTTAGAAGATTATGAAGAGGGTATATGGACCATGGATTTCGATGGTGCAGTAGGAAGTGATGGTGCTGGAATTGGTATTTGGGTACGCAATCCTTTTTCCGTTCCAAATAAGGTACCGAGCAATGTACGGGTATGTTCTTACAAGTTAGCATTTGATTGTTCGAACAATGAGGCTGAGTACGAAGCTCTGATTGCTGACCTAAAAATTCTAAGAAAGCTGAATGCTAAGAGAAATGCAGTTTATGGCGACTCCGAATTGGTGATTAAGCAATTGAAGGGTGAATACCAAACGAAGCATCCCTGAATGCATGCTTACCGAAACGATGTTCTTGATATTTTGAAATTGTTTTCAGATTATACCTTGACTTGTATTCCTCGCATTCAAAATGGAATTGCAGATGCACTTGCTAAGGCAGCAAGTAATTTGAAGATCCCTATGAACTCAAGTAATAAATTCGAGATCCATGTGAAGCACTGTCCTACCGTCCCGGATAATCAAAGATGTCGGCAAGTTTTCCAAGATGATGATGAGATTAATGAATTTCTGCAAAACAAAGGTAAGTTCAAAGATACCTCAATTGATGTAGAATATGATGATGGTGAAGCTGATGTGCAAGTCAATCAAATGGAAGTATTGCAGCTGAAAGATAACATTATTCCTAAAGGATTGATACCTTTAGAAGAGCTCTTCGATCAGGATGATGTGGCTAAAAAACCAACCTTGTGGCCAACCGAAAAGGGAGTTGAAGATGTAAATATTGGATCAGCTGAGAATCCAAAGATGGTGAAATTGTCAAAGGCATTGCCACCGGAGCTAAAAGCTAAATATATCAGTTTTTTTTCATCTTTTTCTGATGTGTTTTCTTGGGATTATTCAGACTTGAAGACGTATGATACCAATATAATTCAGCACACTATCCCAATTAAGCCAAATTAGAAGCCGTTCAGACAGAAGCTGAGAAGGATAAATCCGAAGTTGCTGCCATCAATTGAGAAGGAGGTAAATAGGTTGTACAAAGCAGGAATCATTGTTCCCATCATATTTTCTGATTGGATTTCCAATTTGGTGCACGTGCGGAAAAAGACAGGTGAGATTCGGTTGTGCATTGAATTTCGAAATTTGAACAAGGTTTCATTAAAGGACAATTATCCATTGCCCAAGATGGATCACATCTTGCAGCGAGTAGTTGGAGCATCTCGTATGTCACTACTCAATGGTTATTCCAGGTATAACCAAATTCTGGTCCATGAGGACGACAGAGACAAAACAGCGTTCACCACTCCGTGGGGGACCTTCCATTATGCCAATATGCCTTTCAGTTTAAAGAATGTTGGTGTGACATTTCAGCGGGCGATGGACATGGCTTTTGCGAATGAGAAGGATGTTTTTCTTGTTGTATATCTATATGATTTGACGGTATTTTAAAATTCTGATGAAGAACATATGTATCACTTGAAAATTGTCTTTCAAAAGTGCAGAAAATATGGTGTGTCACTTAATCCGAAGAAGAGCTTGTTTGCCATGGATGAAGGCAAACTACTTGGTCACATTATTTCAAAAGATGGCATTCGTATTGATCCAGCATGTGTGGAAGCAATTCAGAAAATTGACCCTCCCCGGAACAAGAAGAAGATACAGTCTTTTAATGGTAAGATGAACTTTTTACGCCGCTTTGTGCCTAATCTTGCTGAGCACCTAAGAGAGATTACAAACATGCTTAAGAAGGACAGCCAAGTTAAGTGGACTGAAGAGGCGGTGAAGTATTTTAATTTAGTGAAGTTAGCACTTTCTTCAGCTTTGGTTTTGATCAGCCCGTATTACACCCAAGACTTTATTTTGTTTTCATTTGCTTCGGAGCATACTATGGCAGCTGTGTTAATGCAGAAAAGAGATGAGCATGAGAAGCCAATAGCTTTTTTCAGCTGAACTATAAGGGATGTAGCCTTGAAGTATAACATCATTGAGAAGCAAGCTCTTGCTCTTGTGAAAGCACTAAAGGATTTCCGGGTATACATTCTGCACTCTCATATTTTGGCATATGTTCCTAATGCTGTTGTGAAAGATGTTTTAGTACAAAATGATCCGGAAGGAAGACAAGGCAAGTGGATTGCAGCTTTGCTGAAGTATGATGTGGAGATAAAGCCCACAAAACTTATTGAAGGACAAGGGCTGGCAAAGCTTATGGCTGAATCAAATTTGCATGCTTTAGACATAAATCTGATTGCTACTATGTCTGATGAGGATGAGGAAAATTTGCCACTTCAGGTATCAGAAATTTTTGTTGCTTCTCCGTGGTATTCAGATATTGTGTATGTTCTTCAAAATTTGTCACCACCACCCGGCATGACTAGAAAAAAAGGTAGAACTCTGAAATTAAAGGCTGCAAAATTTTATATTTTTAATTCTGCACTTTATTGGAAAGATCCTGGTGGTGTTTTTTTGAATTGTTTGGTGGAAGAAGAAGCGAAGCAAGTCATGGAGGATTTCCATAAAGGATACTACGGGGGTAACCTTTTTTGGAAAACTACGGCCAATAAGATTTTGAGAGCCGGATACTATTGGCCGAAACTTTTTGCAGATGTGTATAAGACTGTCAAGAGTTGTCATGAATGTCATATTTTCGAAGGAAGGCAGAAATTACAGCCTTTGCCACTTAAGCCTATTGAGGTAAGCACCCCTTTTCAGCAGTGGGGTTTGGATTTCATTGGGGAAATCCATCCACCTTCTTCAGCTCAGCATAGATGGATCCTCACGGCGACAGATTATTTCACGAAATGGATCGTAACAATTCCCACTAGACAAGCTACGGATGCGGTAATAATTTCATTCCTTGAGAATAACATTTTGTCTCGTTTTGGTTGCCCGAATAAGATAATCATTGATAATGCAGCAGCTTTCAAATCAAAAAGGATGGTTGAGTTTTGTAACAAATATCACATCACTTTGGGACACTCAACCGCTTATCATCCGCAAGGCAACGGATTGGCGGAGTCTTCCAACAAATCTTTGGTCAACATCATTAAAAAGTTGCTGGAAATCAATAAGAAAGGTTGGCACAAGAGGTTAGTAAATGCACTTTGGGCTGATCGAGTAAGTCAGAAAAAATCCATTGGTATGTCTCCTTTTGAGTTGGTATATGGAGTAGACATGGTGTTTCCTACCTCCCTTGTTGTTCCAGTAGTCAAACTCCTGCAGGAAGCAGGCAATGAAGAAGATCACATGCAGAGAAGACTAAATCAGATGATTCATTTGCAGCAAATGAGAGAAGAATTTTTTCAGAACACATTTAAGTTGCAGGAGAGAATTCAGAAAATTGAAGGCAGACAAATTCCAATTGGAGGAAGTGGTGCTGAAGTGGGATGCAAGGAATGAGGAAAAGGGTAAGCACGGTAAGTTCGAAAATATCTGGAAAGGTCCCTTTAATATTGCTACATATCGTGGTCAGAATGCCTTTCTTCTGAAGGAGATGAACGGGGAAGATTGTCCAGGAGGGCCGGTCAATGGTCGGCTACTCAAGCGGTATCATTTCTGAGATGTTTCTGTTGTTTACATTGTCACTGTATATACCATTTTATTTCAGTTTCATTGCAAGTGTGTGCTGTGATATTTTCTTCAGTCTGGGGCCCGAAGTGAAGGCTATAATTCTGAAGAATGATCTCAGCTTTGGTTTGAGTTTGTCAAGTCAGTTTTCAGTCATTTTGGTTTCCTAATTGAGTCGATTTGAATCAAGTTTCAGTCAATAAATTGAGTCAAGAGTTTTGTCAAGACAATGATTCCATAGCCCAATGGACGAAGGCACTGTCTATCTCTCTCAGAGATCTTCCATTCTTGGCACCTCCCAGGAGCTACCATCCCCATTGGAGCCAATGTTAGAGTTGGTATTTTCATCCCTCTATCAGAGATCATTTCTCTTATTGCATTTCATTTTTAGGTGTCTCATTCAGTTCGTTCATCTGCGTTCCGTTAGGGGCATGCCATCATCTGACGGAAGGGCCTTGTCACTCATACCCCTCATGCCTTGTACCTGCTGGCTCAGGTCTGTTCATCAAAATTGATTTTAAAGTCACTTACGGTCCCGTTTGGCCTCTTGGTCAGCAAAGAGCCATTTTAGGGTTTTTAGGTCTTTTTAGGTCTAGGGTTTCCAAAATTTTGTCTTCAAAGTGTCCAATAATGCCAGCAGGCCAGAGGGAGGTTCAAAAGAAGTTTTCATTTAAAAATTTTCATCATCAATAATGCTTAAGAATGTTTCTTCTTCAAAACTATGTTTTGAAGAAGAAATCGTCAAATTTATTGTTTGTAATAAATATGTAATTTTTAAGGTTTTTCAAGTTCTACAAATCTTCAAGCGCAGCCCTGGTCTCCTTTGCCGAAATCATATGCCAATCATCCCTGCAAAAAATTGACAAAGGAGCCATCATTTCAGTCAAAAGTCAAGTGGAAACAAGCAGAACAGAGTTTGTTTAAGTGAAAAAGTGCCAATTTCAAAACATTACAAAAATGGGTTTGTAAGAAGCAAAAATAAAATTCTTCACTATATGAGATATTTTCCACATTTATCAATCCATTTGCATTCAAGAAACATTAGAGAAGTCGAGTTTAATTGTGAAAAAAACGAAATTGTGAGTTTGAAGGCTGATTGTGTGTTGGAGTGCTGCGCGACGCATCTGGAGGAAGGCGCATCGCACATAGACCGCGTGGCGCATTGGGCCAATTTTTACTGTACATAATTGCACTGTCGCGGCACATCCAAGAGGCGCGGCGCACTGGGTTTGTGCGCAGCGCACAGAGCCTCCAAAGCAGATTCTCGCCATTTCTTCATCAAATTTCCGAAACGACTCAAACTTTTTGCTCCAAGTAAGTTCACGGGATTGTGAAATTTCCATTATCAGTGTTTAGTGTTGTTTCAAAGGTTGGTTGGAGAATTTGAATGGTGTAAGCATAAACCCTATCTTTTTGACAAAGGTTGCTCCATAGGGTTTATATTTGAAGTTTTAAAATTTGGTTTTGGTGCTGAACCCCTGTCATATGCCACCATATATTCCCTTTCCTCCACAGTTTTACTGTAACTACAGTTCATTCCTATTCCCCTATATTCCACAGTCCCTCATATCACTTGTCCCCATTTTTCCTATTTCTAAACCCTACTATTTCCTACCATTTTCCCTCTCCCATATCATTTGTAGCAAATTCCCAAACCCCACATCCCTAAACACAGTCAAGTGACTATTAACACATTTCAAATCTCACTTGACAAAATCCACAGTCCGCTTTTCCCACTGTCCCATATTCCTCACAGTTCCTTATTGCTCTTTGGCATATTTGGCATTGAAAACAAACACCAATTTATCATTTTCAACCAAACCAAACATACACTTGACATATATATTGCAGCACCATGACGGACACTGAGTTATCATATGAGCAAGACAGTGACTCTACCACAGAGCTTAATGTACCGAGAAGGCCTAGAAAAGGTGCCAAACATGTCAGAGAAGAGCCCACTTCCTTGACTCAATTGCAGGCCTGCCCACTTGCCATATCATGCTTTCAGCAATAGTCATGCTTTCAGTATTGTGAGATGATTGCTCAGATTCAACATCATCAGTAGTTAGCCTGGTTGTTTGTTTTACATTTGCATGATGGTCATGTTACTCTTGCTGGAGTAAACTTCACCTTGAAACCAGAAACCATTTCTCAGGCAACAGGAATACCGAACATAGGTGAAGAGTGGAACAAGAGACAGCAGCTGGACAGAGTGTATTACGAGCCATACATCAGGCCTGGCTATCTGAGGCAGCTCAACAGGGTATTCCTATTCTGGTTTCTGAGGGAGTCCTATGCGCCATTGATGAAACTCATCATCAGATACTTCAGCTGTGAGGGTCGATTCTCGCGCCTTTATGCTTACCATATCCGATTATTGATGCATTTCACGAGAGTGAGGCTAATGAGCATTCCATATTTCATGTGTCGAAACATAGAGCGGATGACTACTCTTGTGCAGAAGAAGACTCCCGAGCAGCAGCATAACAACATTTATCATTATGCGCTCATCAAGATCATTGTAGTACATCAGCTTGGATTGCAGGGCATTGCATGGGAAGAGTTAATTTCCCGTGACTTCTTTATAGCCCCTCAGGCTCCTCTAGAGATTGTTCATGATGCAGGTGAGCCTTCACATCAGTTTGAGGGTCCCAAGACAGAGCCTATCAGTGTTTTAGTGTGTGTTACCTACCAAAGAGGCACCAGAGCCTTATTGCGGTAGCATCACGACGAGCACTATCTCCACCCGGGGTGGAAGGGGTCTCGTTACCTTCATCAGTAGTGCGAGTACTATCTCCACATGGGGTGGAAGGGGTCTCGCCTTCGACATCAGTACAGGTACAGGATAGAGGCAAGAGGCCTATGTAGGATGAGGGCCCTTCAGGAGGCCAAAACACTGATTTTACACTCATTGATGTTGATTTGAGCTCTCCTAGCTCAAATATGAGAGAGACCATCTAGGAGCAGAAAGCTGAGATCGAGACATTGAACATGAAATTTCAGAGAGCTCAATGGATCATAAATTACTTGGAGCAGCGGAATAAACAACTGGAGGATCAGCAGACACTCATGGAGCTGCAGAAGATCCGTGAAGACCGGGAATTGGCCTGAAAAAGACATGGTGACATGACACCCTTTGAGCGGGAGATTTGGCTTAAGAGAGTCAATGTTCATCTTGAGAAACTATTGGCAAAGGAAAAAAAGGACAAGGACATGCTCAGGCACATGAAGAACCATTATTGGGCCCGCACACATGTTTGCAAAGCGAGGATCAATATCCTGAAAGCAAGGCTAAGGAGGGCACTGAAGCGCCGAAAGAGGCATGATCGACTCCAAATCTTTGCCGAAGCTTCTTTGGCTGAGCATGGCACTTGATGGGGGACCTTCATTCCAAATTTCAAGGAATTTGGAGAAAAATTTTTCAATTTTGAATTTTTTGGTCACAAAACAGATTTTCCTGCCCGACACGTAGCGCCACTTTGCGCGCGCTTATGTTTGAGAGATCTTCTGAAGGAAAACTTTACATTTTTGGATTTTTTAGGAAAATTTATGCATGCTATGGAATGGCCTAAGGGTTTCATCAAGTTCTGGGTGGTTAAAAGGGTCAAAAACACCTTGAAAATGGCCTTTCTGCCACTTTTTGCACACACAGGAACCAGTCTTGGGATATGGAAGTTTTGGAGGGGAAAATGACATCCAAATCCAAAAATTCGACTTGGGTTGGAAATTAGACAGGCAGGGCTTTCCAACGAGATATCATGAACCCAATTTGGACTTCGGGAATTGCCTCAAAATCACCACCAAACTTGTGCTACGCATAGAGATTTTGGGCGCGGCGCATAGAGAATTTTGGCCTCATTTTCACTCTTCAGCTCAGAATTTCGTCCAGTTTTGACTAGTTTCACTTTTTCATGTAACTATTGATCTAACTTGATGTAATTTCATTACCATGATGTAAATTTGGCACATTTTTACTTTTTCTAGAGGATTCATTCACTAAAAAGTGAAAATTAAATGAATGAATCAGTTTCCTACCATATAGAGGCAAGTTGTTTGATTGCCTAGATTTCAGTTCCTAGTTTAGAATTGGTTGAAATAACTCCTAGAAGGATGAGATCAACCCCTAGAGGCATGGCAAGGGGTTAGACTTGTCTATATATTGTATTTTCTGAGACATTTTCAGGGTTGGATTCTTGGGAATTGTTTGGCACTTCATTGTACATCACTTCTGCATTTTTGGCAAAGGAAAGACCAGGGTTTTGCAGCACCTTTTGGGATCCTTGTGGCTCTGAGTTTTGATGGTGTTTCTTCTCTATGTATTTTTAAGTTCACTAATGTGTATGTGTATCATTTCCCTTCTCTGTTCTTCTTAAATTAAAAAAATCAGTGTTAAAGATGGAATTCAATAGTTGTGCTTTGCTCTGCCTTTAGTTTTGTTTGATTTTACATGTTTTCATATATTTGGAGAGGATCCTTGAGATCTCTTGCCCTCTTCAGCTCCTCAGCAGTCTAAACCATCCACCCATTCAATTTGAAGCATCAAAACCATTGATTTCCCTGCCCCAATTAGAATTCTGCAAAAACTAGGCCTAATCCCCGGACCCAAAATTGCCTTTCCCTTTGTTTCCGACAAAAAAATCCCAAAATCATTTCAAAATTTTGGAAAAATACTGAGAGGGGGGGGGGGTGAATCAGTATTTAATGCAGACAATAAAAAAACTTTTTACTTTTCCTTTCTAAAACCCATACGCTACTTTGCTGAAGACAACTAGCGTATATACGCAGCTATCCTTCACAGAACTTGCGTATGTCCAGAGATCTAATTATGCATTCAATTATTAACTCAGATCATTGCATTATTCATTCATTAGTTATTTCAGGAAACAGTAAACAGGTGCAGAAAGAACAGAATAATCATCACACATAGGCAACACATATGAACACCAGGATTTTTAGGTGGAAACCCAATTCGAGAGAAAACCACCGTTGTCGTCATCTCAGTCTTCAATATTTATTGTAAAGAAAAACTTCTTACAATCATGTACTGGTGCAGACTTATACCAGCACGCAGGCATCCACCTGTAGAAGGCTACAACCTTCTCTCGTTTACCAGCCTCACTTGGAAGGGAGCTACAACCCCCTGCTCTCGTTTACCAGCCTCACCTGGAAGGGAGCTACTACCCCCTGATATTAGCACCAACCTCTGCTGATAGAAAGCTTCTATTATCATACTGAAGGCTTCAACCCTCAGATCCACTGCAGACCACATTTCATCAATTTTCAAACTGGATCAAACAGCTTCAACACAATTCTTCACTTATCAACAAACATCCCTTTTCATTTCATCAGTCAGAACAGTGAAACCACTGTAACCAAAATATCAGAGATAGCCCAGACTTCAGAACAGATATGCAGAATCTCAATTGTCTTTTGTGCAATCATCAATTCAAATACCATACGCGCTTTTCCTTAAACAGACCCGCGTATACACGCGCCTTTACTGAAGTGAACCCGCGTATGCATTTGTGCAACCTATCAGAAAAACCCTAACAGCCCATACGCGCTTTTGTCTAAATGGATCCGCGTATACACGCGCTTTTCACGAAACAAACCTGAGTATAGATCTATAAAAGATAAATTTTGCAGATCAGACCAGATCTATGAACTTACCCAGATTTCTTCAACTTCTTCAACAGAATTGTGCCAGGTCTTCATCACCTCTTTTCAGATCATCCAAGAGATTCACTATTTCAAGATCTAGAGATCTTGAACCTTCATTATGTTCATAGATGCCTCATAGATTCAGATCTATCAATTAAGAGCAGAGTTCAACCATGCAGATATACTTCAACGTGAATTATTCATTAAAGCTCAGACACATGCACACCTTGCACAATGAAATTCTTCTCCTTATATATAATTAGCCTTTTTCAATACCATGAGTCAAAACCACATTAATTCCGATGGTTTTCTTGGACGGGATCAAATAGACAATCCAGCGCTCAATAAAATGGGTCAATACTATGGTAATGCCCCTTGGTATTCTAAATTTGGAGCACAAAAGACCATACGTGACTTGGCACGTAATTTTCCGCGTGCATACGCGCTTTCTCCTTGACAAACCCACGTATACCTTGTAGCACACATTTTTCATCATTGCTTTGGCCCTCACTGATATTTCCTTCTCTGGTACTTCTGAGCTACTTGTAGAACATCAGATTTACATCATTAATAAACTCCTCAAGCATCAATAACATTTTCATTAAGTAGGTTGCCATCATCTTCATCAAGAGGGTTGCCATCAAGGACAACATTTAGCATCATATTGCCAACACAAACTCCTTGATTTATATACCTAGCCTAAAATTAGATTTTATTTCAGTCATCTCAAGCCCTATTGATACATTTTTCCTGAGATTGACCCGGAGAGAGCCCTCTCCTGATCTGGTAGGGCTAGCTACCAGACTGAGCGTGGTTTGATGTTACCCTGAACTCTGCCTTCCTTCAGCCTGAGGTAGATTTAGGCAATAACATAGTGGCGACCATACTGGGGACCAAAATGGTTTGCTTGTTAGTTTTATTCATTTTATAAGCTACAGACGGAGCCTAAATTTATGCCAAGTAGCCTTCGAAACACTCTTGCTATGCGTCAGTGATAGTAGATAAATGTTGCTTCAGTCAATCTACGGTCTAGCTTGTAATCGAAACACTTGACTTGTGAATTACCCCAGTAGTTCAGATCGTTCTGGACTTTTGGATGATTAAGTCTAGAATTTGATAGGCTGAAACAAGTTGGTTTTGTCCTTTGATTTTTGAATAGATCAACACACTGGCTTCCAGAAGACATACTAGAGAAAATCCCGATCTTGATCCGCCTCCAGTGTATGAGAATCCCAATCTGATTGCAAGAATCCATCATCGAGAAAGTCCCGTGATTCCTCTCTTTAAATCTCATTCATGTCCTGCTATTTTTGAATATATTGAAGATCTCGATTTTGATGAGAAGTTTGAGTTGTCCTTGTTTGAAACGAAGTCTGAAATTTCTCTCTATTCTACTGTCATAAATCCTGAGTTCATCAAATATCTTGAAATTGAACAAGCCAACAAATCCATTGATAGTTACATCTTAAATATTCAGACCTCTATTGTGGCAACGAATATCCCTGAATTCATATAATCCGCTTCTGAAACTCTTGGGCCATCAGCTGTCACATCTGATTCACAAATCCCCATTGAGCCTTCTTTTATTCCTACTATCCCCGTGCAACCATCTATTTCTGATCAGCATTCTGCAATAGTTTCACCTCCATCTCCACCTCACACATCTACTGCTCCTACTCCACCTATATCCCCGAGACCGATTGTGAATCCACCAAGAGCTATGGCTGCTCGATTTGCACCTCTTGTATTGCCGCAGAATTTGGATGACATGCCTGCAAATTACCAAAGTAAGATCCCATTGTTTGATGGCACTCCTCAGAGTTTGCCTGCTCAGCAGCATGTGGAAAAAATGACAGATTTCTTCGATCTCCATGAAATTGATGCCGAAAATGTAACCATGAGATTATTTGTGCAAACTTTCAGCGGTGAGGTAAGAAAATGGTTCAGAGCTTTGACACCTAGAATTATTCCTACATTGGCTGAGCTTCAGAGACAGTTTCTAGATCGGTGGGAAATAAAGAAAGATCCACTCCAAATCACTTCTGAATATACCAAGATCAAGCGTAATGTTGGTGAGTCCGTCCAAGACTATATTATTCGATTTAATGCGGTTTATAATGAAATTCCTGATGATTTGAGGCCATCTAAGAAATCAGATTTGCTTAAGTTCCCAGATGGTTTTGATTCGGACATGGCCTATTCATTACGGGAAAGAGATCCGCCCACTTTGGAGGACATGCATAAAATTGCAGTGAGTGTTGAGGCTAATTTGAATGACAAGAGAGCTAGATTGAGAGCAGAGAAGAAATTCGTAATAAAGGAAGAAGATTCTACATCAGATCAAGTACTCCGCAAGGTAGAAAAGATGATTGAAAGATTGACACTTGATAAGCCTGAACCGCATATCTGAAATCCCAATTTCCGTGGTCAGCAGCAGCCACAATTCAGGATCAAACAACGAGAGCAGCGAGCACAAGAACCAACAGTCCAGCAGCAAGTAAAGACACCTCTTCAGGAGAATTTTGTTGGTCAGGATTCAGATGATGAAGATGATGTAGTAGGGGAGGAAAATCACTTCTTTACTCCTAATTATTTGCCCATTTATATCACTGAAGATGAGGAGTATACAGAAAGTTCAGTCGTACAAAGAGATGAGGATTTTATCTTGGCCAATGATTCAGCTCTTGAAGAAGAGTCAGATGAGTATCAGAGAGGTTATATGAATGCTTTATCCGCCCAGCAGAAGCAATATTCACTTAGAAGCAGAGATGTACCTGTCAACCCAATCCAAAAGAGAAAGGAAGTTTCAGCACCTAAAAACGATTCACCTGTGGCACAAAAGAAGGCAAAAGAGATAGTTGATCTCGCTGCCAGTAAGTCATCATCAGCAGAAAAATCAAATCAGCCAATTGTATCGACAGATAAGGCTGAAAAGAAAGATGTTCCAGCCAAAGAGATTGAAAGGACTTCAGCTTTTAGTTTGGAGAATGAAATTTCTAATTGAAGGTATACATTCCTTTGACTGAACTAATGAAGAACAGCAGTTATAGGGGTCAAGTCTCTAAAATTTTGAATTTCGATCCAACGTCTGATATGGTGAATGTTGAAGATGATCAACCTGAACTAATTTTTGGACCAGCTTTGAATGGTGAGTCTCCGGACAGCGATGTGCCTCCTTTCTATATCAGTCTCAGATTGCATGAGTTTGTGTTGCATAATGCCATGTTTGATTCCGGTGCTTCCCATAATCTTATGCCGAGGGAAATCATGGAGAAGTTGGGTTTGGACATCACTAGGAAGTACCATGATCTTTATTCATTTGATTCTAGCAGAGTGAGATGTATTGAGCTCATTAAAGACTTGGTTGTTAGTTTGGATCAGATTCCTACAAAGAATGTTTTGATGGATGTTGTTGTGGCAGACATTCCTCCCAGATTTGGTATGCTTCTTTCTAGATCTTGGGGAGAAAAATTGAAAGTGACATTACAACTAGATTTCTCCTATGCAACGATTCCCGTGTTTGGCCAAATGAGAAATTTGTACCGGGAACAAAAAATGAAGTACATGATAACAAGCAAGGAGAAACCGGTTAATCATCCGATTAATTATGTACATACAGATTTAGAGTCTTTTGTTTTGTATGCAGATAGTTTCAATGATGTTGATAGTCAGGTAGTTGAAGAAGAAGATATTCCAGAGATTACCGAGAATTTCAGAGAAGTTTTGAAGAAATAAAGGAAAAAACCGGAAAGCACAGTTGAGCAATCAGCAAAAGATAGTGGACAACAAGCAGAAAAAACAGAGCTAGCACAATTTCAGCACTTATAAGATGATGAAGAGGGTCTATGGACCATGGATTTCGATGGTGCAGTAGGAAGTGATGGTGCTGGAATTGGTATTTGGGTACGCAGTCCTTTTTCCGCTCCAAATAAGGTACCGAGCAATGTACGGGTATGTTCTTACAAGTTAGCATTTGATTGTTCGAACAATGAGGCTGAGTATGAAGCTCTGATTGCTGGCCTAAAAATTCTAAGAAAGCTGAATGCTAAGAGAATTTCAGTTTATGGCGACTCCGAATTGGTGATTAAGCAAGTGAAGGGTGAATACCAAACGAAGCATCCCCGAATGCATCCTTACCGAAATGATGTTCTTGATATTTTGAAGTTGTTTTCATATTATACCTTGACTTGTATTCCTCGCATTCAAAATGGAATTGCAGATGTACTTGCTAAGGCAGCAAGTAATTTGAAGATCCCAATGAATTCAAGTAATAAATTCGAGATCCATGTGAAGCACCGTCCTACCGTCCCGGATAATCAAAGATGTTGGCAAGTTTTCCAAGATGATGATGAGATTAATGAATTTCTGCAAAACAAAGGTAAGTTCAAAGATACCTCAATTGATGTAGAATATGATGATGGTGAAGCTGATGTGCAAGTCAATCAAATGGAAGTATTTCAGCTGAAAGATAACGTTATTCCTAAAGGATTGATACCTTTATAAGAGCTCTTCGATCAGGATGATGTGGCTGAAAAACCAACCTTGCGGCCAACCGGAAAGGGAGTTGAAGATGTAAATATTGGATCAGCTCAGAATCCAAAGATGGTGAAATTGTCAAAGGAATTTCCACCGGAGGTAAAAGCTAAATATATCAGTTTGTTGTCATCTTTTGCTGATGTGTTTGCTTGGGATTATTCAGACTTGAAGACGTATGATACCAATATAATTCAGCACACTATCCCAATTAAGCCAAATCAGAAGCCGTTCAGACAGAAGCTGAGAAGGATAAATCCGAAGTTGTTGCCATCAATTGAGAAGGAGGTAAACAGGTTGTACAAATCAGGAATCATTGTTCCCATCAGATTTTCTGATTGGATTTCCAATTTGGTGCCCGTGCGGAAAAAGACAGGTGAGATTCGGTTGTGCATTGATTTTCGAAATTTGAACAAGGTTTCATTGAAGGAAAATTATCCATTGCCCAAGATGGATCACATCTTGCAGCGAGTAGTTGGAGCATCTCGTATGTCACTACTTGATCGTTATTCCGGGTATAACCAAATTCTGGTCCATGAGGACGACAGAGACAAAACAGTGTTCACCACTCCGTGGGGGACCTTCCATTATGCCAAGATGCCTTTCGGTTTAAAGAATGCTGGTGCGACATTTCAGCGGGTGATGGACATGGCTTTTGTGAATAAGAAGGATGTTTTTCTTGTTGTATATCTATATGATTTGACGGTCTTTTAAAATTCTGATGAAGAACATATGTATCACTTGAAAATTTTCTTTCAAAAGTGCAGAAAATATGGCGTGTCACTTAATCCGAAGAAGAGCTTGTTTGCCATGGATGAAGGCAAACTATTTGGTCACATTATTTCAAAATATGGCATTCGTATTGATCCAGCACGTGTGGAAGCAATTCAGAAAATTGACCCTCCCCGGAACAAGAAGGAGATACAGTCTTTTAATGGTAAGATGAACTTTTTACGCCGCTTTATGCCTAATCTTGCTGAGCACCTAAGAGAGATTACAAACATGCTTAAGAAGGATAGCCAAGTTACGTGGACTGAAGAGGCGGTGAAGTCTTTTAATTTAGTGAATTTAGCACTTTCTTCAGCTCCGGTTTTGATCAGCCCGGATTACACCCAAGACTTTATTTTTTTTTCATTTGCTTCGGAGCATACTATGGCAGCTGTGTTAATGCAGAAAAGAGATGAGCATGAGAAGCCAATAGCTTTTTTCAGCCGAACTATAAGGGATGCAGCCTTGAAGTATAACATCATTGAGAAGCAAGCTCTTGCTCTTGTGAAAGCACTAAAGGATTTTCGGGTATACATTCTGCACTCTCATATTTTGGCATATGTTCCTAGCACTGCTGTGAAAGATGTTTTAGTACAAAATGATCCGGAAGGAAGACTAGGCAAGTGGATTTCAGCTTTGCTGGAGTATGATGTGGAGATAAAGCCCACGCAACTTATCAAAGGACAAGGGTTGGCGAAGCTTATGGCTGAATCAAATTTGCATGCTTTAGACATAAATCTGATTGCTGCTATGTCTGATGAGGATGAGGAAAATTCGGCACTTCAGGTATCGGAAATTTTTGTTGCTTCTCCGTGGTATTCAGATATTGTGTATGTTCTTCAAAATTTGTCACCACCACCCGGCATGACTAGAAACAAAGGTAGAACTCTGAAATTAAAGGCTGCAAAATTTTTTATTTTGAATTCTGCACTTTATTGGAAAGATCCTGGTGGTGTTTTGTTGAATTGTTTGGTGGAAGAAGAAGCGAAGCAAGTCATGGAGGATTTCCATAAAGGAGACTGCGGGGGTCACCTTTTTTGGAAAACTACGGCCAATAAGATTTTGAGAGCCGAATACTATTGGCCGACACTTTTTGCAGATGTGTATAAGACTGTGAAGAGCTGTCATGAATGTCAGATTTTCGAAGGAAGGCAGAAATTACAGCCTTTGCCACTTAAGCCTATTGAGGTAAGCACCCCTTTTCAGTAGTGGGGTTTGGATTTCATTTGGGAAATCCATCCACCTTCTTCAGCTCAGCATAGATGGATCCTCACGGCGACAGTGTATTTCACGAAATGGATCGAAGCAATTCCCACCAGACAAGCTACAGATGCAGTAATAATTTCATTCCTTGAGAATAACATTTTGTCTCGTTTTGGTTTCCCGAATAAGATAATCACTGATAACGCAGCAGCTTTCAAATCAAAAAGGATGGTTGAGTTTTGTAACAAATATCACATCACTTTGGGACACTCAACTGCTTATCATCCGCAAGGCAACGGATTGGCGGAGTCTTCCAACAAATCTTTGGTCAACATCATTAAAAATTTGCTGGAAATCAATAAGAAAGGTTGGCACAAGAGGTTAGTAAATGCACTTTAGGCTGATTAAGTATGTTAGAAAAAAACCATTGGTATGTCTCCTTTTGAGTTGGTATATGGAGTAGACACAGTGTTTCCTACCTCCCTTGCTGTTCCAGTAGTCAAACTCCTGCAGGAAGCAGGCAGTGAAGAAGATCACATGCAGAGAAGACTAAATCAGATGATTCATTTGCAGCAAACGAGAGAAGAAGTTTTTCAGAACACATTTAAGTTGCAGGAGAGAATTAAGAAAATTTATGACAGAAAAGAGAAGGCGGACAAATTCCAATTGGAGGAAGTGGTGTTGAAGTGCGATGCAAGGAATGAGGAAAAGGGTAAGCATGGTAAGTTCGAAAATCTCTAGAAAGTTCCCTTTAAGATTGCTGCATATCGTGGTTAGAATGCCTTTCTTCTGAAGGAGATGAATGGGGAATATTGTCCAGGAGGGCCGGTCAATGGTCGGCTGCTCAAGCGGTATCATTTCTGAGATGTTTCTGTTGTTTACATTGTCACTGTATATACCATTTTATTTCAGTTTCATTGCAAGTGTGTGCTGTGATCTTTTCTTCAGTCTGGGGCCCGAAGTGAAGGCTATAATTCTGAAGAATGATCTCAGCTTTGGTTTGAGTTTTTCAAGTCAGTTTTCAGTCATTTTGGTTTCCTAATTGAGTCGATTTGAATCAAGTTTCAGTCAATAAATTGAGTCAAGATTTTTGTCAAGACAATGATTCCATAGCCCAATGGACGAAGGCACTGTCTATCTCTCTCAGAGATCTGTCGTTCTTGGAACCTCCCAGGAGCTACCATAACCATTGGAGCTAATGTTAGAGTCGGTCTTTTCATCCCTCCGTCAGAGATCATTTCTCTTATTGCATTTCATTTTTAGGTGTCTCATTCAGTTCGTTCATTTGCATTCCGTTAGGGGCATGCCATCATCTGACGGAAGGGCCTTGTCACTCATACCCCTCATGCCTTGTACTTACTGGCTCAGGTCTGTTCATCAAAATTGATTTTAAAGTCACTTACGGTCATGTTTGGCCTTTTGGTCAGCAAAGAGTCATTTTAGGGTTTTTAGGTCTTTTTAGGTCTAGGGTTTCCAAAATTTTGTCTTCAAAGTGTCCAATAATGCCAGCAGGCCAGACGGAGGTTCAAAAGAAGTTTTCATTTAAAAATTTTCATCATCAATAATGCTTAAGAATGTTTCTTCTTCAAAACTCTGTTTTGAAGAATAAATCGTCAAATTTATTGTTTGTAATAAATATGTAATTTTTAAGGTTTTTCAAGTTCTACAAATCTTCAGGCGCAGCCCTGGTCTCCTTTGCCGAAATCACATGCCAATCATCCCTGCAAAAAATTGACAAAGGAGCCATCATTTCAGTCAAAAGTCAAGTGGAAACAAGCAGAATAGAGTTTGTATTAAAAGTGAAAAAGTGCCAATTTCAAAACATTACAAAAATGGGTTTGTAAGAAGCAAAAATCAAATTATTCACTATATGAGATATTTTCCACATTTATCAATCCATTTTCATTCAAGAAACATCAGAGAAGTCGAGTTCAATTATGAAAAAAATGAAATTGTGAGTTTGAAGGCCGACTGTGTGTTGGAGTGCTGCGCGACGCATCGGGAGGAAGGCGCAGTGCACATAGACCGTGCGACGCATTGGGCCAATTTTTATTGTACAGAATTGCACTGTCGCGACGCATCCAGAAGGCGTGGTGCACTGGGTTTGTGCGCGGCGCACAGAGCCTCCAAAGCAGATTCTCGCCATTTCTTCATCAAATTTCCTAAACGACTCAAATTTTTTGCTCCAAGTAAGTTCACAGGATTGTGAAATTGCCATTATCAGTGTTGAGTGTTGTTTCAAAGGTTGGTTGGAGAATTTGAATGGTGTAAGCATAAACCCTATCTTTTTGACAAAGGCTTCTCCATAGGGTTTATATTTGAAGTTTTAAAATTTGGTTTTGGTGCTGAACCCCTATCATATGCCACCATATTTTCCCTTTCCTCCACAGTTCTACTGTAACTACAGCTCATTCCTATTCCCCTATATTCCACAATCACTCATATCACTTGTCCCCATTTTTCCTATTTATAAACCCTACTATTTCCTACCATTTTCCCTCTCCCATATCATTTTTAGCAAATTCCCAAACCCCACATCCCTAAACACAGTCAAGTGACTGTTAACACATTTCAAATCTCACTTGACAAACTCCACAGTCCACTTTTCCCACTGTTCCTTATTACTCTTTGGCATATTTGGCATTGAAAACAAACACCAATTTATCATTTTCAACCAAACCAAACATACACTTGACATATATATTGCAGCACCATGACGGACACTGAGTTATCATATGAGCAAGAGAGTGACTCTACCACAGAGCTTAATGTACCGAGAAGGCCTAGAAAAGGTGGCAAACATGTCAGAGAAGAGCCCACTTCCTTGACTCAATTGCAGGCCTGCCCACTTGCCATATCATGCTTTCAGCAACAGTCATGCTTTCAGTATTGTGAGATGATTGCTCAGATTCAGCATCATCAGCAGTTAGCCCGGTTGTTTGTTTTACATTTTCATGATGGTCATGTTACTCTTGCTAGAGTAAACTTCACCTTGACACTAGAAACAATTTCTCAGGCAACAGGAATACCGAACAAAGGTGAAGAGTGGAACAAGAGACAGCAGCTGGACAGAGTGTATTACGAGCCATACATTAGGCCTGGCTATCTGAGGCAACTCAGTAGGTTATTCCCATTCCGATTTCTGAGGGAGTCCTATGCGCCATTGATGAAACTCATCATCAGATACTTCAGCTGTGAGGGCCGATTCTCGCGCCTTTATGCTTACCATATCCGATTATTGATGCATTTTCACGAGAGTGAGGCTGATGAGCATTCCATATTTCATGTGTCGAAATATAGAGCGGATGACTACTCTTGTGCAGAAGAAGACTCTCGAGCAGCAGCATAACAACATTTATCATTATGCGCTCATCAAGATCATTGTAGTACATCAGCTTGGATTGCAGGGCATTACATGGGAAGATTTCATTTCCCGTGACTTTACAGCCCCTCAGCCTCCTCCAGAGATTTTTCATGATGCAGGTGAGCCTTCACATCAGTTTGAGGGTCCCGAGACAGAGCCTATCAGTGTTCCAGTGTGTGTTACCTACCAGAGAGGCACCAGAGCCTTATTTGCAGCAACACAACGAGTACTATCTCCACCCGGGGTGGAAGGGGTCTCGTTACCTTCATCAGCAGCGCGAGTACTATATCCACATGGGGTGGAAGGGGTCTCGCCTTCAACATCAGTACAGGTACAAGACAGAGGCAAGAGGCTTATGCAGGATGAGGGCCCTTCAGGAGGCTAAGACACTGATTTTACACTCATTGATGTTGATTTGAGCTCTCCTAGCTCAAAGATGAGAGAGACCATCCAGGAGCAGAAAGCTGAGATCGACACATTGACCGTGAAATTGCAGAGAGCTAAATGGATCATAAATTACTTGGAGCAGCAGAATAAACAACTGGAGGATCAACAGACACTCATGGAGCTGCAGAAGATCCGTGAAGACGAGGAATTGGCCCGAAAAAGACATGGTGACATGACACCCTTTGAGCGGGAGATTTGGCTTACGAGAGTCAATTTTCATCTTGAGAAACTATTGGTGAAGGCAAAAAAGGACAAGGACATGCTCAGGCACATGAAGAACCACTATTGGACCCGCACACATGTTTGCAAAGCGAGGATCAATATCCTGAAAGCAAGGCTAAGGAGGGCATTGAAGCGCCGAAAGAGGCATGATCGACTCCAAATCTTGGCCGAATCTTCTTTGGCTGAGCATGGCACTTGATGGGGGACCTTCATTCCAAATTTCAAGGAATTTGGAGAAAATTTTTTCAATTTTGAATTTTTTGGTCACAAAACAGATTTTCCTGCCCAACACGTAGCGCCACTTTGCGCGCGCTTACGTTTGAGAGATATTCTGGAAGAAAAATTTACATTTTTGGATTTTTTATGAAAATTTATGCATGCTCAGGAATGGCCTAAGGATTTCATCAAGTTTTGGGTGGTTAAAAGGGTCAAAAACACCTTGAAAATGGCCTTTCTGCCACTTTTTGCACACACAGGAACCAGTCTTGGGAGATTGAAGTTTTGGAGAGGAAAATGACATCCAAATCCAAAACTACCACTTGGGTTGGAAAGTAGACAGGCAGGGATTTCCAACGAGCTATCATGAGCCCAATTTGGACTTCGGGAAGTGCCTCAAAATAAGCACCAAAATTGTGCTACGCATAGAGATTTTGGGCGCGGCGCATAGAGAATTTTGGCCTCATTTTCACTCTTCAGCTCAGAATTTCGCCCAGTTTTGACTAGTTTCACTTTTTCATGTAACTATTGATCTACCTTGATGTAATTTCATGACCATGATGTAATTTTGGCACATTTTTACTTGTTCTAGAGGATTCATTCACTAAAAAGTGAAAATTAAATGAATGAATCAGTTTCCTACCATATAGAGGCAAGTTGTTTGATTGCCTAGATTTCAGTTCCTAGTTTAGAATTGGTTGAAACAGCTCCTAGAAGGATTAGCTCTACCCCTAGAGGCATGGGAAGGGGTTATAATTGTCTATATATTGTATTTTCTGAGACATTTTCAGGGTTGGATACTTGGGAATTGTTTGGCACTTCATTGTACATCACTTATGCATTTTTGGCAAAGGAAAGACCAGGGTTTTGCAGCACTTTTTTGGATCCTTGTGGCTCTGAGTTTTGATGGTGTTTCTTCTCTATGTATTTGCAAGTTCACTAATGTGTATGTGTATCATTTCCCTTCTCTTTTCTTCTTAAATTAAAAAAATCAGTGTTAAAGGTGGAATTCAATAGCTATGCTTTGCTCTGCCTTTAGTTTTGTTTGATTTTACATGTTTTCATCTGTTTGGAAAGGATCCTTGAGATCTCTTTCCCTCTTCAGCTCCTCAGCGGTCTAAACCATCCACCCATTCAATTAGAAGCATCAAAACCATTGCTTTTCCTGCCCCAATTAGAATTCTGCAAAAACTAGGCCTAATCCCCGGACCCAAAATTGCCTTTCCCTTTGTTTCCGACAAAAAAACCCCAAAATCATTTCAAACTCCTTGATTTATATACCTAGCCTAAAATTAGATTTTATTTCAGTCATCTCAAGCCCTATTGATACATTTTTCTTGAGATTGACCCGGAGAGAGCCCTCTCCTGATCTGGTAGGGCTAGCTACCAGACTGAGCATGGTTTGATGTTACCCTGAACTCTGCCTTCCTTCAGCCTGAGGTAGATTTAGGCAATAAAAAATCCTACATCCAATAAATTTTGTAATTCTTCTTTGACAATGTTCTTGAGAGTAGGGTTCATCCTTTGTTGGGGTTGTCTTACAGGGTATAAATCTTCCTTAATATAAATATGATAAGTATATAATTTAGCAGGGATCCCCTTCATGTCGGTATAATCCCAGGTAAAATCTTCCTGATGATATTGAAGGACTTTCAAAAGCTGTTTTGTCTGGGATTCAGAAAAATTTGGGTTGATATTAAGTGTTTTCCCTGGTTCAATCTCAATTGGAATACTATCATGGGATGAGGTTACAGGAATGTCTTCAATTTCATCTTCTGATTCAATGTTTTCCTGTGTTTCAGAGCTCATAGCAGATTCTAAAATTTGACGAGTCGAATTGGAAACAGAACTGGAATCATTAATAAAAGCGTTAATGGCATCGTCCTCGGTTTCTCTTTTAAATTAAAGGGCCTGCCCAATAGTGAGGACTGGTCTAACTTCTTCATTTTCAGGCTCTTCTATTGATAGAGGTTTCTGACCGGTTGATAGTTTTTCAGATGGGCTAGGTTCCATAGGAGGGTAGACACTAGAAAATTTGGCCCAATTTCCGACGCCCATTACGTCGCTATTCCGACACATAGTCGTCGCAAGAGCGATAGTTCGAGGATGGGAAAAACGTGGTTCACCATTACGTCGCAATTTCAACGCCTTGACAAAGTGTCACACTACCGAAACTTTATTCGTCGCTTCCAGACAAGCGTCACTCTTCCGACATTTCCCAAATCATCGCTCTTCCGACGTTTGTAAACTGTCGCAATTCCGACGAAATGTGGTCCGACGTTTTGAACGTCGCTCTTCCGACATTTTTATACCGTCGCTCTTCCGACATTTGTAAACTGTCGCAATTCCGACGAAATGTGGTCTGACGTTTCAAACGTCGCTCTTCTGACGTATTTATACTGTCGCTCTTCCGACGTTTTTTAGCTGTCGCAATTCCGACGCCGTACAAAAGTGTCGCAAGACCGACGCATTGCAAAAGTGTCGCAAGACCGACGCTTTCCAGAAGTGTCGCAATACCGACGCATTCCAAAAGCGTCGCAATACTGATGATAGGAAGAACTTCCGCAATATCGACGGACGTCACAAGACCGACGAAAATGGAAATCGTTCAAAACGTCGGAAGACCGACGCTTACAAGGCGTCGGTATACCGACGGCGAGTTCAATTTAAAAAAAAAATGAAACTTTAAAACAGGACAGTAAATCTCCAATATTTGTTATGAATTGTCGGCGTTCCAATTGTTATGAACGTAATTCAACCGTGAAATATTAATATAATAAACCACCCCGCAGCGCTTCGACTATAAACAATCATATAAACATGGCTTTGTATTTCAAAAAATACGTTTAAAATAGAAACAGGGCAACTTTTTTTTTTTCTAAGTAAGGTTAATCTATTAACAGTGGGAATAAAATTACAGCATGACCGAAGTCAAAAACATTACCCAGACTTATGGCAAATTTGTCAAAAAATCAAAAAAGAAGACTGCCCTCATACGGGGAAACCAGTCTTGAACGTTTTTCAGGTCGTTTCATTGCCCACAGGGGAACCATCGTTTGATCTCTTTGATGATTACAGTGTTTACATAATTCAAAAATAAAATAGAGGTCCAACACAGTAATATAAGCAAAAACATGCCCAATTAAGTGGGCCACGAAGCAAGAAAACCAATCCAAAGAGAAGCAACTACTCATCTGGTGGTTCTTCGACAATTCAGCACCATCCTTAGGCAAACATGTCACTATCCATGGCGGGAGCAGCTTTAGACATGGAAGGTCCAGGATCTCTAGGCGCTATCTCCACATCATGAGCCCTACGAACCTCAGCATTTGGTTCCTGCACATTCATGCCACCGCTCCCCTCCTGAAGGCCTGAAAGCTGGGCTTTTTCTGAGCTCAGACCCGCCGGATGGGTGCATTGTTCCTCCACTTGGGACTCTTCACGGAAAACCACGGTGATTGAAGCTGTGATTCGTGGGAGGTTCAGAGAGCAATTAAAGGAAAAAATCACAGTGCACGTCGTGGGAGAAGGTGAAACGGTGGGGAAATGAGGAGCAGGGGAGCCCATACAGTGGCCAGATCCTACAACCCGACCCTACCCACTTCTAGTGTTTGGATAGCGACCTGCATAATAATCACTGGAGGGGGAAGACGACTCAGTTGAGGGGCTGGAGGGAGCGCGCAGGAGTTGACCTCTGGTGCTACCCCTGCGGCAATGCATCCTTTGACGCAGGCGAGGCATGGGTGTAGTCTAAGCAGTGGGCACAAGACGAGACGGAGAAGCAGGATTCCAAGAAACTGAGGAAGACAGACACATAACAGACCGATAGAAATGCAAATTTGCACCAAGGTCTAAGCAGCAGTTCAGTTGGCTTCTCCTTCCCGTCACAATGAGCAGGTAGTGTAACCCAGCAACCAAAGAGCATCTCCAATTCAAAGGTTGCGGCTCATCTGAGAAACCATAGCGAAATGCTAATTTATTGACCCGACTGTAATGGCATCGAAGAACACTCGTCATAAATCTCTCATTGATGAGAGCCGAAGGCCGGAGCATATTGGAGCATGCGAAATCGCTAACAAGAGTGGAGGTACGATTTTGAACAGCGTTAAAACTTAATGCGATTGATATGAAAACCTTGGAAATTAAATATCGGCTGATTGAACAGCGTTAAAACTTAATGCGATTGATATGAAATCGCCACATCCATGTCCCATCGCCTTAAACGCCATCCAATGCACCCGCATCTGGGAACAGGGCACCACGGCAAGCCAGAGGAGGACACGTGGCAGAAATTGATTGGAGCGGATCTTTGTTTGGGCCGCTTGCGCAGTGGAAATCCGGACCCAAAAAAGATTAGGGTGAATTTGATAAGAAATTTGCGTCACAACTCTCTCTCCGTACGCCAACCCAAATTTGCACCCGAAAGAGATTAGGGCGGAATTCATTTGTTTTTCGCGTCACAAAATTGGCCGACATCAGCAGGCTATTTTGGAACGCGAATTTGGTTTGAATTATGGTTTATCGCCGTTTGAAGTCCAGCGGGCTCCATGGCTAAAGGGTTCTTTTGAAGTTTTGACAAAGGTTTTGTTATATGTTTTATATAACGTGCGACAGAATAGTTTTATTGTTTGTTAAGGTCCCACACTGGTTTTGGTAATATTTTGTTTTAAATGCGACGTATATATGTTATATATATATATTTCATATATATATTAAAACATTTATAAATTGTGGACCCCAGGAGCATTTTAATAGATTGTTATTTGCATAGTTTTGTTATGTTTTTAATATATGCGTTGCATATAAAAGAAAAGGGCTGTGAGCCTGTTTCGGAATGTAGTTGTAAATTTTATTATTACACACAATAGCATTGTAAATGTTTTGAAGAGCACAGCAGTGCGTATTTTTAGAGACAAAGAAGAATTTTGAGTGCACTGCATTTTGCAACAGTCACATTTTGTAATCCCTCTCAATGAGGAAGAATTTGTAATAGTTTTTTTTTTTAAGGAATAGAAATTTTTCAAAGTGTTGAACTCTGTTTCCAGTGAAGAAATTTCAATATTTTCTCTGTGTTAGAAGAGGAGAGTATTACTCTCTCCATTGTTATTCTGGACTTTTCAAATATTCCAACACATGGCTATAAATGAAGGAGATTGCTACGCATCAACATCAACATGTTTTCAAGTAGGAGCTGCCTAATTTTGTAACAAACTTCTCTCTGGATGTCAAAATTTGCAGACACTGAAGATTACTCAGGCGATGCCTGAAATTTCCATTGAATTCCTATAAGAATCTTAGATTTGTGACAGAAATCCTTTTGCTAATATATTAGCTTACTCTTTTAAGTTTGTCTCATTCAACTAATAAAAAATGTTTCAAGGAGTATAATGAAAACTAGATTATGTGTGAAGCATAAAATAATCATTGATGCTAGACTTGGAAGTTAAGAAGTATAATAAGAAGTAGATACACTTCTCTAAAGCATAATAGTGTTTTTCTTAAGCATAAGACAATCATTGATGCTAGACCTGGAAGTTCGAATAAGATGAGATAAAACAACGAAAAAGGCATTCCATTACTTGCATGAAATATGAGTACCGCCTTTTACTAGTAAGCTGGGAGCAAGGTCTAGATTTTGACTGGCATCGATTCTTGTGAACTCAAATTTCACTAAAAACATAGTTTGTTGTATGTTTTCCAGCACATGGTTAAAAATTATAGTGCATCAAAATCTATATTGTTGGTTCGAATACATGAGTAATCAAAAATTCTCTTTACCAAGTTATTCGCTTCATCAAAAGCATGATCTTCACATGTGACACTTTTGCTAGGGATAAATATCAAGTGGGTTGTGACATTTTAAAACTTGGTTCGCGGTGAAGTGCCCAAAAGGCAAGTCTATCAAAGCCTCTGCGACCTGTGTCATTTCATAGTAGCGGATGATTTGATATCATAATGGAGGTGCTCCAATTCAAGCAATGTAGAAGAGGCAGGAGCCTACAAGGCAGATCCAAACTTTGGAGAAGAGCAAGGCAGATCCTGGGAAGAACGAAGAATTTGGGAATCCGGGATCTCGTCCAAAGGCCATGATACCAAAGGTTTGTCCTGTTTGTAGATCTTTCTCATCTACATCCAATATAGCCTTAAATTCCCACATAGATCACTGTCTATCAGGTGAGTCAAATGCTAAAAAATCTGGAACAAAGTTTTCCAAGCCTAAAGTGAAGGTGAGAAAAAAACGATCAATCCTAGATATAATTGTTGCGGCACCTGTTTGCATGCTAGAGGATTTGGATTACAGTACTAGCAAATAGAAATTGACCGCTGATGCACATCCATTGCCTTTGGATCGGCTCAATCTCAGAGACACCACCAAGCAGAGGCAACATCAATGCAAAGATCTCAACATTTCAAAATTAATGCAAAGATCTCGCATAGTGGTAATGCATGTATTTCAAAAGAAATAAATAACAATGCACATTCTAACCCATTAGAATAACCACTGTAGCAAGGGTTTACATCTAATTAGATCCAATCTGTATATCGATGGAAAAAAATTAATATAATTACATTTTCCGTAGCAGAGGAAACTTTGCGAAAACAGAAAAGGAATATAAAACGAGGATGTCAAGATGTTTAGATGACTCAATACAACAATTATTTGTGCTTAGTAGACACAACATTGTATTCTTAATGCATTTTCTGTAGAATACTAAACAGATTTGTCCAAAATTTGAGATGCAAACTGTAGTCTCTACTACATTTGGAAAATTGGAGGTTTATAAAAGATAAACTGCGAACAGAATTGTACCACTATGATAAGAAGTTGTCAGAAGCATTCCTTCTGCTTCACAAACGTGGAACTACCTTAAGAATTCTTATGGTTGATATAAATATTAGAGCATGGCAGTTAAATGTAGTATTTATGCTAAAATACTGAATAACAGCTTGAGAGTGCTCTCCAGATACTGTACGAATGCACCAAATTAAAGTTGTACCATTACTAAAGATAAATGGCCAAAAATATTCAATTTTGATATCGTGAAGTTATGTCTTTCTCGATAGCAAACTAGGGATAGGATGGAAAATATGAGAGAACTAAGTTCCAAGGACTAAAAAAACAAGGCCAACATAGTTCTGCCTTGAATCAGAGACAAAACAAAGCTGCCCAAAAAAGTGTTTGCCACTGTCATCACCCCGAGGAGTGCAAAGTCAGTTGATGGTGCCAACCATTTGATGAAGCAGAGAGAAGATTCATGGTGCCAATGGTTGTAGCACAGTTTTTTGATGTGAGCCATCATTGTAACAAAGAAGATTGATGGTGCCAGTTGCTGTAGAAGTCCATTAAGAGTGCAACTACTGTAGTAGAGCAGTTTGAGAGCACCCATTGAAGCTCCTATATATAGCAGAGTCAACATTTTCCTATTGACCAAGATTGTATAGTCAAAGCCAGAGCAAGATCAGATAGCCACGATCCTAAATGAGAACCAGAGCCAAAGCTAAGACAGATTCACGTTTAGCAGAACAAGATAGCCATAGAAAAGGATCTGACCACAGAACCAGATCATGAGAGATAGCAATATTCTTGCTTCCACTGTGGAAATGTAGAAACTGTACAAGGGCTTTGCTTCCAACAAATTTCATTTTGACAGTAATTGCTATGGTGTTGTAAGCGCTCATTAGTAGAATATTAAAGCCATTCTGGAATTCTTTTAACCTGGAGAGGGTTTTCTCTGGTTATAAATCCTCATGTTCAAATTCCATTGTGGATTGGTTGTGTTTGATATTATGTTTTTATTGTCCGCAGTTGAATTTTCGCACAGAAAATTATCAGTCTAAAGCAAGAAATTTTGCAATGTTTCTTTTGCTTCCTATTGTGAAGTATTTCGCTCAGAACTCTACTCGTTTTAACAGAGGTCTTGGGCATAGAATAGGGGACTTGGGTTTTTTGGAATCAAACTTCAGGTTAAGATGCTCATCTGAAGAATGGCACAGTAAGCCTTAGCATGGAATTGGAAGTACCAATTTGAAGTGCAGGTAGGGCATTGTACAATAGACCAGTTAGATTTCTGAACCCTCATACAAAGTTTCTTCTTCTTTCAAAACATGTTTCTCGTTTTCTGTAACCAATGTGGGTCTTGTTCTTGTTTCAATTTGGGATGGATCAGCATTTTTTATTGCTCCATATGATCACACTCTGGGTAGCCCTAGAGGATATTTGGGGGTGATGAGTCCAATAGGTCTCAATGAACTGTTGCCCTCGCCGGGGAATACTATTGTAGTGGAATTTGATACTATTTTGGATGTTGAATTTCACGATCCTAATGGAAACCAGTACCTTCAGCTCCAGTACCTATTCACAAAAGAGGGTGCCATAGTCATTCATGCGTGCATAGAGGGTGAATTGCAGGCATTGCAACAGGAGTTGTTGTTGTTGTTGCATTGGCCACTAGATTGTTTGCCTGGTTCTGTTACAAGCGCAGAGTATTGAAAACGACAGATAAATTTAGTTCAGATATTGTGAAATTGCCTCGGAAATTCACCTACAAAGAGCTCAACAATGCTACGAAAGACTTTTTTTGAATGTGATTGATAATCGATAATTGCAAGCAAGGGTAATCCCCTTGTGAAACCCAAATTTCTGAGCATTTTCTAAAACCTGATGACAGATTCATTGTAATGAACAAGCGCCTAGGTCCATATTACGTCCAAATATACCAAGCACCAAGATCTATAAAAAAAATCCACAGTATCTGCGAACTAAGAAGAAGAGGCAGAAAATGTATTCTGCTTACCTATTCGAATAGTGGTTGGGGTTTACCACGACAAAAATTTGACAGAGCCCATGTAGCATTTCTTATCATTGAAATTCTAGCAGTATCATTCAACTGGGCAAGCACCTGCCTCAGAGCTCCATGACTGAGGGCAAGATCCCTAAATGTTGCAGAGTCTCCAGCAATATTTCCCAAAGCCCAAACAGCCTTACACGAACACCAGTTGAACTCAAAGTTGGGTACTAGTTTTTTAAATCAAATTCCAAAATTATAGACATATAAATATAGTTGGGAAGAATAATTTTATGCCTCTAAAATAAACGTGCTACCTGTTCTCGAACATTATCATTCCCAGAGGTAAGAAGTTCCACAAATATAGGCAGTGCCCCGTAATCAATCACAACCTTTGTATTCTCAAAGGTTCTTGAGACTATATTAGTCAAAGCCAAAGCTGCTTCAAACTGCATTATCAATCACAAGGTATCACCATCAAAGCTATAATTTTAAGATAACAATTTATCTACCATTGAAACTATAATTTTAAAATAGATACACCTAGTGATATAGACACCTAGTGAGAGTAGAGGTTAGGAAATTATAATAATAATTATTACAAGATATCACTCACAGTGTAGTTGATTGTTCATTTTCTGTTGTAGCTATAATTTTAAAGAAGACACACTTAGTGATATAGACACCACCAAGTGAGAGAAGAGGTTATGAAATTATAATAAGAATTATTTCAAGATATCATATTACTCATAGTACAGTTAATTGTTTATTTTTTGTTGTAATAATTTTTTATTATTTATAAACACAATCAAACATATTATGAGGGATGGTGATGAAATTGACAACGGTCTCATAACAAACCATAACGGGCACATCCCCTGGAAAGATAGACTCTGAATAAGAAATAAAGAAAAACAAAGTGATTACTTACAGGATCATAGGCTTCCTGAAGAACAAGATCCAGAGCAGCATCTGTAACCCCTAAAGCAACACCTCTCTCTGCAAGATGAATCTCTACATCTTTCATATGTAGTCTAGCAAATTTTCTTAGCTCATCACGAGAAAGAGGATCAAATACAACTATCTCATCAAGTCTATTCAATAGCTCTGGCCTAAAATGTCTTCTAACCTGCAAAAATATTCAAAGGCATGTCAAAGCACTGCAGCCAACTTCGTGATAAAATTATATGAAAAATATGCATACACAGAGTCCAGGAGAATGAAACGGCAGGTGTATTGGCAGTTGCCGAAATGCAGCAACTAAAACGGCAGGTGTATTGGCAGTTGCGGAAATGCAGCTACTAAAACAGAAGGTCTGTCGACGGTTGCAGGTGTGTGGATTGTTGTTGGTATTTTCAGACCGATTCCATGGAAATATACCAGAAACCAGTGGTATTTCAAACCTAGAAGGTAACCCGAGAGACTGTGACCGTCAGATTAAAAAAGTAACAGGTGTCGTGCCTAGATAAGAAGTGTTGACGAAAAAAAAAATTGATCTCTTTCATAACAGAAGGCCTATCGGCCTAAATATCTAGGACATGTGGCACTCCATGATAAAGACACATGGTGTGTGGATTTGAGTTTTTCAGGTGGTCAAGTGGGCTGAAAATAGGTGAAATGTGGCACCACTCAAAGATTGACATGTGCCAATTGGTACAAGTGGTAGACAATTGGCATGCTCAAACAACGAGGTGATGCAGGAATGACATGAGGGAGAAAATATCAGAAAAGCCCCAAATCTGGAGAACTAAAGCTCATCACCAACCTGAGATTGACAATTTTACATGATGTAACCTATGAAATCGTAAATGGAGAAATCATAGTAACAATAAAGTAACCTATGTAACAATAAAGTCGGATTCATCCTGGGAGTGGTAATGGGAGAAATCATAGTGAACAACAGGAAACATGCAGAGTTGCTTACAATCAAATAGATGAAAAAAACACATACAAAAAACCTAGATAATAATCATGAACAAGCTTAATATTGAATTATGAACTGTAAAGGAACTTACAAAATGTGACATTACGAACCTGGTCAAGCGCACAAGCAAGAATATCCTGGACATGACCCTGGTTGACAAGTTGTATTGCTCATGATGCAAGAGGATTTGTACCTGCACTGCCAAGTCAATCAAAATCCATCATTATCTATACAATAAATACAAGTAATTGATGTAGTATTTTTTACTCTAAGATGAATTCTTATGATAATGTTAGAACATATGTTGAAAATGTCAAAACATACCCGAATAAGCTCCTCTTCGTTTCAAGAACAATTTATTGGAGTCGCATGAACTTGGAACAAGCCTCCCACGATCTGAAAGAGTAGCAACTAAGTCAACAGTGACTTTTTTGTTGCTACGCTGGATCGAGGGAGGTTTGCTCCAAGATTAAATCGCTTCAATAAATTATTCTCTACTAAACAGGGCCAACCACGTGAAGGTGGAAGCTCTTATGGCCCCTCCCCCCCCCTCACATCACTCTCAATTCCCCAATACCCAATCTATATTTCATTTTTTTACTTTCATGAGCATAAAAAAAAATATTCAATAACTAATAAAAAAACAATTCAACAAAAAGTACGCAAGGAAACATTGCAATTAATGCTTGACATAAAAATAGTATGATAAATGAGTTTTTTATATAATGCAAAAAACTTTCCAAGTATGGTAACGTTTGTCTTATAATAATACAATATTTTACATTATCAAATTTTATTTTTCTTCTTCCTATTTCTAAAGCTCCTAATTACATCAATATCATCGTGCTCTGCTCCTGTTTCGTGCCTTTCGACCTACACTGCTGACCTAGTTGCGTAGTCACGATGTCTGGTCTCATCTAGTGACGGGGCATCGCCTACAAAAACAGATAATATTAAATTTTAATTGTCAGTTTTTAAATATCATTGAACTAGTTTGGTAATATTAATAAAAAAAATTGCAATGAGATTATTTACCCGGTGCACCAGTTGTCGCCGTTGGGACTATTTCCCTGTCTTCCTCTCTGGTGGTAAGATCCTCAAGGGAAACATTCTCTGTCATTTAAACAAAAAATGTTATAAGGACAACCATCAAGGTATAATTAGAAAAATTATAAGTGGAAATTAATTACCGTCACGACCCTCACTGATAGTAGCATTGTCGGCCTGGTCCCCACTACAATGATCAGGTTGCACGTGAGGATCATCTACATCTGGCTCTAAAACTGGGTTATTTGCCTCGTCGGTAGTGCTGCTCCCCTGATTTAAACAAAGTTGTTAGACATTAAATTTATGGACGGAAACAAACATATTGAAAGGTTAATGTTTTACCTTATCAGGCATTCTGGATCTTGGGACCTGCCCCAAGCGTCTGTGACGTTCAACTATGGCTTGATAGCCGAAATGGAAAGCAATATTTTTATCTTCCTCTGTAGTTTCTGTTCCAAATTCATCACCCTACATTACATATGATTGTGTATTTTTAATCATATTTGATAGGATTACAAAAACGTTGGAAGGCGATACAATTAATTATAAGATGTTTAGCTACTTAATTACAATTCTTGCAGCTAATTTCAAGTAGCCGCCCTAGCCTAGCTTGTGATGGCCCTTTTTCTCAATCCTAGCTTTGGTTGCCTTTGAGGTGTCAGGCAACCTAGCATCAAAAGATTGAAGTCAGATATGACGTAGCACACTTTTATTTTAGACATAAAAAAAAATTAAAGCTATTGAATTAAAGTTGTAATTTACCTTGCGGGTCCAGTTGGCATTTTTCCTTCTTTCTTTGCCCTTTTCTCTTTTCCTTCATGGATGAGTGCTCTCCACTCACTCTCTGGAACTGTGAGAGGACGCTCGTATCTAGGGTTAAATTGCAATTGCGTCCTATAGGTGTCCCTAGTATATTTCAAATATTTGCTGGCTACTCGAGCCATCGTTGTTCTGTCAAATGTGCCAACCCCAAAAAGGGCTTCTAGATAATCTAGAAGTTCTTTTTTCAGGTTGGAATTCTGGGAATTCCACCTTGTGCGTATGGTTGTGCCAAAAATTACCAACGCATGGCTCTCCAAAAATCTGTAGAACTCATTGTTTCCTACACAGAAAGAAAAAATATATTATCATTAATTTAAAAATAAAAATCATGATAAATATGTTTTAGATAGAGTACATGAAATAGTTAAAATATTAAAATTTACCTAGGAGTTGTACGTGCTTTATAGGGACAACTTCATCGTTCACCAACAACGTGCCATTAATGGTCCCTGTGGAGCTGACATGTGTAGCTCCAGGAAACGCAATAATGTAGGTTGCCATATCAGCCTCATCACTGCCAACACGTTCAGCGGTTGGCTGGGTGTCTGCTTGGGCAGGGTGTGTTTCTTGGTTGGCACCTAAAGGAGTAGAAGGTGAATGAGAGGGTTGTTGGGCAATCTCTTGCCCTTGTGTCCCACTACCACCAACACCGGGTTCAGCAAGTGTCAGAAAATTCTACATACAAAAGAACTTTTTGTTAGTTTAGTCAATGTAAAAATTAAAAATCAAACTATCACAATTCATCTCATGCAGAACAAAAAAAATATCCTTTTGAATTTTTATTATTACCTGATATGTTTCTAGCTAGGTCATAAGTTGTTTTATCCTCTCTTCTATTTCAGGTGTTTGAGGCGCGTCTATCAAAGTATCAAATTTCGACCTTGCATTTCGTGCCTTTTTTCGCAACAAGAGCGCTGGAGATAAGGATGAAGAAAGCTCTTCCTCATAGAGGGAATCATCAGGCGTACCATGGCTAGGTGTCTGCATATTTGAACAAAATTAATATTATTTCAATTATGTAAATAACTAAAATACCTGAAGATAGAGCAATGCTGGCACTTTACATGTTCTTCCGCTGGCCTCTTTCCGTGATCATCCCGTCTCGAGGTTGTTCATGTACTGCCCTAATCAGTCTGCCACATTGCAATAAAATTATAAATCTAAAAACTTGAAAAAAATATCTAACTTGAAAACACAAAATGAAAACTGAAATAATTTCTAATAAGACACTGGAGGACAGAGTTAGAGTTTCAAATATGCCTTGCATTGAATTCAGTCCTGGAAACATGTCATTGCACATTAAGGCACCCAAACAAGAGACGAGTTGACAATGAATACCTTATTGAATATATTGTTGGAGCAACTTCTAGTCAACTTGTTGTGAAGACCTTGAGGACATTTTTGGAGGAACATTGTTGAAGCTGATGGTATAGCATTGTTGGAGACGATCTTGAAGGGCCTTGAAGTGAAGCTTTCGAAGCAACTATTGAAAAATCCTTAGAGCATTTAAGTAAGGCACTTTCTATCTTCCATCACCTTTTTCCTTTCAATATCCTTTAAACGATTTTGTTGATATTTAATGTTTGAAATTACGTTATAATTCCTTGATTATATGTGTTTGGGGACTTTCCCTTTGAAATTACCCAAAAATACCTTGGCAATTTTATCTTCAGGATGCATGTCTGACCCTATTGTTCAATATTTTGATTGATAGTAGTAAACATAGAGAGTTAGGGGGCTCTTGACTTGGTTTGGTTAGGCCATTATATCCCTAACATCTACTAGGGAGAACCCCCCTTGAGTTGGAGGAGAGCTAGCCTGAAGTGAAAAGAGGTTGGTGAGGTGACAATGGGGCTATTGAATTACACATGGTATCACACTTTAGCTTTAGGAATTTATCTTGAGAAGTGCGAGATTTTGCTATATCAATTCTCAAATTTTTTACAACACTATTGTTAAGAACTAATAAGAAGTGACGTTGAGGGGTTTTTGGGTATAAGAAACAATACCATTTAAAAACTAGGGTTCTCGGTCCTTGGCATTCCTTCACCCGGGCCTAGGGGCACACTAGAATAATTTCACACTAAACCATGCAAACTTAAAAGTAACTTAACAGATCCATAAAGTAATAATAATCATAATTCCTAATTTCCTATTGTACGATATAATGCAAATTTTTCAAACATGAAGCAATGAAGACATGCAATGTCTAAATTTCAAGATTGATGAACCAATACAAGAAGTTAGAAACTACAACTTTGATTCAATACTCTGTGTCCTAACTCCACAAAGGAATCTAGTTTGTAGTATAGAACATGCATCGTGTATTATCAATTCTTAATTGACAACAACTAAATGTCATCTACCTCATCAATTCCTTCCCATTTTGTGTTTTTATGTTATATTCCTTATAAAAGTGTCAAATTTCTCTCAAAGTAAGCAACCACTGAATAAAATAAAAAATAGTTGAGATATGATTGAGAAATGGTCATTTATTTCTTGAAAGGATCTTCACGACTTCTTTGGTTGTTTTTCATCTCAAGAAACAAGAAATGACCTAAGAAACTATCGTGATGTCATATAAGAAACAACACGGTGCAATGGCCATTTTCAAAGCCAAATGATATCCATTGAGGTCATGGCCTTTATTTGGTTCCTGTTTCATAGGAGTTTCGGGTAGAAATGGAACTTTGTTGTACCATTTCCAGTAGTAAAAAGGGAAAACCTTCTTTTTCCATGGGAAATAATTTACCTTTCCTTTTTCAAGATAATATAAATCACAAAAAATATGAACTATACTACACACATTCTTGGATAATGTGAAAGTGGAAAAGGAATACCCTACAAAAGTGATGCACACATGTACACTTGAACACTAATAGATTTTTGTAGTTGAAATGCAATGCTTGTTTTCATTTAAATGTAGGGTTTTTAAAGTAGGGAGAAATAATGGTTGCCAATTTAATAAGCGTTTCTTTGGGAAAAATTTAAATCATGTATTGGGTGATGAAGATAATAGAGGGTATTGAATCTTGATTCTTGACATTGTGTTTAACTTGAATAACTCAAATGATTATAAATATCAGTGGATGAGTTCTTTTTTCAAGTATTTCACTCAAAACTCTTATGTCAAAGCATTGTATGATGGCTAGCATTTACTTGTTTCCCTTTCTTCAGTTCAATGTAAAAACTATATTAATATATTGGAGCACGAATGATAACTACAATTGTTTGCTCTGCAGTATATCCAGCCCCAATATTATGAAAATTTTTCTCAAGTGGAGCTATTGGTTATTGATGAAGCAGCTGCAATTCCATTGCCTGTTGTAAAGGCTCTTCTCAGGCCATATTTAGTGTTTTTGTGCTCTACTGTAAATGGGTAATAATTATAAATGAGCCAACCACAATCACATATTTTGTAACCATTCGGTTTCCATGGATAGTGATGATGATATTAACCCTATATATCAATGACCTATATCTATATGAGAATGATCTCAACATTGACCTTCATATAGTTGTATGGATGTGACCTTTGGTATGTCATCAGAAAATCCCCAAATATCAGAAAATCCCCAAATCTGGAGAACTAAAGCTCATCACTTTCGATCTGGAGTACTACCCTTGTGATAAAGTTGATGAATTTTGATCTCCCATTCTCTACCACTTTGCACTTCACCTTCAATATAGATCAGACCAAGGGAAATTCGTTACTGGGTGTTGAGATGGATGAGTTTGTCGAACTAAAATCCATAGCTTAAACTTCATGAAACTGGTGGAGTCAAGTTCATGCAAGCACAAACACATCTTACACATCCTCTTTTAAACTCATCCGAAAGAACATTGGAAGACATCTAGAGATAACCCTATAGCCTAACACAATCCAATAGAATTGACCAAAAAAACCAAAATAGAATCAACCCTACTATAGGAGGAAGGGCCTGCAGCAAGAACTTACCATTTTGCAAGAGCTGAGGGTGAATGTTGTTCTGCAAGAGCTGAGGGCGAATCCTGAGGGACAATGTTGTTCTGCAAGAGCTGAGGGTGAATGCTGAGGGCGAATGCTGTTCTGCAAGAGTTGAGGGCGAATGCTGTTCTCCAAGAGCTGAGGGCGAATGTCGTTCTGCAAGAGCTGAGGGCGAATGCTGAGGGCGAATGATGTTCTGCAAGAGCTGAGGGAGAATGCTATTCTGCAAGAGCTGAGGGTGAATGTTGTTCTACAAGAGCTGAGGGCGAATGCGCGCGTGATATCAGACATTAATGTAGTTTTTAATAAAATCATTTTTATGTAGCGCGCATTTGATTTTTTCATTTCAAATCATTTTTATATACATTTGATTTTTGCATTTCTAATACAAGTGACAAAAAAAATTCTACAAGAGGTTGAAAATTTTACTATAATAGCCATGAAAGACTAATTAAAATGTCTTAAAATGCAAGTGGATCTTCAAAATAAATGTAATTGAAGGTTCTCCCCACTAAATTTTTGCAAAAATGCTTTCATTATTTAAGTTATCTAGGATATTTTTTTGTATTACACAATCTAAATTAAATAATGAAATAGTTGGGTAGTCTTATTGTTTCAAATTAGGACACAATTTTCAAATGGTGATGAAGTTTCATGTGATGATTAACTGACAATATTCTCCTTTCCTATCCTTGAAAAACTATACAAGCTTCCTTGCTGCCACATGAAACCCTAACTCATGTAGCGGCATAGGACCAGTCCTCCATGTTGCCCGTCATAAGGCATTTTGCACGTATTTGACGACTAGAATTTGTGGATTCCCATTTTCCGTGACGTGCTAAGAAGGATAGAAGACTTAATTTTGAAATTTGAATTTTTTTCAAAAACGTTCTTACGCCCTTTAATTTCCACTTACCAATAATTTTGCAACACTAGTCCTCTTTGCAATTGCAAGGTTGTACTCAAAAAGTAAGGAAAGTTATTTTTTTGGCTCACTCAAAATTAAAAATTTAATAAAGGAATTACCACTTATCATTATTGATATTTTAAAATTAGAATCAATTTAGTTTTCCCCTTCCTATTACAAAAAGTTCACAAATCCTTTCTTTTACATAAAACACCAAAGAAATAATAAAGCCCGTTGCCCTGCAAACTTCCAAGGTTGTGATTAGTGAAGCAGTGAAAAATTACGGCTATAGCACTAAAAAATTAGAATGCCAATCTGCCCCAACATGAAGTAGTGTTAATATAGCTGGTGGCTTGGCTTGATGGTCAAACAGTGAATTACACAAGCACAAAATAAAAGCTTTAGGCATCTAGCTTCTTACACTCGCACTCTCAAGGCATTCAGACTTAGGCCGAGCTCAAGATTGGCTCCGAGGAAACTAGATTGGCTCATTAATCTACCATATTTTAATTTCATAAGGTATGTTCGAAATTTGAACTGCTAGGGTAATTTATTATTGTGAAATCATAGTTCTAAATTATCTCTTATTCGGTGAGCAATGTAATCTATTAATTGTAAGCAGATTCATTAAAAAAATTGAAACTGATTTTAGCATGAATGATGAAAATTTATATATTAATTGGTTTTTAAGAGTATTTGTATTATGTAGGAGCACTGGAAAGAAAAATCAAGACTTCATTTTATGTTTTCCTTAATTTATTGGGCTGAACTGGAGAAAATTGAATATGAATAGTGAGTTAATTGTAAGATCAACGGGCCAAGGACATACATCAACATTGACCACAGTGGGGAAGTATAAAATCATGGATATTCACACAAGTATAGTTATTAATGTAATATCAAAGTTAACTCTTAGCTTCACTAAAGAAATAGAATGCAAAGATCTAGCATCAACTGAAACTTATGTGAAAAAGTATATGAAAAATGTACAATCACCCAATGGAGAGGTAATCTATAATTATCCAGTAAGACTCTTGGCTATGCCTTGAGACTAAACTAATTCTCAATATTTTTGAATAATCATCCATTGGATATTAGTAGGAAAACCATAGTAAATCATTGTCCAATGGCCACGCAAAAATATATAAAAAATAATATTTTTTGGTTGTTTTTCAATAGGTGGACCATGATGGGACCACTGAGAAGGTGGAGGTCTTTTTTTAATCATGGAAGTGAGGTTTAGTAGATTGATAGTCAAGTTACCTTTCCCTATAAATTTTCTCGATCAAGTTAATCATTCATTGAACTTTGATTCATTCCTATTGTTTTGATACACAATCCAATCCAGTTGAGTCTTGAGTCTTCATTGAGAATGGCATTCATAGGTTGTCAAGAAAGAGGTTATCATGCACATGCACTCTTCTTTTCTTGGTATCTTTGTAACTATGTTCAGCCTGAGTTCTATATTTTTAAATTATCATAATAGTTCGTGATTATTAGGCTTTTATTTTGTCTTTTAATAATTTTAATTTAATTATTATTAATCATTAAATTAAAATATATATATATATATATATGATATTTATTAAAATTTCAATAGAATTATTAAACTTTCAATGGTACATCAACTTTCATACATGAGAAAATAGATACTGACAAATGGTACATCATGGCCTGATAAATTTCGCTCAGCAATTTCAAATGGTATAACATTTAGTCAACAGTAATCATTAATTTCTGCACACATAGACTAATTTCTTTGGCTTGTTATTCTTATAACTACATAGACATAATTAATAGAGATATTGACGACAAAAAAAAAATCTAGCGCTTAGTCTCCACTACTCAACATGATTTTGTGAGAAATAATACATAGATTGATTTCTCTGAGTGCCTTAGCATTCTTTGGCTCATTATTTTAATCACAACAACAATAAAAAATGCACTGAGGATCTGTTCTTAGTCCGATTATGCAATTTTTATAGGATAGATTATGCAATATTAATAATAAACATAAATTTATTGCAATTTAGGGAAAGCTCGTTCATGTTTTTTTCTTTATATTGGAAGGTTACTTTCTTTTTGAAGTAATTTTTAGTAGATCATAGCATATATTGAGGAAATATTAGTTTGACAAGAATCATTTATTTCTCTTGAAACTTTAGGTATTAAAATTCCATGACACAGATATATCACACTCCAAAATCCAAAGAAAATGGAAGAGCGTTCAATTTTTTTAATCAAACTTTTATTGGTGAAGGGTTAATTTATTACGAGAACATCATTAATGAAGTGCAAAATTTTAAACGTAAAGTTTATTGACTATAAAAATAATGACCAAAACGTCAAAAAAAATTGTGTGACGGGTAAAGAGAAATCCAAATTCCAACCCTGCCTGCCACTTGTTGGTGAGTGGAGGTTATTCACTTTTCATTTACAGCTTACCAGGTTACTCATGTTACCAATATTTTCACATGGATCACTTTTAGGTGACTACTTATTGTACTTCTTCTTTATAAAGAACAATTGGTAGATAATTGTATTATTTGAAATCTATAACAAATCCAGGCAACAAAATTACAACAAATAGAAAATTATGCAAAAAATTCACCAGGGCACTAATGTGTCGATACCCTATCATTTCTTAGATCCTCATAACTTACCAACACCTACTCTATTGGTATACACATAATATGGCATTTACCTGAAGTATTTCATATGTATCTAGAAGTAAATAAGTTGTATGACAATTTTCATGGCAGATATAAGATGTGTATTATAGTTTATATTTCAATTTTTCTTAAGTAGCATGCATGTGCGGTTCATATAGTGACTAAAATTACCAAATATATTTCAGTGAAGATGTGAAGATGATCTCTCATTAGGTCCTAATTACTTAAAGCATCATTAATTAGCTTTCCAAATGAATAAAATATGTTAACAAATTAGTAAAAACTAGGAAAACAAATCATGCTTTCAAAAAATATGGCACAATGAGTCACACTCTGAGATTTATTTAATTACTCATCAAGTGTCGCTACAACATATATATGATCACCATTACCATAGAAATGGGACATGTGTGGAGTGTAAGAACTCTGGTAAACTTGATAAATATATATTATTATTGATGATAGATAAAAGATAAGAGATGATTACAATGAGGGATCGCCTAGGCTTTAAATATAGCCTCAAGGTGTCCCTTGGTGAAGAGGCATGATCTTTGATCATGCCCTTTCAGTTAATAAAACCTAATATAACTATATCTAACTAATAATTAATAAAATATACATAACATTTCCCCTCTCTTAAAGATGCTTTGTCCTCAAAGCATATGTAACGATGGACAATGTTGACGAATGTCTGGTTTTCTCAAGCGATGAGCTCTTGCTTCCCACATTTTAAAAAGATCGTGAAGCATCTTCTCGAGCTCCATCTGTTGGTGATGTGGACAGTGAAAAGATCTGATATCGACAGAGTTGGATACTGTCTTGACTTCTATTGGATGTTTGATTTTCCTATTGGAAGACACTTTTATGGGTAGATCTTGGAATACTTTTTCATGTTTCCCAACTATTCCTTGTTCTTCTGGTGATTTTTTGTGATTCCTTTTTAGATTTAGAGGTAAGTTACCAACAATTATTGTTTGATGCAACTTCTTCTCATCATCAAACGCTTTGTTCTTAACCACCATATGTGCTTCATCACCGAAGGCCTCAACAGCTTCTGGTGTTATATCAGTGGCTTCGGATGTGTTGGTCGCTTCACATGTTTCGTTCAATTCTGGGGATGGAACATTTTGTTGTTTTTGTTCCATGTTAGGAGATATTGGGGATTGTGTCTGACTTAACTTATCTATCTTATCATTTAGCTTATTGCAAAGTTCTGTCATCTTGTTCATTGCTTCGCTATGCTCTGTCATCTTGTTCATTGCTTTTCTAAGCTTTTCTGTGGCCTCCATTTGCTTTAGCCATATTTTCCTTTTTATCTGATCAACCATCATCATTGATAAAGACATACTGAACATGTATGAGGTGGGAATATTTTTCTGCCAGTTTTCTCTTTTTCTTTCTTTAAAATTAATTAATTAATTAATATTTAATTAATTAATTAATTAATAATTTTTTTTTAATAATAATAATAATTATTGTTTTTAAATAAATTATATAATTATTATATTTATATAATTATTTATTTGAAAATTATATAATTATTATATAACAATAATAATTTTTATTTTATTTTTTTATAACTAATTTTTATATAAATTTAATTTTGAATTAAAGTTTATATAAAAATTAAATTATAATCACATATATATATTTATTATATATATAACTAACGATGAACCCGTGACATAAAAATACCCGTCCGTTTTAAAACGATATCACCGTATTTTAAGCGTTGTACCGTATAAAAAAAACGAGACGTATATCACCCGTATTATAATATCACTCTACCGTAACCCGTTTTTAAAACGTGGTATCATGTAAACGACGTATCGTTCCACTGTGCCGCGGAAATCGTGCCCGTTCCGTTTAAAAAATGTGCCTGTTCCGTTATAAACTTCTGAGCATCGATATTCAGCGGATTTTAAAAAAAAACATCGATGGATACAGCGGAATATTTAATGGCGTCTGCTCACGATTTGCACGTAATTTTTATTTGTTGCCGCTGTAATGGCCACGACAGAGAACTGTCCACGTAACCTACAGGAAATCCTTTTCGATGGCACCAACAGAGTCTCGAATGCCGATTTGCACGTAATTTTTTAACTCGTATTTTATTTGGGATGGGCGGCGGTGTCAGAATTGGCAATGGTGGTCTATGGAGCAGTGACCTGCAATTTTTGTAAGGCGGAAATGATTCGACCGTCTGCTTAAAAATAAAATTTGTAAAGAGGATGGATGGAGTGAGGGAGCCGCAACGAACAAGAGGCAGGGAAATGGTAGCGATATCTGCAAGGAAATTTGGGGGTGGGGTGCTTGGTTGCTAGTGCCAATAGGGCTCACGATTGGAATGAGAAATCGAGGCTAAAGGTAGCGGTGGTGGCAGAAAGACGCAGAGATATGTCGTTGTCTGCAAGTGGCTCTTTAATATCGATTTTAATACCTGTTACTTGAATTTAATGGGTCACTGTTCAAATCGATTTTCTCAAAGACGTAATTTTCTTGACTGCGTTGAATGTGAGGGGGAGGCCGTATGGCTGTGAGGGAATTATGAGTGTGAGAGGGAGTGAGAGAGCAGAAGGGGTTGGGTAAAAATATGCAGTTTTTGGAATTCCTTTGATTCCTTAATTCTGGGTGATCACACAGATCCCGAAGAGCGATAGCTCTGATACCAATGGAGTGTAAAAACTCTGGTAAACTTGATAAATATATATTATTATTGATGATAGATAAAATATAAGAGATGATTACAATGAGGGATCGCCTAGGCTTTAAATATAGCCTCAAGTTGTCCCTTGGTGAAGAGGCATGATCTTTGATCATGCCCTTTCAGTTAATAAAACCTAATATAACTATATCTAACTAATAATTAATAAAATATTCATAACAATGTGACCATCATTTTGGTTTCGCCAATGACATTCCACATCATGAGCATTATTTAGGGTTGATTGTGTTGATTTTTTTTAAACAAATCATTTATACATTTTATGGAAATTATAGACACAATTTATAATCACATTACAAGATCATGATGTATGGATATTCCTTATTATTTCTTAGATACTCACAACTTACCAACACCTAATATATTGATATACACATCATATGGAATTTACCCCTATAATGCCACATGTATCCTAAAACAAATTAGTTGTATGGCAATTGTTATGGTGCATATATGATGTGTATTACAGTTTATCTTATAATTTTGTTGAAGTAGCATACAGCAATTTACATAGTGATATGAGAACCACTCTCTAGAGTATACATCGATTTTGTACACATGGCTTTTCAGTTGCTTTTTAAGATATATCATTGGTGATGGTCACATGATTATATAATGAACCATTAAGTTGAACTATGAAATTATTCATCACAACACACACACACACATATTGATGAATTAATAATTTTTCTCATATAATTCTTTTAATCTATTTTGAAAAAAAAAATTATATATAATTATTTCTAAGAAGAACAAGAGAGAATTTCTTACCATATCTTCTTAAAGCATATAATAGCAAGAAAATTAATCTATTGAAATTTCATTTCCAAACATATTCATGGACTAAAATGGAGATTAAAAGGAGATATTCATGGATTTATCTATAACATCACCTCATAATTAAGAATGTAAATGTACAATATTGATGATACATAGGTTAGGAGAAAATTAATCTATTGAAATTTCATTTCCAAACATATTCATGGAGTAAAATGAGGATTAAAAAGAGATATTTATGAATTTACTTATAACATCACCTCATAAAAGTGTAAATGTACAATATTGATAAAATTTATTTATATATGTGTTTCGGGAAATAACTCCATAGAGGTCGTTGGGTCAAAACCTCCACAGATCAGGGCATGTTATTCAAGAAGGACTCACACAACCACACTTGTATGCTAAAAACTAGATATAATAGATTGCAGAACTCACCCGTAGGTCCTACGTTTGTTGTAGATCCCGCGGGGTCCAAACCCCCAGCAACCCTTCTTCCTCCTTAACCTGAAAACCAAGAAGAAACATGCACGGAAATCTAGTTGTACATCATATATCTATCCTAAATGTCAGTGAAATCCATGTGAAACATCATAAAAACAATAATAAATGCTTAAATAACAATCTTTTCACATATGCAAGTAGATATTAACACGTGAATTCGGGAGCAAGATGGTTCTTCTTCATTACGAATAGCATGTACGATAACAGAAAGGTGGAGAGATCACCTGAATCCTTCCACGATCTTCGAGCAGACCATCATCCGGATCCGTCCTATTAGCCCCCCCTATGAAATTCTTGGCAAGCAAGCTGGGGGCTATGTCATTTTGGAGACCTTCAAGGAATGCATCTCCCCTGTAGACACATCATCCTTGAGGTCTCTTTGTGCTTTGCCTTATGCAAGTCCCCTCTGCTGGTTCCTTTCCCTAAGGCCTGCATTTACCCCATGTACCCCTGCAAGATGTCACTTTTTCCCCTTTTTCCTCCTTCTGTCAAAGTGCCTCCGCTCCCTTCTATTTCTCCTGTCAATTCTCTAAAATCCCCAAAAAACTCCCCTTTAATTTCTTTCCAAATCCTTTATAACCACTTCCCCTTTCCATACCCTGCCATGTATTACAAATAAACTCTATTGTAAATTTTATGTTATATAATATGTAACCCGCCGTTGTTTTCATCGCAAAGCGCACATCGCATTTTCACTTGTTCGTTCGATTGATCCATCGCAAATATTTGCGATGCGATCTGATCGCGCCGTCGCACTTTCCGCCCATCGCAGATCATACTCATCGCATGATCGCATTTTCAATTGTTCGTTCGATCGATCCATCGCAAATATTTGCGATGCGATCTGATCGCGTCGCAAATCCTCCATCACACTTGCAGACATCGCTTGCCCTCTCCGATTTGGTGTGAGCCGTTGATCTTGTCCCCAGATCCAACGGCGAGCGCTCAATCGCACCCCCCGCCCATTCGCAATCGCAATTCCCAGACACCCGACCCTTCGCATCTCCCGATTGCTCCTCCGCCGTCGGTCTGCCTCCAAATCGGACGATTGGTGCTTCATCGCACCCCGCCAGTCGCCTCTCACTTCCCAATCGCTTCCCCTTCCTTGATCGCAATCAGAAGCTATAAGTGTGCGTCCCTCTCGTCCATCACGATTGCGATTCTCCGACTAAGCCTTGACCGTCCATTAGGTCTAAGATCTAACGGTTGAGATTTGGTCGCCATCCGCCTCCGGCTGGGTCCCACCTCATCGCATTTCACTGCATTCCCTGCACATTTCTTTGTATTTTTTTCGAAGTCTAAAGTCTTATGTTTCACAGTTGTTCTGCCCACTTTCATATATCATTCCGCTGCTCGATCCCCGCCGTTGATCTTCGCTTCCAGGCCACGATCTAACGGTCTGCGCTGCATTCTGCCATCAAACCCTATTATTCGTAAGTCTTCACCAGTTCATTACATTTTGTCACCATTTTTTAGTGAAAGCCACCTTTCTGCCGCCGCGCTATCATATTTTTCGCCCTTCGCTCCACTAGTCTTCCATTGCATTGATTTTCTACACACAGTTGTGAGTTTCTGCAGAGTACAAGAGTTGAAACGCCGCCATAACTACACAGTATGGATTCAGTAGTAATTTTTCCACTGACAGAGGCAAGGAATTTAATGAAGGGCGGGTTTCCACACCAGCAGAATGTCTTCTTCCGAAGAAGGACGGATTTCCCATACTGTTTGATTATATGCCATGCTCCAGAGGAGATCTCCGCTCGGAACACAGTCCAAGGCTATCAGAGCATTTGTTGCTCAAGTATGGTGGACCATTCTGTTTTTCATTGCCATTTTGTTTATTCACCAAAGGTACCACAAAGTACAGCAAACCAGAATGCATCAGAGACATATCTGGAATTAATGAAGCCTAACGAAGACCATTCTTTTCTCCAAAGAGTGCCAAGAATTAATGCTCAGAGTTTAAAACAGAATGGGCTTCGGCCCTCTCCTTCTTTTCTTATTTTAATGCTATATTTAGTGTTCTACCTACTTCCTCTGCTCTTTTTCAGCTATAAAAACTATGAGAAAATTGTTGTAATGGTTGTTGATGAGATAGCAGAGAGGTGCAAGCAGTTTCTCTTGAGATAAGTTCTATGTGTATAGTTGTAAGATAGGTTGAGGAAGACATATTCAGACTGAATGACCCAGCTATTGGCTATGTTGTACCTGATTGGTGTTGATGTTTAATATAATAAGCACATTTCATTGGATCCTGATATAAAGTTGCGGTGATGTTTTTCTACCTTTGTGTTTATTTCCATTTCATTTCATTTCATCTGGCTCGCATCAGAAATTTGGCATAAGATTCACCCTTGTTAGGTGCCTTATGTTGCTGCTCTCCCAGCCCTTTATGTTTTTTGCTTCATGTGTTTATCTAAATATTGATTTCAATTGATTTAACCAGTGTAGTGGATGTTGTTGCCTACTAGCTAATGTATGAATTAACGGAATCTGTTTTAGATGTTCTTGTTAGGATTTAATGGAATGTGTTGAGAACACTGGGAGGTCTAGAACCCTGTATCTGCCTCACTAGGATCTTTCCGTTCTGGTTAAGCCTTTCCAAGTTCCCTTGTGCTACCTCTGATTTTGTCCAAGCAAGTCTGGAGTTAAACGACCTCTGACCTAATCTATAGATGGGATTAGTTGGTTCTCCCCCCTTCACTCTCGGTCCTTAATGTCCCATACCACCCTATCACTTTAGGGTCCAAGGCTTTAGATGACTAGCCAAAATGAAAGCTTGCATATTAATAGCAAGTAAATCCTTTCTTGACTACATTACCCAATGGACTTGGTTTTCTCTGGATTATCTCTCCTTTGCCTAAATTCTTCCTTGCCCAGTCCTGTCTCATGATGAACTCTTCCTTCCTGATTCCCAGCAACCAAACTCGATTAAACGAAACAAACCCTGCACATCGCTAGCTGTCACCTTGTTGGCAGGCTTCAAAAAGAGACAAACACCTTTGACAATCATAGAGAGATCCCTCTCTGGACCTAGGAGGGCTAGGTCCTAAGGTCTGAAAGTGGTTCTATGTTGTCTCATCTTTTGGTCTTGTCAACCTGGCCAAAACATGGGAACCCCAACATAATGGCGACCATACTGGGGAACTTGAGTGCATTACAATTTAAACATCCCTAGGCATTCAAAACCCAGAATATCTGGTTAGGTTGGCAGTTAGTCACACCTCTTCTCGGAAAGCCTCAGTGTCATTTGTTGTGTTCCATTGCACTCTTAGACAGAGCTTGGATAGGGCCAGGTAGCCTCTGGATCTCATCCAATTTGGGAGGTGACATATCTGGTAAATGCCCTCCCATTCAATCTCTGGTTAGAGTTTTTTGTGTTTCGAGGTTATCCCTGAAAGGTGATAGTGCCTGAACACTGTGGTGGACAGTGTGACCCCTTAGACATACCCTAACCTTCCACCTGGCGACTCCATAGTTCCTAAAAGATCAAAGTCTCCACTGGTGATCAGTAGGCCTGCTGATTAACTTGGTTTCACATAAGACTCCACTGGGAGACCAACCTCTGAGAAAACATCAACCACAGAAGAAGTGACAAGTAGGGTTAAGCTGCTTGTCTGTGAAACAACATTCTAGCTTTTAGAACCATTCACATGAGAGCTTATCCCAACCCAGACCCACCTGAAATAGTTGACAATCCGGAGAGTATCCTCAGGGGAGCTCCTACACCTAAAAGACCAACTATTTCCAGTCACATTTATAGAGCTAACTCTGCACCAGAAGAACTAGTAGCTCTACCACATTTTCTCCCTGACCTAGACATACCCGATAGACTACCAAGAACTAAGTCATTCAATCATCTAGACCAGCCAGACCCTGAGCTTCACAGTTCACTATCTCATAGTGGTCAACGAACTAAGGACAGAGGAACTCTTCCATACACACCGCCTGATATTCATTTCATTCAAAATTTGGGGCTCTCCCACCCTAGGTCTGCTCAACAGACTTCTGCTGGTCCTAATATTCCTGTCATCCATATACCAACTGCTCAAGCCAACCCTATACCTCATCAGAACATTATCATGGCAGCCTGGTACGCACCTCTGGTTTTACCTCAACCCATGTTACCCTTGCCCAATGATTATCAGTCAAAAATCCCACACTTCACTGCTAAAGAATCCATCACAGCCCAGCAACATGTAGATAATATGGAATACTCCTTCGACTATATGGAAATTGTTGATGAAACAATCAAAATGAGAATCTTTGCCCAAAGCTTAGAGGGTGATGTGAAGAAATGGTTCAAGAATCTGCCTCCTGGTAGCATTAATGACCTCCCTGCCTTATATCAGACTTTCATCAACAAATGGGAAGTTAGGGCAAACCCTCGCCAGCTCCTAGCAAACTACATGACCCTTAAGAGGAATGTGGGAGAGAGTTTCCATGATTACACCACTAGATTCAACAGCATTTACAATGCTCTTCCTCCACACATGAAACCTCCACAAGGTATGGCCCTGGCCAAATACCCCGATGGGTTTGATGCTGACATGGCCTATGAGCTTAGGGATAAAGAGTACACCACACTGGAGGACATGCAGAAAGGAGCAGTGAACATAGAGGCCAACCTGATTGAAAAGAGAGCAAGACTAAGATCTGAGAAGAGGGTAACATATAGGGATGACACTGTAGCTTCCACTTCAGACCCTAATTATGATAGACTATATAAAAACATGGAAAGACTACAACAAATGATGGAGAAAATGGTTGTCACGGTCAGTAACCAAAACAGAAACCAGAACCAAAATCAGAACTAGAACTTTAGAAGGAACAACAATGCTCCTAACAGACAGAAAGAATCAGATCAACAAATCATTCCCCCTTTCCAAAAAAATTTAGATGAAGATCAGGGAATCATAGAGGAGTCTGAAGGGAATGCGATAAAAATGTTTGAAACAGAAGACTCAGTCCTTAACTGTGATTCAGGGGAAGATCAACCCTCACCTTCATATTGGGATGAGGAACGGTTAGAAGCTGAAGATTACAGACTAGGATTTGAAAATTCCATGTTACAGGTCAGAGAACAATATGAACTTAGGAGCAAAAAGAGCCAAGATACTTACAAAACCAAAGCTCCTGATATCACCATCAAGAAGAGGCCTGACAGAACTTCTAAAGCATCTGTTGTAAATAGCAAATCAGCAGCTGAAAGTTCTGGGAAAAACAAAGAGAAATACAACCAGAAGAATGAAAAACAAGGTGATCCCACTAGCAGTACTAGCGCTTCAGTTAGTACTCCTGAAACAATTGTTCCTAACCCTGTACATAATGAGAATTTACAAACTGATTCGGTCACCAAGGTGGCTAATAAAACAGAATTAAGCATTCCAAAGACCCAGTCCACTTTCAATTTAGAGAGTGAGATTGCAAAAATCAAAATCCCTGTACCATTATCTGAGCTGGCCACTCAGGATGTATATAAAGGCCAAATTTTGAAATCGTTGAATCTATGGGAAAACAACGACACTGTGAACTTGAATGATGATCAACCTGCCCTCCTGTTTGGTCCAAAGATTGAGGGAAGGTTTCAGGAAGGGGTAGTTCCACCTTTCTATATTAGTCTCAACATCCATGATAAGATCCTACACAATGCAATGCATGATTCTGGAGCATCCCACAACTTGATGCCTAAGGTAGTGATGGAAAAGTTAGGCCTAGAAATCACCAGACCCTATAAAGACTTATATTCATTTGACTCTAGCAGAGTAAAATGTCTTGGCCTAATTAAAGACTTGTGTGTGAGTTTGACCCAGATCCCAACTAAATGTATGGTCATGGATGTGGTGGTGGCAGATGTGCCACCCAAGTATGACATGTTGTTATCAAGATCATGGGGAGCCAAACTGCAAGGCATAATGCAGATGGATGGCTCATATGCCACTATCCCTATATTTTTCCAACTTATAAGACTGTATAGAGAGTCCCAGATGAAATTCTTAGTCAGTAGCCCCGAAAAACCCGAAAATTCACCATTATACTTTGTACACACAGACCTGGATTCTTTCATTCTCTATAACGACCCATCCTTAGGAGAATCAGTGTCAGAAAACAGAAATAAAAACAATAACATAGAGCCCATGGACTTTAACATAATGGCTACTCTAGAAGAATACGATGGAGAAAACCATGGGCAGGGTTCTGAAATCGAAACTCTGAATGAACCAGAAAAAGAAACAGAACGTAAACAGCCAACTATTCTACTCTCTGAGCCCCACACATATCACGAAGAACAAAATGATCCACAACCTAGCACAGACCCCACAACGCAACATAATGGCGAACCCCTGTGGGAAATGAATTTCGATGGGTCCTGTACTAGGAAAACTGCTGGAGCAGGGATATGGATACGTAACGCAGAAAGTGATTATGCGGAGAGCCACGCTGTCAATCTGCATTTCAAATGCACAAATAATATTGCAGAATATGAGGCTCTCATCTTAGGCCTGAATTTGTTAAAGAAGTTAGGAGCCCGTAGGATAGCTGTGCAAGGAGACTCAGAGTTAGTCATAAAACAAGTGAATGGTGAGTATACAGCAAAACACCCCAGGTTGAGAGCATATAGGAATGACACTCTGGATTTACTGAATACATTTGTTGAATATGAATTAGTGTTCATTCCTAGGGGTCAAAACACTATTGCTAACGGATTGGCCTGCCTGGCTAGTTCATATCCTAAGGCTCCCCCTGACCAAAAAACTATCATTCAGACCAAGTTCAGACCTGCAGTGCCAGACAACGAAAAATATTGGCAGGTCTTCGAAGGAGACAAACAGATTGAGGACTTCCTGACAGGCAGGAATGATTTTGAATTTTCCAATTCAGACTCTAGAGACGAAGACGGCTACCTTGGTGAGGAATCCTCTCACGAAGAACCCCCACCTTGTAACATAGAAATAAATTCCTTTTCTGAAGAAACTGGAAATTCAACCACAAAATGTGAAAACGTAGATAGTGAAGAAATGGAGGTGTTACAGGCCAAAGACAAGAATATACCCAGAGGCCTAGCACCCTTGGAGGACCTTTTTGACTTTGATGATGTAGCCAAAAATCCCACTATAGAACATGCAGACTCTGATGTGGAAGAATGCAACATAGGCACTGAAGATAAACCCAAAATGATCAAACTGGCTAAGTCTTTGCCTGCGAACATGAAGAAGAAATACATTGACCTATTCAAAGAATTTATTGATGTGTTTGCTTGGAGCTATGAAGACTTAAAGGCCTATGACACAAATATCATTCAGCACAAAATACCCCTGAAAGAAAATCAGAAGCCTTTTAGAAAAAAACTCCGTAGAATAAACCCAAAACAACTTCCTGCAGTAGAGAAAGAGATCAAGAAGATGTACGATGCAGGCATAATAGTCCCTATAAGGTTTTCTGACTGGGTATAAAACTTAGTGGCTGTGAGAAAGAAAACAGGGGAGATCAGATTATGCATAGACTTCAGAAACCTTAACAGAGCCTCCCTCAAAGACAACTACCCTTTGCAAAGAATGGATCATATCCTACAGAGGGTAGTGGGCTCTAAAAGGATTTCCCTGTTAGATGGCTTTTCGGGTTATAACCAAGTGTTGGTACTCCCAGAAGATCAACTCAAAACAGCTTTTACCACTCCATGGGGCACCTTCATGTATGTGAAAATTCCTTTTGGATTGATGAACGCTGGAGCCACCTTCCAAAGAGAAATGAATATAGATTTCTCAGATGAGATAGGACACTTCATAGTTATATACTTGGATGACTTGACTGTCTTTTCTAAAACTGAAGAAGAACACCTGAAACATCTGAGAAAAGTTTTTGAAAATTTTAGAAGGTACGGTCTGTCCTTAAATCCTAAGAAAACTGTGTTTGGGCTGCAAGAAGGCAAACTTCTTGGTCACATTATATCTGAGAAAGGGATTAGGATAGACCCACAGCAAGTTGAGGGAATACTTCAAATCACACACCCGAGAAACATCAAGGAGTTACAGTACTTCATTGGGAAGATCAATTTCCTTAGGAGATTCATTCCCAACCTAGCTGAGCACCTTAGGAAAATGACCAACATGCTGAAGAAAGGTGCCAGAATTAAGTGGACTATTGAGGCCAAGAAATCTTTTGAGTTGGTAAAACTAGCGCTCACTCAAGCCCCTATCCTGATCAGTCCAGATTTCTCAAAGGATTTTCTAATATTTTCATTTGCCTCTGAACACACAATATCCGATGTCTTACTGCAGAAAAACAAAGAGGGAATGGAACAGCCAATTGCCTTCTTCAGCAAAGCCTTAAGGGATGCACCCTTGAAGTACAACATTATGGAAAAGCAGGCCTATGCCCTAGTAAAGGCCTTAAAAGACTTTAGGGTATACATTATGCATTCTCACACCATAGCCTATGTTCCAAATATAGTGGTTAAAGATATCTTGTCCCAAGACCCTGATGGTTAGAGTATGACCTTGAGATAAAGCCCACCAAACTGATCAGAGGTCAAGGCCTGGCCCAATTAATGGCTGAATCTAATCTGCAGGCCCTTGAAATTAACATGATAAATGCCTTAGATGAGCAGGAAGGATTGCCTGACCCCACTGTGGAGGAGAAGTTTCAGAACTCTCCTTGGTATTCTGATATCCTTTATGTGCTCACCAATCTCAATGCCCCTCCTAAACTGTCCAAAACTAAGGCCAGATTCATAAAACTGAAAGCTAGAAACTATTGCGTTTTGGATGAAAACCTATGTTGGAAAAATCCAAATGGCCTATTGTTGAAATGTGTGTCTGAAACTGAAGCTGAAGGAATCAAACAAGAATTTCATGCCGGGGAGTGTGGAGCCACCTGGGTTGGAAAGCCACTGCAAATAAGATACTCAGGGCTGGTTACTATTGGCCTACACTCTTCAATGATGTCCATAAAATGATTCTTGCCTACCACAAATGCCAGATCTTTGAAGGCAGAAGAAAGCTTCTCCCCCTCCCGTTACAACCCATCACGGTAGAAGGTCCCTTCATACAATGGGGCCTAGACTTTATAGGAGAAATTCATCCTGCTTCCTCTGGACAACACAAATGGATCCTAACTGCTACAGATTACTTCACTAAATGGATAGAAGCCATACCCACTAGGAATGCCACTGATTCTGTCATCATTAGGTTCCTAGAAGACTTCATCCTATCTCGGTTTGGCTGTCCAAGGAAAATAATCACTGACAATGTTGTTGCTTTCAGATCCAAGAGAATGGTTGATTTCTGTCATAGGTACGGAATAGCACTTGGTCATTCAACTGCCTATTACCCCCAGGGTAATGGCTTAGCTGAATCATCAAATAAAAGCCTGGTTACGATCATCAAGAAGCTGCTGGAAGAGAACAAAAAGTCATGGCATAAAAAATTGGTACATGCTTTGTGGGCTGACAGGCTCACCATGAAGAAATCTATTAGCATGTCACCATTCCAGCTGGTTTATGGAACAGAAACAGTTTTTCCTACTAGCCTTGGAGTTCTAGTAATAAAAATTGTCCAGGAGATCCAATCAGAGGAAGACAACATGATAAGAAGGATAAATCAAACAATCCATCTTCAGCAAATAAGGGAGGAGGTATATAACAGGGCTGTCAGGGTTCAGGAAAACATTAAAAATCTATTTGACAAAAGAACCAAAGCTGCATATTTCAAAATTGGTGACAAGGTTCTGAAGTGGGACTCAAGAAGAGAGGACAAAGGTAAACATGGAAAGTTTGACAGCTTGTGGCAAGGTCCATACATCATCCAGGCCACTGTGGGTCCTAATGCATTTTTCTTACAAGAAATTGATGGTACAGAGCTGTTTGGGGGCCCTGTCAATGACAGGATGCTCAAACACTACTTCTACTAATTTTCATTTCCAGTTCCATTTCCATTGTACATACCATTGCAGTTTTACCTTCAAAAAAAAAAAAGGTTTCAAAAACAAGTGAAAAGGAGAGGTTCAGACAGGCTCAAAACCTGGACCAGCAAAGGAAAAAGAAGAATCAGCTCTAACATGCCTAAAACCAGAGCTGAAAGGCAAAAGAAGTGACTCTTACAAGCTCAAAATTTGAGTCACAAAAAGAAGAAGGATGCTGCAAGTTTCATATTTTAAGCCTTCACAGTTTTGTTTTCTGCAAGATTCTATCCATGTGAAACTATTTTTATGCCTTGGATCCACAGCAAGTCAGACAGTTTAATCCTGGCTTGACTGTTTTTCAATTTCTGTCGTAGAATATAGAGAATAAATCTGCTGGACAGTCTAATCCCAGCAGATATTAGAATAGGTAGAGAATCATATGATACCAACAGCCTAATCTGGTCTCATGGAGTAACAAGGGTAGATGTAGAATAGGTTTATTTTCTGTTGTAAAATAAAATGATGAAAAGGGTCTGCTAGCTCAAATGCACCCTAAAGAAGAAAAATGCTAGGACTGTAGTTTGGTTAGGTAGTTTGATTGGGAAAAATGTTTCTGCTGATGTAACATATTCATATTGTGGCAGCTGATCAAAGAAATGGATGTGCCAAGCAGCAGGCAACTGGCCTACTCCAAAGATCATTTCTGGTTTCTTGCCCCCTTCGAGAAGAATCCATCCCCATGTGGAGCCACTGTTAGCCCCCCCTATGAAATTCTTGACAAGCAAGCTGGGGGCTATGTCATTTTGGAGACCTTCAAGGAATGCATCTCCCCTGTAGACACATCATCCTTGAGGTCTCTCTGTGCTTTGCCTTATGCAAGTCCCCTCTACTGGTTCCTTTCCCTAAGGCCTGCATTTACCCCTTGTACCCCTGCAAAATGTCACTTTTTCCCCTTTTTCCTCCTTCCGTCAAAGTGCCTCCGCTCCCCTCTATTTCTCTTGTCAATCCTCTAAAATCCCCAAAAAAATCCCCTTTAATTTATTTACAAATCCTTTATAACCACTTCCCCTTTCCATACCCCGCCATGTATTACAAATAAACTCTATTCTAAAGTTTATGTTATATAATATGTAACCCGCCGTTGTTTTCATCGTAAAGCGCACATCGCATTTTCACTTGTTCGTTCGATCGATCCATCGCAAATATTTGCGATGCAATATGATCGCGCCGTCGCACTTTCCACCCATCGCAGATCGCACTCATCGCATGATCGCATTTTCAATTGTTCGTTCGATCGATCCATCGCAAATATTTGCGATGCGATCTGATCGCGTCGCAAATCCTCCATCGCACTTGCGGCCATCGCTTGCCCTCTCCGATTTGGTGTGAGCCGTTGATCTGGTCCCCAGATCCAATGGCCAGCGCTCAATCGCGCCCCCCGCCCATTCGCAATCGCAATTCCCAGACGCGCGACCCTTCGCATCTCCCGATTGCTCCTCCGTCGTCGATCTGCCTCCAAATCGGACGGTTGGTGCTTCATCGCACCCCGCCAGTCGCCTCGCACTTCCCAATCGCTTCCCCTTCCTCGATCGCAATCGGAAGCTATAAGTGTGCGTCCCTCTCGTCCATCGCGATTGCGATTCTCCGACTAAGCCTTGACCTTCCATTGGGTCTAAGATCTAACGGTTGAGATTTGGTCGCCATCCGCCTCCGGCTGGGTCCCACCTCATCGCATTTCACTGCATTCCCTGCACATTTCTTTGTATTTTTTTCGAAGTCTAAAGTATTATGTTTCACAGTTGTTCCGCCCACTTTCATATATCATTCCGCTGCTCGATCCCCGCCGTTGATCTTCGCTTCCAGGCCGCGATCTAACGGTCTGCGCTGCATTCTGCCATCAAACCCTATTATTCGTAAGTCTTCACCAGTTCATTACATTTTGTCACCATTGTTTAGTGAAAGCCACCTTTCTGCCGCCGCGCTATCATATTTTTCGCCCTTCGCTCCACCAGTCTTCCATTGCATTGATTGTCTACACACAGTTGTGAGTTTCTGCAGAGTACAAGAGTTGAAACGCCGCCATAAATACATAGTATGGATGCAGCAGTAAGTTTTCCACTGACAGAGGCAAGGAATTTAATGAAGGGCGGGTTTCCACACCAGCAGAATGTCTTCTTCCGAAGAAGGACGGATTTCCCATACTGTTTGATTATATGCCGTGCTCCAGAGGAGATCTCCGCTCGGAACGCATTCCAAGGATATCAGAGAATTTGTTGCTCAAGTATGGCGGACCATTCCATTTTTCATTGCCATTTTGTTTATTCACCAAATGTACCACAAAGTACAGCGAACCAGAATGCATCAAAGACATATCTGGAATTAATGAAGCCTGAAGAAGACCATTCTTTTCTCCAAAGAGTGCCAAGAATTAATGCTCAGAGTTTAAAACAGAATGGGCTTCGGCCCTCTCCTTCTTTTCTGAGTTTAATGTTATATTTAGTGTTCTACCTACTTCCTCTGCTCTTTTTCAGCTATAAAAACTATGAGAAAATTGTTGTAATGGTTGTTGATGGGATAGCAGAGAGGTGCAAGTAGTTTCTCTTGAGATAAGTTCTATGTGTATAGTTTTAAGATAGGCTGAGGAAGAGGTATTCAGACTGAATGACCCAGCTATTGGCTATGTTGTACCTGATTGGTGTTGATGTTTAATATAATAAGCACATTTCATTGGATCATGATCTAAAGCTGCGATGATGTTTTTCTACCTCTGTGTTTATTTCCATTTCATTTCATTTCATCTGGCTCGCATCAGAAATTTGGCATAAGATTCACCCTTGTTAGGTGCCTTATGTTGCTGCTCTCCCAGCCCTTTATGTTTTCTGCTTAATGTGTTTATCTAAAGATTGATTTCAATTGATTTAATGATTGTAGTGGATGTTGTTGCCTACTAGCTGATGTATGAATTAACAGAATCTGTTTTAGATGTTCTTGTTAGGATTTAATGGAATGTGTTGAGAACACTGGGAGGTCTAGAACCCTGTATCTGCCTCACTAGGATCTTTCCATTCTGATTAAGCCTTTCCAAGTTCCCTTGTGTTGCCTCTGATTTTGTCCAAGCAGGTTTGGAGTTAAATGACCTCTGACCTGATCTATAGATGGGATTAGTTGGTTCTCCCCCCTTCACTCTCGGTCCTTAATGTCCCATACCACCCTATCACTTTAGGATCCAAGGCTTTAGATGACTAGCCCAACTGAAAGCTTGCATATTGATAGCAAGTAAATCCTTTCTTGACTCCATTACCCAATGGACTTGGTTTTCTCTGGATTATCTCTCCTTTGCCTAAATTCTTCCTTGCCCAGTCTTGTCTCATGATGAACTCTTCCTTCCTGATTCCCAGCAACCAAACTCTCAATTAAACAAACAAACCCTGCACATAGAACTAGCCTAATACTTTATTGTGAGCTTCAAAGACAAACACCTTTGACAATCATAGAGAGATCCCTCTCTGGACCTAGGAGGGCTAGATCCTAAGGTCTGAAAGTGGTTCTATGTTGTCTCATATTTTGGTCTTGTCAACCTGGCCAAAACATGGGAACCCCAACACGTCCTGCCCTTGCCTCGCTAAGATTCTTCCAAGACTTGTGCACACAAGATGACATATAAACTGATGAACATCTCCAGGAAACAAGGGTTTCCTGTAATAAACTAGGAAGTGCAGGAGGCACGGGAAATCAAACTTGAATTGGGGCTCCAACAGAGTATAATATCTATAATTTCTCTCTCTCCCTTAGGCCATGCATATGAGGGGCTTTTATACTCCCTCAAAGTAGTTTCAATCAGTTGTAAACAGTTGGCCACGGGCTGGGGTGGTTGAATTACTGGAATAACCATCAACCCAGCCTCGAAAATAGGGAATTATATATATATTTTTTATGATTTTAATGGCATACGCGGAAAAATATCTCTGGACTCGCGTATACACGCGGAAAAGTCTGGGAATACCCGCGTATGGGATTTGAAACATTGTTTTTTATGAAATTTTATCCAATTCTGTGTGAATGGGTGCCCAAGGCCAAAAAGACAATCATGAATCGCATGAGAGTGAAAAATGATGCTATAACAGATGCCCCGTAATATATGAGGTCAGAAGGGGTACATGATGGCCAAAATGTATTATGCACATAGAAAGAACTTCGCAAGGACAAGAGAGGACTTCACCAGATTTCAGCCTGCCAAAAACCAATGAAAGAAAACAGAGAGTCAGGTCATGTCTGAGGCGGGCATACCCATGCTCAGTCAAAAATATATCCATATAGAAAGTACATAATAGATCCAGAATGTATACAAGTATAGCTGAACTGAAAGTACACAATGAATCATCTGAGCACGGCCCGGAAGTATAAGTTGGAATCAATGTCCAAGTATCACATATATCAAACTTATCAATGATGCTGAAAATAGATGTCTGATCATAAAAGTAACTGAATCTCCAAGTACCAAATCATAAGAGGTGGAACACATGGTACAATCACGCAACTCGGGAGCCAACATATAGGATGCTGCTGTACTGACACTGCAACATATAAGGGTGGACGGCATCACTGGCAGAAACTGAATGGACTGTCAAAAGTGAACCGAAAGATGTTGATGCAACCCAAGGTCTTCATCGATCACTATGGCACAATTCTACACAATGGGAATAAATGAGCTGAAGTCGACCATGTGAGAAATCGTTGGATTACCGGTCAATAATGTATACCGTTAACCAACGCGAGACAACCCACCAATAATGAAAATGAGTGTCAAGGTGCCCCAGTACAATATAACAAGTGCGAATGAATGAGTTGAAGTCGAACACCTAGAAGAATCTACCAATCAGGAGGCAATGATGAATCCCCACTGTCGATAGCGAAGAGTCTGCCACTGATGACTGCAAACCCTAAGGTACTAACAAAAGGCTCTAGACCTTATTCCCAAAGCAATGAGTTGGAGTCGATGGGAAAAGATCTGTTGGAAGGAAGGCATTAAGGCATCCCACATCAGTCCAGCGCGAGTGTAACCCGCAGGCCAAGATTTGGAAGGAATCGGACGAAGCAGAGTGACGGAACCAAACCGAAGTACGTTTCCGACATGCACAAGATGAAGCTAGTGCACGGAAGAAACCCTCTGAACCAACCAATAATGAAAGCTGACACAGAGGCGAGATATCCACCGATAGGGTCAAATGGAAATCAAGGTATTGCACGAATCCCAAGTGTGATAATGTATGCTGACGTCGAACACAAGGAAAACCACTCAGTCAAAGACCCATAATGATGATCAAATGCTGAGCACAAGGTCACCTATCAATGATGGAAATAGGGCCAGGGTGCGGCTCTAGGTTTGCTCTCAGAGCAATATGTCATAGTCGATACGAGACAAACCCACCGGCAAGAAGTCAATGGAGACCTTCTCAAACCAGCACGAGTAGAAAACCAAAACATCTGATGTGATAGAACAAGATATTGACAATACCAGGAAGGCCGACTAAATAATGAGTCAAGAGACACCGCAGAATGGCTGACTCTAGTTTAACTTCCCTTGAACAAAAGCACGACTTGTGATGACCATGGCAGTAAAAAATGACACTGTAAAAGTCTGTTATGCAAGAGGCAAAATAAACTCTCCATATGATTGGAAGAGATAAAAAACCGGAGGAGGATTGACCAGTGAAACAAGGATAAAGTTTAACCTCGGTCAAAACTAAAACCATCCCAAATGAAAGAAATATATAAGTGTATGTGCTTTGTTCAAGGGCGACAAACGGATATTGTACTGCCATCAAACTATGAAGTAACATCTCGTTCCCGCTCTTTTTTTTAATATTTGATTTTTTTGTCTTTTTCATATAATAAGCCTGAAAAAAAATAAAAGAATGCTATGGTACAAAGGATAGAACGAGTATCAAGAAACAGATTCACTAGTTCCTGGGATAGGAACGATCCTATGCTCAATGCAAGGTGGCGGAAACTGGTAAGCGATACTCAAAGGAATATTCCATCCATGGGTAAAAAGGGTGTCAAGTCGCGATAGCTAAGTGCATGCAATGGTTAACTTGTACAGACAGTCAAGGTAAAAATATGGCTTAAACATCAAGTCCAAATGAAGCCAGCTAAAGGCCAGGATAAACAAGTAGCCAATATGCAATGCAGTAATACAACTCAACAACACCAGGGAGCCTCTAGGGTAAAAGCCAAAAAAAAGATAGTGAAGAAGAAGAAGAATGAAGCTTCAACACATAAGTCATGGCGGGACTAAAGAGGACTCCTGAGCCTATGGAAAATGCAGCATGGGCAACAAGTTATAGCGAGGAACTAACTAGGAAGCCCATGTAAAGGAAGGCTCTACCACCAAGTCATGATTACATAATCGGCGAGCGAAATGGGTGGAATACTCATGACCTGATGGGATCGACCCTATGGCAAGTGATCAGAATGGAGGCTAGTATGCAAAATGCAACGGAAAGTGGATTTCCTAACCTATATGCCAGTGAAGATCATATCCCTGCCATGACGGGTCAGCAGTCATGGATCAAAAACCGGAAAAAATCTCAACTTCGTCAAAATGGACCTGAAAATATACCAATCTGGGCACTTGCAAGCATCCGGGTTATGCAGCTTAAGATAGATTGAAAAAATAGGCATAAAAAATTTTTGCAAAAAATTTTCAATTTCTGGGCATAAATACACATGTTACCTCATATTTGGTTCATTGTGACTTACTGATTTGGGAAAAAGAGCTCTGGACAAAAAAACTTCTTTCGTCAAAACAGGAGCAATCGACCGTCAAACTTCACCAAACTAGTCAGGTAAGCTTTTAATCCATCTTTGTTATCAATTTTCTCCATTTATAAGGTAAAAATTCATAAATTTCACCATAGAAATATTTGTTTTAAATTGCGGCTCTGCGCATACGCGGGTTTGTATGGAACAAGCCACGTATATACGCGACTGTGTACAGATTAAGTCGCGTATGTGCAACCCGAAATGAAAAAATGTGTTTCTAATGGACAAATTAATGATTTTTCTCAGGATGACTATATCTTGGAGGGAACGTGAGAACAGTGCTATTGACAATGAAGTTATGCAAGACCAACAGTCGCTCAATGTCCTCCGAAATTGTGGATTGCTCAAATTTTTCAAAATGCCAAATATGAAGAGTAATGTCCGGTTGCTCGAAATGCTAGTAAATTATTGGGAACCAGAAGAGGATTGCTTCATAATAGATCAAATTCCCATACATATAGAGGTAGAAGACATCTACTTCATTACTGGACTCTCCCAGAGGGGAGACCCAGTAGATTTTCACGGTAAGCCTTTGGGAGGGCTCACAGTGGATGAATATGTCCACGTCTACTGTATAGAGGGGTCCAAGAAAGTAGGGACCCATATTGAAATAAAAGACTTAAGAGAGCTTCACATGAAAATTCTCCTTTTTACCATTGGCAGGGTAGCAAGATCTGCTTCCTTGCATCAGGCATCCAGGACGCAGATGAGCATAGAAGTAGAATGCTTAGTTCACCTATATGATTGGTGCACAGCTCTGCTAATGAATATGAAGCAACAACTGACTTCCATCCGAAAAAATAAAACCAAGCATTTCGGGTACGGAACAATTTTGACTACATTCTTCTTTGAGAAGATTCCAGGGCTTCGACCCAGAGTGATCTCATCGATCAACAGCCCAAGAGACCCAAGAATTGCCCGATGGGCAGATTTGATGAAGAGACTGGGGGGAAGTGAAGTTCCCCGAACCACTTGGGATGACGAGTTCTTCCAATGGTGGGCGGAACAAGTCATAGCAGCAGAAGACTACCCTTATGCCGGGATGGACTTCCGCGGTGATCCAGACCTCGCCCTTCCACCTGGCGCGGCATGGGACACAATTGGTAAAATTGCAATTTTTTGACTTATGTGATTTGTTTTATTTTTTCAATATATGTGAAAAAACGAAACATGTTTTTTTTTTTTTTTTTATTGGATTCAAAATGACTTACAATATTATGATGATCATGATACAGATATTGGACCAGTCCGTCTCGAGGGATACCCACGGGATAAGCGCCGCAGAGGCAAGGCGGATACAGTGGACCCAGACAGGACCCTCCATGTCGTGCAGAGGAACTTGGAGGGTTTAACTCGCCAAGTACCTATGGCTGCAGTGGAAGATCTACCTGAGGCCATCCAGAGACGGGTAGTAGGAGTACCACGTGACTGGGTGCGGTTATTCCGCTGTGTCGCTACTACAGTCGTGTTCTATAGGAACACGAACCTTGGGCAGGGGCCACAGGAGTAGATAGATATGATCATTGGATGACTGTATATTTTTTGATACTGAACATGATCGGGCATAAGCCCAAATTTTGTATGACCTATGGATCCAAATTTTGTATATTTTTTTGAACACTCTGATGATATATATATTGATTTTTGATGTGATGTGACAAATGTGTAAAAAATGCATGATGTTTTTGATGATTAACTTTTAATGTATGGAATGATTAATATGCCAATAAATTGCTTGATTAGCTAATGAGTCTGCCATCCAATTGTCAGCTCGAGGAATATGAATGAATGTTAAAAATTGGAATGATCTTTGTAACAAACGTACCCTCAAAAAAAACTAGAGTAAGAATGGATCTCGAACCCGATAAGTATTGTTCAACTGCGACACCACCAGCTGGGAGTCCAAGAAAACTACCAACGAATCAACACCCAAAGATATTGCCTTCGAGAGTAAATGAATAACTGCAGTGTATTCCGCTACATTATTGGAAGCAGGACCAATGCAGACTCCTCTTGACACTAACAGCTGACCAGAAGGATGATGGAGCACCCAAGCCGCGGAAGCCAAGTTCCGGGTGTGTCTACTAGCACCATCGGCGAAACCGTAATGACTCATGAAATTCGACACAACCTGCCAAACCAGATCAAAAACATCACCATCACACCAAAGACCAAAAACCAGATATGTACAAAACAAAACTACTATACACAAAAGCAAAATGTCAGGCCGAAGCCTAGGCATAATAATTTTTCAAATAGAGCCCATTTCTAGGCTCCGGCAACTCATTTCCTTCGAAATCAACCAGGGTATATGCTCCTTTTTTAAGGACTTTTTTAACGATGAAGGGGCCATACCACATAGACTTAAACTTTCCTGCCCCCAGGGCATCCTTCTCTTGGGCATAGACCAAAACAAGGTCGCCTTCCGAGAAAACCCTAGGTTTGACTGCCTTATCATACGGAAATTTAATGTGTTTCTTAGGCGCCTCATTCATCGTGGCGGCATCCCAACGCTGCTCATCAAGATGTTCCAGATGAAGGAGACGTTCTTCAAGACTAGAAGTGTCAGGAAGAATTTCAACAGCTAACTTAAGAGAAGGAATCTCACATTCAATGGGAAATATGGATTCGAGCCCGTAAACTAGTTGAAACGGAGTAAAGCCAGTTGCAGTTTTCACTGACGTCCTGTATGCCCAAAGAGCAGGATACAGCATGATATGCCAGTTGGATCGAGCTTTATCAATCTTCCTTTGAAGAATGGTCTTCAAGGATTTGTTCACGGCTTCCACTTGCCCATTGGCCTGAGGATAATACGAAGATGAATGCTCCTGCCGGAAACCTAATTTTAGAGCCAACTCAGCCATCATGCTATTCTGAAAATGACTGCCATGATCAGTGACAATCTCTCTAGGAATACCAAAAAGAGCAATAACCTGGCTGAAAAGAAAAAGCGTTGTTGTCTCACCATCATTCCCAAAAGTAGGCATAGCCTCGACCCACTTCGTAAAGTAGTCTACTGCTACAATAATGTACTTGTGACCTTTAGCTGAAGGCGGGTTACAAGTAGTATAATCAATACCCCACTTTGTAAAGGGACCGACAGTAATGACTGGAAAAAGCGGAGCTGGATGAGCACACATTTTTCGAGTATAGACTTGACACGGATGACACTTTTCGACCGACTCCACACAATCTTTGAAAATCGAAGGCCAAAAGTACCCAGCACACAAGATTTTTTGGGCTGTAGCAAGCCCAGATAAATGACCACCACAAGCTCCATTGTGGCAATCATTCAGCACAGCCTCAGCTTCTTCGAGAGTTAAGCAACGTCTCAGGATTGAATCAACCCCTCGACGGTATAAAGCATCACCAATAATCAAGTAATTTTTAGCCAAGTGACGCAGCTTATGGCGCTCATCTTTCGAAAAAGTAGAGGGAAACTTCGCAGTCTGAAGATACACAATGATATCTCCATACCAAGGATCCTATGGAGAAATGAGAAATAAATGTTCATCCGGGAAGGATTCATCTAGACTATCTCTTCTCCACAGGGCAACTCGGAAATTAATTCCGCGAAAACTAATGATTTCTTGGACTTGGCAGACATAAACTCAAGATCAAATTCCTGCAAAATCACAATCCATCTATTGTATTTTCCCCCAATCACTCGCCTACTGAGAACAAATTGAAATGGATTGGCTGTTGCCAAAACATAAGTTTTTCGTAGAAGAATATAATGGCTGAGTCGCTGGATAGCATGAACAACTGCCAAAGCCAGCTTTTCTATCAGAGTATACCGGAGTTCAGGTCCTACCAAGCCTCGACTAAGATAGTATATAACATGCTCTGCAAGAGCATCATCCTCCTGAACCAGAAGCATACCAATGGTAGATTCTGCTGCTGCAAGATACAAAAGGAAATCCCTGTTATAATCAGGTGGACTCAATAAAGGAGCAGAGGTCAATGCTTTTTTCAAAGCATCGAATGAGCGCTGAGAAAAGTCATCCCAAAATAATGGAACTCCCTTCTTAAACAATCTCATAAAACCTTTGGTAACTTTAGCATAATTTACGATAAATCTCCGAAGAAAATTAGCTTTTCCTTGTAGACTTTGAAGTTGACGAATAGACGACAGGGGAGGCAACCGAAGTATGGCCTCAACCTTGAATGGATCTACCCTAATCCCTTCCCTAGACACGATAAATCCCAATAACCGAATGGATGTAACCGAGAAAACACACTTGTTCGGATTCAACCTAATCTTGTAGAAATGACATCGTTCAAATACTTGACGGAGGTAAGCAGGATGATCAATTCTCTTGCGAGAACGAGCAGCTAAATCATCCAAATACACCTCAATAATATGTTTGATGTCGTGGAAGGCATATGACATGGCCCGCTAAAACGTAGCCCCAGCATTTTTAAGACCAAAAGGCATCTTATTGTAAGCAAAAGTACCCCAGGGAAAAATAAAGGCAGTCTTATGCTAATCTTCAGGACGGATAGTAATCTAATTATATCTGGAGAAACCGTCCATGAAGGAGAAAATCTCATTACCGGCACACTCGGCAATAATTTGATCTATAAATGGTGTGGGGTAATTATCTTTAGGACATGCTTTATTAAGGTCTCTGAAATCAATGCAAACTCGAATTGTTCCTTGTTTCTTATCTACGGGAACAGGGTTCGAAACCCACTATGTCAAAGGAACAGGGAAAATAAATCCCGCCTTAAGCAGCTTCTCCACCTCGGCTTTGATAGCTGCAACCTTCCTAGGATTGACTGGACGAAGCTTTTGCCTCACAGGCTTAGCATTTTCGTAAGTCTTGATCTGATGCTGGACAATAGATGCGTCTATACCAGGCATTTCCTCATAAGACCAAGCGAATACATCCCTAAAATCTTTAAAGAGATAGGTGTAAATATGAATCTCTTCGGGGGAACATTCAGCTCCGATGAAGACATTCTCTATAACATTGGGATCCCTGGAAATGTTCACCGGGATAGTTGGCGAAATCACAGCCATGTTCCCTTCAACATATACCTGTGTTGGTGCTAAAGGGTTCAGGACTGGGCGAACAGGACCAGGAGACAAAGGACTTGGAAAACTTGATTCAACTTCGCTCAAATCAGGTAAAAATTAAGACTGATGATGCACATCATCCCATGGTCTATCTATACCAGTCATAGCTTCCAGGATGGCCTCTTCAGATGGAAGAGTGGTATCAAGGCAATCCTGGGCAGAAGAAGAACTAAGTGTCCAAGCCGGAGCCACATCACCATCCAATTCCTCTGGAGAAAGAGAAGCTGGAATGGACTCTGCAGAGTCAACAATAGATTGATAAGCAATCTCAGCTGCAGACATCGGAAATGCCATTCCACCCACTTGACCTTCCGCTAATGTGGAAGTAGGGGAAGGTAAGGTCCAAGGGTCCGAAAAATAATGAGTTCTGAAGAACTCTCTTCGAATAGGAGCCCTGGAGGATGAAATTGCATTTATATGAACAATAGGAGGTGGAATATCAAAAGTACCCATCAAAGAAGAATACATTCCAACCCCTAAATTCTCAACAGGCGGCTTGGCATTATCTAATTTAGGGATAGTTGATTCACTAGATGCATTCGGGTCTACAGGAGAACAGTCCAGTTGATCCATTGTACCAATCCTCTCTTCGTGGGGGAAACAAATAATCCGAAATAATGAGGATGCAACAGCATCCATCTCATAAATCCAGTTTCGCCCTAACAGAAGGTTGTAGTCCAAGCTTGCATCAACTATCTCAACTTCTATATTTACAGTTTTTCCCCCAACACAATGAGAAAAGCTGGGACAATACCATGGGGTCTGTGAGAATGACCATCAAACGCAGTCAGAAGAGTAGCAGATGGAACAGCTGCGGGAGATCCAATTCCCTTCCAACATGTGAGAGACATCACACATGTGGAAGCACCCTCATCAACAACCATCCGAAAGATATTGAATTTCTGGTACGATGATTCAATATGAAAAGCCATATGATGGGGGAGTCTCTTTTTAAAATTAGACATATCGAATGTAATCACAAGAGAGTTCATTGGATCTACAGCTCCAATAGCAGCGAGCAAAGTACTGCGCTGAGCCGGACAAGACTAGAGCACCTCAAGAGCTGACATGGCACAAGGAATTTGCGCCAGATCTTCCACAATAGAGTAGTTCTGGGCAGCCTTAGCATTTGTATTAATTTTCGTACGCTTAGTAGATGTTTTTGGCATCCGAGGTATAGGCTCAACAGTAGGCCTCGTAATATGAAGCGGCTCAGTAGCATCGGGAGCACCCTTGGCTTTCGAAGTCTCAGCTTCGCCATAATCATGGGCTCTCGTAGTGATATCCGCGTGAGCACTCATCATATATATGTTTGACGGAATTTCCCATTCCTGGGTGCCCCCAGAGGAACCCCCAGTATTTTGATTCGCGCCAACAACTAGCTGTTTCCCTTGGGGAAAAGGGTTTGTCAACACAGCCTGGGAACTAGAAGAACCCTGCTGAGCTAACAAGTGCTGCGCATCCTGAATTTTAGGGCAAAGGTGAGTAAGATGGTCTCCAGCACATAACTTACATGGAAACTTCACTTTCTTTTTATCCTTTGGACCCTCACCAACATGCTCGTTGGATTTATTTACATTAACCTTCCCATTCTTGCCCTTTTTCTTATTATTATTCCGTCCCTTCTTCTTCCCTTCAGATTGTTGATTTCCTTTGGGATCGGAAGTCTGAATGGCATTTACTGACAAAGATTGAGAAGGTGATGACTTAGCAGGCACAGCTTGACCAGAAGGAGCAGATTGTATAGACAACTGCTGCAATTGACTAAGAAGGTTAGCTGCACCACTATTGATCGACCCAATAAGTCCATCACCATGAGGACTGGGTTTAGTCTTGGACAAGTCTAATTTGGAGTGAGGAGCATTAGGAAAATATTTATGAAGGACACCAGACTGAGAATATATCAATTCAAGTTGTTGGGCCCTAAAAATAGCCTGCTCCTCGGAAAATACCCCGGATAGGGATACATCCTTAGAAATATCTGACTGCAGAGATTTCAAAAACCATTCCAAGAGAAATTCTCCCGGAATATGAGCTTTGATGAGCCTCTTCCTTCTCCGCCATTCCTAAATGTGATCAGAAATGTGGGTTGCATCATCCTGCTTAAAATTAGCTAGGAGTTCAGTCCCAGCATCATAAAAGACAGGCAACTGGAAATGGTTTAGAAATGTAGTAGCCAGATCTCCAAAAGTAGCAAAACTGCCCCCAGCTAACTCAATGTACCACTTGGCAGCATTTCCAGTCAAGGTGCGTTGAAAAAATCTCAACCTAATCGAATCATCGATTAGGGAGTTAGATGAACACCATAGATGGAAAGTGGTGATATGATCAGTCAGATCCTCTCCATTCTTGCCTTCAAACATTGGAATGTCTGAAGGTAGTTTGGTAGGAACCGGAGGCCACCCCGGACTATATCGGATCGGATCATTCGTCAATTTCGACAAATCTGGCAAGTTCAACGTTGCCAGAAAAGGTAAACGAGGAGGATCCTGAGGATTCCATCCTTGGTGGGATGAATTCCCAACATTCTGAAAAGAGTAACCTAGATTTGATGAGGCACCAGGTTTCCAGAAAGAACTCGTAGAAAATGTTGGGCCTTGTGACCCAGCATTTGGAGAAGGACCCCCTCCCAACGTAGAGTTACCAAAGACCGGAGCAGTTCCTCCCCCCGAAGTAATGCATGAAGAGGAAAGCCCCTGATAGGGGTTCCAAGCGTTAGAAAGAGAGGAAAAATCCTGATAAGCACTCGACGAAGGGAATGAGGCATTCCCTTGTTGACCAGCATAAAACTGATTCCCTGCCCCCACTGCTATAAATATAGGGTTCCAACCGGTAAAGGTAGTTGAACTCTGACCTCCAGACCAAGGGTTGAAACTCTGAGTCTGGGAAGTAAAAGGAAAAGACCCTAAGGAAGGATTCGAACTAGGAATATTCCCACTTCCGAAGGGGAACCCTTGAAAATAAGCTAACCCACTAACCATGGAGGACATGGGTGCAGACGCAGCAGTGGAAAAGGAAAACGAAGGAATCCCACTAGTGGGCATTCCAAAACAAAAGGGACCAGATTGACAAGCTTGTGCTTGGGTGGAGCCAGAGCCAAACACAACAGTACTAGAAGCAATCGAAGATATAGCAATTGTGCCTCCTCCTTCTACCGAAGCAGGAGTCTGAATGCCTGCAACACTCACAGCTGAAGCCGCGTTCCTAGTCGTGGCCATCGAAAGGTATGAATAAGATGGATAAGGACTTTCTGGTCTTTCTGACTCGGGTCTGATGTACTAAATAACAAACGGATAATCAGAAGGAATAGGAGATGGAAGTGACTGAGGAGACTCAAGTACTTCCTCTACTTCTATTTCTAACTCTCACGGAAATAAGACTCTCGAGGTGAGTGGAGCGCTCCTCTCGAAACCAACACCGGAACCAACTAAAAAGCCTTCAAGCCCTTGTGGAGGATCTCTCTCCATTGCGTCAGATACCACTGGGTGATATTCACCTGCTATATTACTCCTATGCCTTCTTGAAGAAGGCTCTGCACTCTCGGAAGATAACCCCTGAATTCTCCTCGATCGACGAGGCGCCTGATCAGCCACTTTAACAGATTAATTAGACTCAAAAAATTATAAATCTAAGCAAGCTAGGAGCAAAGAGCACTCACTACAAAAATACCCTAAGATGCAACCACGCAAGCAGCCTTCAGGTATTTCCGCTCCGGGTGATTAGGACCGGACACCAAAATACGAGAAAGCGAAAAATAGGACCTCCCGAAAGCAGTCTGGGATAATTACGGCCCAGGCCTACTAGCGAAGTTAACAGAAACAGTTACGCCGACCTCCTAACAACAGCCTTTGCCAGTGCAAGTACCCAAGCTTCGCCGGGGCACCCTCTAGAAGTACTACTGGAAGTGATACGACGTCTACCTCAGGTACCACGGGTATTCCCCCCCACAGTAGCCTGTGTGGAACCTAGGAATTGAAACTATGGGCACCAATCCGTGTCAGAAGCTGGGCGGAATGGTCTTGAGGCAAGATCCAGCAAATCAGAGAGGGGGTATCTCTCTTCTCGGCCTTCACTTCCCCTCGCGCTTGACTCTCTGGAGGAGAGCTTTCCCGATCCACCTAATGGAGTTGGATTTCGCTCAATTAAAAAACTTCTATGTTTTAGTTTGAGCGGCCTTGGAGAGTTAACTCTCCACTCACCTAATCCAAGGCCCTACAACCTAGCAAGTTGGTGTATGACACTTAATAAAAAACTTGCTAGTTGTTTTTAAATTATCGCGCTTATTTTAGTTGGTTGTTATATTAAGTCAAGGGGATATGGCAATGAAACTCGTGATGTTTTATGACGCAAAAAAGAAATTAATGAAAACCAAACTACATGCAAATGCAGTAATTGCCTTTCGATGAAAATAAATTTTTACACGAGTTCTACGAGACTAATTTTTTTCTTTTCAGATATCAAACTCACACTCGCAAAATTTATGAAAAAGACTACAAATGTTCAAGTGCACCTAATGCAAATTACTAAGAGCATGCCAATTCTAAGATGCAAAATCTAATAAAGCAAAGAGAAACTTCCACAAATCCCTCAGTTCTATCACTTTTCCGGTTGTCCACAAAGCTAGTTCCCAAATCAGAAACTCTCAGTATAAGGACACCAAAATATGCTCGAAATAAGAGAAATAAACTAATGAAAATTCCCTTCCCAAATCAAGTCAGAAACCGAAGGTAAGAAATCTGAACTAGGCTTCAAAAGATGAAAAGAAACCAAAACAAAAATGAAAAACGAAAGCAATGGGAAAAAAAAATGTTTTTGAGCTTTTGAATTTTATAAAAAGAAGACTTCAAAGAGACCAAGAAAAACTATCCAATCACCAAGCCAAACAATCTCCGAATTTCAAGCAAAACTTCAACAACAATGCTCCAAATCTTATAGTGCCACTTAGTAGCAAGATTTATATGAGCAAAAGGAAGACAAGAAACTCAGTAACTCAGCCCAAAAGAATAACACAATCTTGCAGCAAACAAAACTTCAAAGAACCAAGAATGACTCTTCAAAAATTGCAACAAGACCTAGTCAAATGAAATCAAGAAAACCAACCAAAGAGTAGGCAAAAATTAAAGTGCAAAGCAAGACATAAAGTTAGGAAAGAGTATATGAGCAGAAGCTCTCTGTCCTGATTAAGCAAAACAGCCAAGAATCTCCAGAAAGAGATCTTGGTACTCAAACCAGAAATGCAAGCACTAAACAACAAGATTTTCCAAATGAGCCAGTCTTCCACCAAACAAGAGAGAAAAAGACCAATAACCACCTTCAACACAATCCAGAGACTATAAGGACACTGCAGGAATAGGTCACCACAGGCAGACAGGACCAAAAAGTCATAAAATCAAAAATTTCAAAATTTTCCCAGGCATACGCTACTTAGCAGTTTTGCAACAAGCATGCATACGCGACTGTAGCAAAGGAAACCCGCGTATACGCGACTTCCTTTACAGAAAACAGCGTGTATACACGACTGTGTGTAACAAAACTCGCGTATGGAAAGGTAAATAATGAAAAATAAAAATGATCAAGCCTGGATAAAGAACCAGGTCTTCAGTCTGACTGAGAAAAAACTAACTGGACTGGAAATAATGATTAAAACTGTCGGGAACCTTTAAAACAGCTGAAACCACCCAACAGGGGAATCACAAGAATGCGATCCCCAGTGGAGTCGCCAGTTCTGTTTCGGGAAATAACTCCCTAGAGGTCGTTGGGTCAAAACCTCCATAGATCAGGGCATGCTATTCAAGAAGGACTCACACAACCACACTTGTATGCTAAAAACTAGATATAATAGATTGCAGAACTCACCTGTAGGTCCTACATTTGTTGTAGATCCCGCGGGGTCCAAACCCCCAGCAACCCTTCTTCCTCCTTAACCTGAAAACCAAGAAGAAACGTGCACGGAAATCTAGTTGTACAACATATATCTATCCTAAATTTCAGTGAAATCCATGTGAAACATCATACAAACAATAATAAATGCTTAAATAACAATATTTTCACATATGCAAGCAGATATTAACACGTGAATTCGAGAACAAGATGGTTCCTCTTCATTACGAACAGCATGTACAATAACAGAAAGGTGGAGAGATCACCTGAATCCTTCCACGATCTTCGAGCAGATCGTCATCCGGATCTGTCCCGCCCTTGCCTCGCTAAGATTCTTCCAAGACTTGTGCACACGAGATGACATATAAACTGATGAGCATCTCCAGGAAACAAGGGTTTCCTGTAATAAACTGGGAAGTGCAGGAGGCACGGGAAATTAGACTTGAATTGGGGCTCCAACAGAGTATAATATCTATAATTTCTCTCTCTCCCTTAGGCCATGCATATGAGGGGCTTTTATACTCACTCAAAGTAGTTTCAATCAGTTGGAAACAGTTGGCCACGGGTTGGGGTGGTTGAATTACTGGAATAACCATCAACCCAACCTCGAAAATAGGGAATTTTATATATATTTTTAATGAATTTAATGGAATACGCGGAAAAGTATCTTTGGACTCGCGTATACACGCGGAAAAGTCTGGGAATACCCGCGTATGGGATTTGAAACACTGTTTTTTATGAACTTTTATCCAAGTCTGTGGGAATGGGTGCCCAAGGCCAAAAAGACAATCATGAATCACATGAGAGTGAAAAATGATGCTATAACAATATGATAAATAATAAACCTTTATCTCACATGTATCATATAATCTTATAAACAAACACATTCTATAATATGCAATAAAAGTGAAATTACACAATCCACATGGAAATAAGACTTAGTTCAAGCAAAAGAAAATAAAAAATAAACCATAAGTGACACGAATTTTTCAAAGGCATATAAGTGTCGTTATACCAACGGCGGCCAAAGCGTCGCTATTGCGATGGATGCCTCCAAACGTCGCAATTGTGACACTTAGACATTGTGTCGCACTTGCGACGTTTGGAGGCAGCCGTCGCAATAGCAATGCTTTGGGGCATAGTGTCGCAATTGCGACGTCTTCCTCCAAACGTCGCAATTGCGACACTTTGTCTAAGTGTTGGTATTGCGACACTTTTCTCTAAATGTCAGTATAGCGACGGTTTCGGGCGGGATTGAAAAAATTTGGGGAAATTTCCGACATTTGGTCAAAAGTGTCAGAACCAAGTGTCGGAATTTCCGCCAAATGTACTAGTGAGAGAGTAACATTATTTGTAATTGTCCCATTTGATATGATCGTATGCCCAGATCAGCAGCCTATGTAAGCGTCTGCAGTTGTGAGCCAAGGTCTTCCCAAAATCAATGGGTGACCTCCAACTGAAGATATGGTCTGTAACACAAGGAGATCCACTGGGTAGTTCCATGAATCCACTGAAATGGTTACATCTTCCAGTTTCCCTACTGGCTTAATTGTAGACCTATATGCTAGTTCCAAGATGGTAGGGGTTGGCTTGACATTTTCGAGACCTAATGTGTTCATTGTTTCAGAGGTGATAATGTTGAGGGAAACTCCCAAATATACCAGTACGTTTGGGATTTCAACCCCATTGATATGTACTATTAGAATTGGGTTTCCTAGGTCTCCATATTTTACAGGCATGATCTTTCCTAACATGATGTCGGATAGTCTACCCATCACATGAATGGTTAATGGATCCTTAGGTTTCTTCCCTAGTTTCTTAGAGCGGTAATCCTTCAGAGTTTTTTCATATATAGGTATGTCCATCATAGCCTATAGCAGAGGTATTTTAACAAAGAGATTTTGCAATTCCCCATGGAAGTCAAACTCTGCTTGAGGGTTTTTTTTGTTCAGGGTTAATATTTCAGAATATGGCGGGGTAATTGGACAACCCTGATTAAGAACAGGTTGGGAAGATTTTTTATTTGACGTGTTCTGGTCTGATTTATCCCCAAATGTCCTCTGTTCTGGTTCTACAACTTCACTGTCAATCTGTTTTATGATAATAGGTGAAGTGGGAGCATTTACTACCCTCCCACATCATAGGTTTATCCCATTAATTATTGCGATAGAAATGCTATAAGATGGAAGGTTAAGAGTATTTGTTTATTAGACCCCTTTATTATTAGGATTCGGATTGGGCTGGATAGGAAGCTGGGGTCTAAGGGTTGGGTTTCCTGGAGGTACATTAGAGGGAAACTGAATTTGTTTTTGAGGCATAGATTGAGGAAACTGACCAGTAGGAGAGGGTCCATGCTAATTCTGATTCCATGAAGGATTCGAACAGGCCTGGGGAACCCATTGTTTCCAGGGGGGGTATTGATATTGAGACCACATAGCCGAAAAAGGTGCAGATTGGGGACCCATATTAAAATTATTAAAATACTGAGATGGGTCATGAAACATACCTAGATTCATAGCTGGTGGTCGAGGTTTCCATGGCTTTTTCTGCCCCATGAAGTATAGCTGGTCTACCACATTTTCTTCACTTTCCCCTTGAAAAAATGCCTTCAGTCCAGGAAAGGAAGGACACGAGCTGGTCGCATGAGTTTTTTCACAGATTGCGCAAGCTTCCACTGTGTTTAATGGACATTCCTTCAAAGGATGCTTCTTTCCACACTGTGGGCAGAATATAGCCATAGTCTTTTCCAACTCCATTTGTTTCTATTTTTCTTGCAGAGTGTTCATCTGGGCAGATAATGTGCTCAGGATATCAGTCCTTATATTATCCAGTAGGTTTCCAATTTCTGCCTTTGTAACCCCTCCACCGGAAGCCTTTGATGACCGAATTCCTTGTCCACTCCTTGTAGCCCCTCGTGAACACTTAATGCAATAGTCACAGATAGTGTCGAAGTCTTCTTTTGAAATGTCCCCCTTTCCTACTATGTTCAAAAGTTGTACTAGGGAGTCTTCCCTAAGTGCCCGGAGAAGAATGATCTTCAGAATGTCATTTTCTAGGTCACTATGGCCTGACCTCTGAAATATGTATTTGAATCGTTCCACACAGTCTTCCATGTTTTCATTCTCTTTCTGTGCAAAATTAAATATTTCCTCCTTAATGTCACAAGATTTACAATAATCTTGGTATTTTTCCAAGAAGGCTTCTTTCATCCCCTCCCATGAGGTAATCTTTCTCCCTCCTAAACCCATGAACCATCTCAGGGTTGTCCCTTTTAAGGTAGTAGGAAATATTTTCTGAGGCATCAACCACCAGGATGCGAATACCCCCATCCAAGGAACCCATGCTGCATACTTCGATGGACCACGAAAACAGAGAAGGTATAAAAAAACGTGATTACACCTACGTTTATGTATTTCTCATTTTTCGTGTAGTAGAGTTCATCGAAAGTATGCAACATGGGTACTCCTTGGATGAGGAATTAAATTCCGCATCCAACGAGTACTCCCGCTCGAAATTTGAGTAAAAATGTTTGGAGATAAGTTGAAAATACGAGTTGAAAAAGTAGTTTTATTATTTTATTATTTTTTAATATTTTTACGCTTTTATTTAAAAAATGGTGAATCATCCCCCATGGTTGACATCATCATCTTGAATCCTATTGGTTGTTATAAAGTTTATTTTTTTTGTACATTTTTCTTAGGAGGCCCATTTTAGACCTCAAAATTCCCCTAATGCAGAACAAAGCCCATGGAAATTAGGCAGAGTCGTTAAAGGGATGGGCCTCATTGGTGCATGACCTGCCACATTTCCGAATGGAAAATCAATAGAAGAACTTCCAGGTGCCATAAATATCCTCCAATACTCACTTGTGATTTCAACTGGTTTTGCAGCTGATACTTGGAGTGATTCAACTGTAGGAGGTTTCACCGCACTTCGCTAGTCCCTTGGTGATGCAAAATCCTTCAGGAATTCTCTCTCCAAATCGAAATTCCTTAATTCGACTACAGGAGGCTTTAGTGCACTCCCTTGGTCTCGTGGTGGTGAAAACCCTTTTGGAGGTTCTTCTTCCCAATTAAAATTTCTTAGTTCTTCTGACCCTCTACTTGCTATTTCTTCCCCTTCTGCTGACGGCAAGGATGTCTCCTCCACTGGTACCCTATTTATTATTTCTTTTTCCGTCGAAATAATTCCCTCTGGTACCAAGGATGACACTGGTTGCTCCACAGACTGCCCTTCGGACTTCGTCTGAACCCTTACCCTGACAACAGCGCGATATGATGCCTCATATTTAGATTTTTCAATGATCTCCTGAATATATGTCTTCCTTCCTAGATCCTTTCCTTTCTTTGGGGGTCTTCCTCTGCCCCTCTTATTCAGATCCTTGTTCATACAATTTGTGAAGAGGGTACACCAAAGTAGAAAAAAAATTTCAGGACCCAGAACAGGACAGATAGCTTCCTCACTGGGACGAGAGAGTAGGTTCAAATATACAATAAAATAAAAGAAGAAAATCAAAGTTCAAGTCCTGAAGTAGGGTAATCAAATGCCCTCCCCAGGACGAGAATTTGGCCCTTTTAGAAAAGAATAAAAAAGCAGAAAGTTGAAAACTATACCCAGGACTTAGGGCAAGGTAACAAAATGCCCTCCCTAAGACAAGAGATCAGTTTTAATAAAAAGAAAAGCAAGAAAAGAAACAACACACTATGCTCAGGACTGGGAGTAGGGCAATAAATCCCCTCCCCAAGATGAGAGATCGACCCTTAGATCAATTGCAGATCTTGTTCTTGCACCTGTTAGCCTTCCCTGGCAATGGCGCTAAAATTTTGGTGTCCGGGTGTGAACAATATTCAACCCTTTCTCCACATAAATTATCAACCCAAGGCCGTTAATTATTTCAAGACTAGCGACACAGTATACGCAAGAGAAATCACATGACCTTTTGTAGATCACAGGCTTAAATCCATAAACACACAAACTACTGTAACAGAAATTAAAATAGATTTCAGAATTAAAAATACATTCACAACAATTAAAATATTACACTGGAACAATAGTAACAAAACCAAACCAAAACATGAAATCAATGGAAAGAAAGGTAACGCAGCACCTGATCAGAAGAGTGGGCCCAACTCTCTGATTGGGGTTGCGGTGAACTCACAAATTACAAGTGAAATGGAAGAGTGTTGTGCATTCAATTAATTGCAGAATATACAGTTACAAAATCTGTATGTGTTGGGCTTAACCCTAATTCACAGCCCGTAGGCCCTCTTTATACAACTATTCAGAAAATCGCAGATTTCCTCTAACAACTACATATCTACAATTATACAATTCATTGCAACAGTAACCAAATTTCCAAAAGGAAACCATGAAAAATCCTGACATGTCACTGGGGTGAAACAGAGTCTGTTGCACTATAGCAGCAAGTGAAGGCAATGCTGGGAATTAGGAGCCGCTCCATCACTCATAGTTGTAACCTTCCCGCTTTTGGCCGAATCTGTAAAAATATCAGAGTTAACATTTGCAAAAAGGTAAAACCTCCTAGACTATTACTTCATTAATCAAATATCCCATGTAACGTAAGAGAAAGGGGTTTACCTCGTGTGTTTAATAATAATAATTACACAAAGAGATAGAAAGGTTGGCGAAAATGGGAGAGAAAAGTATACAAATATAGTACCCAACAGGTACAGCATGAGCGATGTTGCATGATCAGGGCCTACCAATGCATTTGTGGGCAGAAGCATGCAACACTGTGGTTTATGTGCAAAATCATTATCCTTGTAGAGTACTTTGTATGAGTACACCTGAAGAAGCTTTCACTGGTAAGAAATCAGATGTTTCACACTTTAAGATTTTTGGCTCCTCTTTTTATGTGCATGTGACCAAGGACACCAAGAAGAAGCTGGAACTGACTGCTGAAGTTGGGATTTTTGTGGGGTACACAGAAACACCCCATAATTATCGTGTGTATTTTCCAAACAGTCGAATAATTGTGGTGCGACAGGATATAAAATTCAATGAGAGGAAAGCCATGCGTTTGTCGCTTGAGAGGGAGCTAGACTTGCATGCGGAGGAGGAACTGTTGGTTCCCAAAGATGATTCTCTAGATGTGGATCAACCTAGGAGGAGGCTCATGGAGTAGAGGAGTCCACTCACACAGAGCCAACCATCAAAACTGGCAGAAGGCATACCACAGAAGCTGATAGGTTGAGACTTTATGTTGCACAGAATGTAGGAGTCCCTACTTCACAGCGCAGACAAAGACATTCTCCTAACCGATTTACTGGATACATGGCTCTCATGAGCAAATGTAATGTGATTGAACCATATTCCTTTTGGGAATAAGTGCAGGAGCCCACATGGGTAGATGCAATGGTGGAGGAGTATGACTCCATTGTCAAAAAAAATGCTTGGAAAATTGTTCTAAGGCCGGTTGATAAATCAGTGGTAGGTTTGAGATGGATCTACAAGGTAAAGCAAGCTTCTGATGGGAGTGTTTATAAATACAAGGCTAGATTTGTGGCCCGGGGCTTCTCACAGATCGAGGGGATATATTATGAAGAAACATTTGCACCTGTCACAAGGTATTCTTCCATAAGGATCATCCTTGCTCTATGAGCGCAGATGGGTTGGCGCATTCATTAGATTGATGTAAAGATTGTGTTTCTCAATGGGATCATTGAGGAAGAGGTGTACATAGAGCAGCCTGAAGGTTTCGATATCTTCAACAATGAGTCGCATGTGTGCCGACTCAAAAGAGCATTGTATGGGCTGAAGCAAGAACCTCGTGCTTGGTACACTTGGATAGACAGCTATTTCACTGGACTGGGCTTCACCAAAAGTGAAGCAGATGCAAACCTATACCAAATTGTGGTGGAGGGTAAGCTTTTAATCATTGTTCTTTATGTTGATGATTTAATATTTACTAGTGATGAGCAGCCGATACACTCATGCAAGGAGGACCTTGCAAAGGAGTTCGAGATGAAGGATATGGGCCTCCTTCATTATTTCCTTGGATTGGAAATATGCCAACAAGATGGTGAACTTTTTAAGTCTCAAGGAAAGTATGCAAGGGATATACTGGGTAAGTTTCACATGGAGGGCTGCAAACCAATGGATACACCTCTTCTAGGAAACTAGAGGAAATAGGATGCTACTTCTCGAGAGGTAGTGGATGCTACTGTCTACCGACAGTTAGTGGGTTCACTAATGTATCTAGTGAACATGAGACCGGACATTTTCTATGTAGTTAAAAAACTGAGTCAAGCTATGGTTAAGCCTACCAAGATATTTTGGAAGGCGGGTAAGCATGTCCTGAGATACCGGAGGGGCACATCAAAGTATGGTTTATGGCACAGACAGACGGATGAGGTGAAGTTGCATGGCTTCATGGATGCAAAATGGGTTGGAAGTCCATCGGAAAGAAAGAGCACATCAAGGGGGTTCTTTAGTATCGGATCTATAGATGTTTCTTAGTACAGCAAGAATTAGAGCTCTGTGGAACTCAGTTCAGCAGAAGCGGAATACATGGCAGCGAGTCAAGCTGCATGTGAGGCAATCTAGATGAGAAAGATATTGGTTGGTTTGTTTGGTTCTCATTTAGATCCAATAGTGATTCATCATGATAATCAGAGTTGCATTAAACTCTCGATTAAGCATGTGTTTCATGATCGATCTAAGAATATAGATATCCAGTACTATCATCTCAGAGATTGTGTGCAGAGGAGAATCATGTTGCTTCAGTACATTCCTATGGAATATCAGGATGTAGATATTCTGACGAAGGCACTCACCAAGAGAAAATTCGAATAACATAGAGACAGGATCGGGGTGAAGGATAATCCCTTTCTTGTTGAGAGGGAGTGTTGAGATTAGACAAGAAGATCCTAGTGAAAATTAAGCACCTACACTAGGATGGAGCCTCAGGCTATTTTTAGGTGGATGCCTATTTATAGATGCATGAACAAATTCTATTTATATGTGCATGTCTATTTATAGATGTATGTGCAAGTTCTATTTATAGATTGCATGTCTATTTATAGATGCATGTTGCCTATTATTATCCCTTAGTATTAGTTGGACAATAAACAATAATCTATTCTCAATGAGCACTTGGAAATAGTTAACTGAAGTGGAAAATTAGTTAGCTAAAGTAATTTTGAGTTAAGAGGTTGGTTGGTGGGACATGCAAGTGGACTTAGTTGTAACTGAGTGATTCAAAATTGTAACAGAGTTGGAAGTGCAATTATGAAAGTTGTAAAGTATTTTATCTCAGTTAAGTGAGTTAAACTCAGTTGTGCTAGTTGTAACTGAAGATACACTAGTGAGAGATCAAGTGAATTAATTATTAATTAATTCACAATCATTGGCCTCACATGCAACTGAATATTTACTACTATTAGTTGCATGCATGTCAGATCCAGTGGAGACCCAGTTGAGTTCTAGGTGAAAGGGAAGTAAACTCTCAGTTGTGACATTATCTGGTTGCACACATGCAACCGCACACACATTGAATGTGCCCATGAGGATTTTGCAGTCAAGGCAGGCAGGGTTTCATTCATTCATAGATTGCTATCAGTAGGGATTGCGCACTGGAGGCGGGCTATCCGAAGACAGTAAATTGGCTAAGGAACTTGCCAATTTTTGTATGACAGTGTGAGACAGTTAGCTCATGTACTAAGAACTCTTGGATTAGAGCTTTTTATGTAATTTTTTCATGATCCATCATATAATACATAATAGAATATAGTGGGGTTTTTAGCTATATGCTTTCCCCGAGTAAATTATCTATGTTATGTGTGATTGATATTTCTTCATGATATTGTGATTGGCGATTGTGTTTCAAATTCCACAAAGATTTGTAGAAGCGATTGTATTTAACAGTAGCATATTATAGCTAGATCAGGAGAATTCAGGCAATACATGTATTTTCTATTAAATTTATTCATTGGGTTCCTAATGGTGGAAATCACCTTGGGTCGAAGACCTAATAATCTTTCAAAGAAGAAAGTACAAATAATTGTACCATACCCAAAATGTTGTGTCTTGTTCTTCTTGATAGAAGTCAATATTTTTTATTTTTTTTCAGATTGGTGAGAAGGGTTGTACACTAGTCATAAATTGTGGTAATGCAATCTACTGCCAAACTCATTGTACCACATGATGCTTGGTGCAATGAGGTTGATCCAGCTACCCTCACAATCGTAAAAAGGAGAATACTCATATACAATCCCTCCAAATCTTTGATTGGGATCTATGTTCCTACCTTTTGGGTATTTTATGGGAATTAAATGTGAATATAATCATCCACGTTAAAGAATACTAGGGCCTTATTTTGCAGATTGAGTGGCTCTCCTCTCCAAGAAAGTCCAGTAATAAAGTATATATCTTCTACTTCGATGCATAGGGGCATCTGAACAATCATGAAACAATATTCTTCTGGATCCCAGTAGTTGACAAGCATTTCCAGCAATCTTGTATTGGTTTTCATGTTTGTCATTTTGAAAAATTTTAACAATCTGCATCGTCTCAGTGAATATAGTGCCAATAGATCGTTCATAACTTCATTATCCACTGCACTGTGCTCTCTTTCCGTCCAGCTAATTGATGTCCTACACATTCAAGATTTTTTCACTCATTAGAACCGTGTTTTAAGAATGTTGACTATGCATATGCAATTTTCTTTCATACACAATCGCATATAGGGCTTCCAAATATGCAACTGTAATATGCCCAATCTGCATATGCGCAAAGTTTAAACCCAAAAAATAAATCCTTGTAGTCAAAATTAGTGAAAATTACTTGAAATGAAGAAAATTTCATTAAGGAATTGATTTAGGGGATTACCTAGAAGATTGATGGCTGATCTTGTTGAGAAATTGGGACAGATTGTGGTTGTTGGTTTTTTTCTCCACAGCTCTTTCACTCAAATTTCTAAAGCACAAATGAAAACTTGTAAGACAAAAGTTCTATTTATAATGAAACTTCAAAAAAATTCAAAAACCCACTTTTATAAAGTTATTTTTAATTTTAATTTTTATAAATTTTGTGACCTTTTTGGCTTTGAGTGTTGGGATAGGTTGTTTTTCAGGACAAAATGAAGACTTTGAGACATTTTTACCATTTTGATTCCATGAACACTGACCCGTCATGGCAGGTATCGTTTTCTTCACTGGCATATAGGATAGGGAATATCACTTTTTTCGTTGCATTATGCATTATGACCTCTATATTGCGATATGTTTTCATAGGGTCGATCCCATTGTGTTATGATTCTTAAAACCATTTTCACTCGCCAACTTATAAAGTAATGACATGATGGTAGATCCATCCTTTACATGGGCTTCCAAGTTAGATCATCGCTAGCATATGTTTCCCATGCTGCAAAGATTGAGTAGGCTTGGGAGTCCTCTTTAGTCTTCTAGCTTTATACCCTAGAGGCTCCCACATGCTGAGTTGTATTTTTGCATTGCATGTTGACAATTTGTACCTTTTTTCCTTAAGCTGGATTCACTTGGACTCATGTATAAGCTACTTTTTGACCATGTCTTTCTGCAAAATCAAACCTGCAATCACTTAGCCTTTGCAATTTGACACCTTATGCCCGTGGAGATAACATTCCTTTGAGTGTCATTGACCAGTTTCGTCACCTTGCATTGAGCATAGGAATGTTCCAATCCCAGGAACTAGCAAAACTATATTTATACACTTGTTCTTTCCACTAAACTATAGGCATTCTTTTATTCCTTTTCAGGATTTTAATATGAAAAAGACAAAAAAATATATATATTTTGAAAAGAGCGGGAACGGGGCATTACTTCCATAATTGATAGTAGCAAGAGTCAGTTGTGTCGCCCTTGAACAAAGAACTCAAAAGAATGTATTTTCTCCATTGGGATGGGCTTTAGTTTGACTTAGGAGAGCCTTAATCTTGTTATTGAGTCAGTAATCCCCCGGTTGGTTATCTCTTCCAATCATACAGAGATTTTTTTTATGCCTCCTGCATAACAAACTTATGCAAAGTTACCATATGCTGCCAAATAGTCACATTTGGGTCATGATTTTGTTTAAGGGAAGTAAACCTAGGTCAGCCTTTCTATGGTGTCTCTTGACTTATTTTCAGTCAGCCATACCCGGTCTGTCAGAGTTATGTTCTATCACACCAACTATTTGTTCCTTTGCTCTTACTAGTTAAGAAGGTCTCCATTGACTTCTTGCTGGAGGGTTTTCTCTTATCGACTTCGAAAAATTGCTATGAGAGTAGGCCTAGAGCTGCACCCTGGCCCTATTTCCATCATTGATAGGTGGCCTTGTGCTCAACATTGATCAACATCATGGGTCTTTGACTGAGTGGTTTCCCTTGTGTTCGACGTCAGCTTACATTATCACACATTGGGATTCGTGCAGTACCTTGGTTTACATTTTACCTTATTGTTGGATTCCTCACCTCTGTGTCAGCTTTCATCATTGGTTGCTTTAGAGGATTTCTGTCATGTGCTAGCCACATCTTGTGTACGCTGGGAATGTGCTTTGGTTTGGTTACTTCATCTTTCTTCATCTGATTCCTTCCAAATTATTGGTCTGCAGGTTACACTCGTGTTGGATTGATGTGGGATGCCTTAATGCCTTCCTTCCAGCAGATCTTTTCCCATCGACTCCAACTCATTGCTTTGCGAATAATATCTAGATTCCTATTTCAGTACCTTAGGGTTTTCTCTCATCATTGGAAAACTCCTTCACTATCGACGGTGAGAATACATCAATGTATCCTGATTGGTAGATTCTCTCAAGTGTTTGACTTCAACTCATTTATTCACTTGTTAGATATTATTGGGGTACTTTGACTCTCATTAACATTATCGATGAGTTGTCTTGAGTTTGTTAACAGTATACATCAATGATTGATAATCAAATGATTTCTAACATGGTCAACTTCAACTCATTTATTCCCATAGTGTAGAAATGTACCATTATGGTCGGTGAATACCTTGGGTTTTCATTGGTATGTTTTGGTTCACTTGTAAGCTCCTTCAGTTTTCTTTTAGTGACACCATCCACCTTCTATGTTGCAGCTCATCATAACAACATCTTATATGTTGGCACCCGAGTTGTGTGCAGTACCATTATTCCACTTTTATGACTTGGTACCTGGAGGATCAGTTATGTGACATTAATGATCAAATATCTCCTTCGACATCATTGATCAGTTCTTTTATAAGTGATGTTATGACATGACCTTGATATGTACTGTTGAGGCTATGATCAGATGATCCACTATGTATTTCTCAGTTTTTGTCGTACTTTTATACATATTGAATCTACAATATACTTGATATGCGTACATTCTTTACTATCTATGAGCATGGGTATTCATGCCTCATACATGAGCTTGCTTTCTGATCTCTTCCATTGGTTTTTGGCAAGCTGAATTCTAGTGATATCCTCTCAAGTCCTCGCATGATTCTTCCTATTCACTTAATACATTTCGGCCATCATGTACCCCTTCTAACCTCATATATTAAGGGGCATCTGTTATAGCATCATTTCCCACCTTTGTACACTTGATGCTTTGATTTATGGCCTTGGGCAGCCCTTTCCTTTCATACTTGGTCCTTTATCTAAAAAATATTATTTTAAATTCCATACGTGACTCTTCCCTCTCAAAATCATGTGCACACGCGAGTCGAGCTATACCCAACCCACGTAAATAATTTTAAATATGAAAAAATATTAAAATCCCAAATTTTGGGCGGGGTTTACGGGTTACACCGGAATCCCACCTACAAGAGCCTGTGGCCTAACTATATCCAAACTAAAACAACTATTTTTGGGTGGTATAAATACACCTCATGGGAATTCCTAAAGGGGAGAGAAAGATAGGATATTGATATTATATCCAATTAGTCCTTGATCAAGTCTGATTTATCCATGTGCCTCTTATAGTCCCATATTGTGGAAACCCTTGTTTCCTCATAGAGATGGTCATCCCCTTTATATGAAATCTATGTGTATGAATTTGGAAGAGGATTGTTGAGGCTTGGGCTGGACAGATCTGGAGGATGGTTTCACTTGGATCTGTGGCTAAATCAAGTGGTATTCCTCCAAATTTCTTTGCAAACATCAATAAATAAGCTTTGTCATGTTCTTGATAGCTATGATATTATTCCTTTAACTCATGTTATGATCCTATTATGAATTATTTCATTTTTTATACCTATATGATTATATGATCTAACACTAATATCTTGAACATGCTTTAAACTACTGGTAGTATATTGAATGAGTTGCGGGTTTTGAAGCATTGGAAGAAGTAGAGGGTTTGAACCCTGTGGGATCACCTTCAAATGTAGGACCTACTAGAATTATTCCTTCATCCCATTTTAGTAGTTTAAGCATTAGGACTATTTGTTTGTATTCTTCTTGTTGTTAAATGCCATTCACTCTGTTGGGGTTTCCAACCCAGACCCTAGGGTGTATTATCTCGTGACAGGAAGCCTCATTTAAGTGAGATTCCAAGTCCAAGCCTTAACCTTCAAACACATTTTCTCCTTTGCAAATGGATGGAATTTGGGCATAATTCAGTACTAGGATGGAAACCAACTAGCTAATAGCCAATAAAATACCAACCTCACTTACCATTAGTGGATAATGGGCATTGGATTTATAGGGAAGGAGATGGAGTTAAGGATCCATGAAAAGAGGGAGGAGTTCCACATCTCAAGGGAGAGATCCATGGAAGGATGATCTAGGGATATGAATGGGATGTCTCATTCTAATCATTAACTACCTGAAACTACATCGTCATTCTCGATCCTTCTAGTTAGAGAAGCTTCTCCTCCATTTTGGTAAAAACTGACTGAAGAGGACCAACACGGATTTTCCTTCTAAAATCCACACTGGCAGCATGAGACTTGTATAGTTCCATAGGTTAACAATGTTAGATACTACTAAGAAAATAACATTGGGCTTGAAAATAAAGGTTTTTGACAAGTTCTTTTGAATTCTTCCAAGGCAAGTTTTCTTCCTTTTCTTCAAGGATATTATTCTTATTTCCACAAACATGTTTCATGGTGAATACATTGTTTTCAACAACTTTCATCACTTTCCAACACTTATGAAATTAACGAAACAAAGTTTGACACTTCAGGATACGAGGCTGGGAGTGACAAAATGTTGTATAACAAATGCCCCCTAAAGCATGAAGTTAGAATGAGAAGTGATGGTTGAAGTTCTTTACAAGAAAAGGAAAATACTTAGAGAATCACCATTAAGGGGAACTGCAAATCAAACATAATACAATATATATGAAATCTTTGATGTAGGTATGCTTAAAGTGTAAGAATCTAACAATACATGGATCCACTACATAGACGTAACCATCCGACTATAAAGGATCATGTTTACAATCATGAATACATGGATCCACGGCATGGACACAACCATCTGACTCGAAATGATCATGTTTACAATCATGAATACATGGATCCATGACATGGATGCATTCATCCAACTAGAGGGGATCATGTTTACAATAATGAATACTTAATAACTCCACGCAGTCCAGATTTATCAAACTAAACCCAGGGTCTTCACCTATGTCTCGATCCAACCTAAGTACGAATATCACCATGCGAATAAATGGGTTGTAGTCGAACATGGTAGAAACCACCTGATTATTGGTCAATGATGTAAATTGTTAAAATGCAAGAGAGAAACTGCCAATGGTGACGATGTCTCTCAAGGTACAACAACACGATATGCAAGTGTAAAAAATGAAGTTGAAGTCGAATACTTGCAGAATCATTCGATCAAAGGCTAGTAACGTGGGCTTATATTTGAATGCGAAGAACCTGAATTGAGGCATGCAAGATCCAAGGTACTAAAAGGAATTTCCTAGATCATCTTCCTGGATAATGAGTTGGAGTCGACAGGAAGTGATCCATCGAAGGAGGGCCATAATTTTTCCCACATCATCGAAACAAAACATAAGATTTTGCAAGATTGGAAAGAGTGATTCGGGATTGAATAAGAGAAATTCAAATAGGGTATAAGTTATTTTAATTTGCATTTGGGACTTCTCTTGAACATATAGGCAACACGAATCCAAAATTTGGTAGCATTTGACTCAAAATAGGATCATAGGTCATATTGACAAAAGGATATAATTGAATGAGAGGCAAATGGATTCCCCAAACCCAATAATACAAGTGAAAAAGTGAGGATGTCCCAAACCCGACACGAGATATAGATAAGTTTCATGTTCAAGCGCGACATTCTTCCTTTCACATAGAATATAGGATATATGTTTCTTTCCATTTCCCCCCATTATTTCTAGCGAGTACCTCTTTATTTTTAATCTCAATATTGAAGAGTATACCATATGCTTGTCGTATAAGTTCATCCTTCGGATGAATCCATCCTAGTATTTTAATGAGCCCTAAGAAGGAGTAGCTTTGTCTCGTCATGGTGAAAGGTCATTCGTCATTTTTATTTTTACGAGTCCCACGAAGGGGAAACTCAACGTCTCTTTCATGTTTATGGATTTTGAAAAAGAGGCGGAAAATAAAGCACTAGATGTCCCTTTTCATAAATAGTCTCTTGAATCCAAAAAGTTAGAAAACAATATTCAAGAGAACCTATTAGCCACGTTTGAATAAGGTATTTATTTTTTGTAACTATTTTATCTCAGTCCGGAAAAGGGTTAATCTTAAAATGAGTAGACATCTTGTCATTTACTTTTACGAGTTTGAAAATACAAGTGCTCGTCAATATTTTCATATTTCGAGAGTCAGAAAAGAGTTGAAAGATGACTCCAAAGGGGTTCCTTTTTCATTTATTTTTTATGAGTCTGAAAAAATGATGAAATAAAACTCGATAGTTCACCAAAAATGGGTTAGCGCTGCCAATTAGTAATAACCTGTTTGCTACACATATGAACAAGCATTAAAAATTTCGAGAAAATATAAAAATATAGGTAAAAAATATGCCCTAAATAGTAAAAATACTTTAAAAAAGCTTATATAAACTTCAAAAGTAAAAATAAAATTACCATTTTTCATTTTATTGAGTCGCCAATTTTTTTTGTAGGCAAATCCTTTCTGTGGAGAGAAATGATTCCTTTAGTCCTATGGGAGGATCTAGCAACAACAGAATACAATTACATGTAATATTTCCTAATTCATACTACAAAATGCAAAGAAGGATAGATCTCCCCTTCCTCTAATGCTAATACCCTTTATGTTGACCTTGAGTTTTTTGGTTCTAAGCTCACAATATCGATGTTACCTTAACACACCTATGATGCATATAATATGAAGAAAAAAATATTTTCATTTTCAATGAAAGCTATGTAGTCTAGGGAAGAAGTGAAAACATGGATGCAACCATCAAATATGCAACAAACAAGAGCTTCCTGACTAGATACTTCAACTTCACAATTCCAATGCAACAACCAAAAAGTAAATGAATTTTAACTCTCTAAAATTCACCTACATGAATTTTTTATTTTCAAATGAATGAAGATGCACTTATAAACTTTCAACAAATTATAAGCAATGTAATCTATGCTCAATGACATTCTCAAAAAAAAATCCAATTCAATGTAATATAAATTTGTAATTTCCATGACTAATGATTAATTTCGAGACAGAGGATTAACAAATGCAAATGAAATCTCTTTTCTGATTTCCAAAAGAACTAAAATACTTATCATACAACAAATCAGTAACACATGTAAGTAGCAAAATAGTAAATTCGATTACCCAAAGAACTAAAGATTCAACCAAAGTTCGTTTTCACTGCTTAAACATGGAAGAGACTTTCACAAGCCATAAATAATCTAACAAAAATAAGTAAAACATCTATGCAAACATATCAAGAGAAAAAATATAGATATCAAGACATGCCATACTTGTTGTAAAAGACCCTACGAATGTACTCAATACGAATGTACGAATGTACGAATGTGGAAACCAAGGTTTTTAAGTACGAATGTACTCAATAAAATATGCATTGACAACACGATTTTTTTCAAGAAAAACCCATTTGGAAAAATGTTTTTAGGAAAAAATAAAAACAATTGAATAGAGATCCAGATTTGACACTCTAAACAACACACCACTCAAAATGCAGATCCATAATGAATCAAAGTTACGAATCAGTAGGAGGTTGGACAAACTTAACAAAAGAGATAAAAAACAAAAGGAGGTTTGAAGGGTTATGTGTCCCTCGGTGGAGTCGCAAATTCGTTGTGTAGGCAATCCTTTCTACAGCCATAAACGATCCCTCTAGTCCTATGGGAGGATATAGAAACAACATAAGACAATTACATGTAATATTTTCTAATTCATACTAATAAATGCAAAGGAGGATAGATCTCCTACCTTCCTCTAATGTTAATACCCTTGATGTCGACCTTGAATCTTTGGCTTCCAAGCTCATGATATCCTCTTTACTGGTATAGATGAGTTCCTGCAAGAAAGATCAAGTCAAGATAACAAAACTATGAAAAGCATAACATTTTCTAATATAAATTATGTAACAGATCAAGGAGCATTACAATAAATGGATAATAGTTGACACATTTATGGAAAGAAAACATATATCGTATTATTAATAGAAGGAAAAGAGATCATTACAACCAATGAAGCCTTAATGTTGGAAGCCTCCTTCAAGTGAGATTCCAAGTGCAAGCCTTAGCCTTCAAACACCTTTTGTCCTTTACAAATGGGCATAATTTGGGCACAATTCAATACTAGGATGGAAACTAACTAGCCAAGAGCCAACCAATGACCAACCTCACTAACCATTGGTGGATAGTGGGCATTTGATTTATAGGAAAGGAGATGGAGTTAAGGATCCATGAAAAGAGGGAGGAGTTCCACATCTCAAGGGAGAGATCCATGGAAGGATGATATAGGGCCGAGAATGGGAGGTCTCGCTCCAATCATTAATTACATGAAACCACATTGTCGTTATCGAGCCTTCTAGTAAGAGAAGCTTCTCTTCCATTTTGCGAAAAACTACCAGAACAGGACCAACGCAGATTTTCCTTCTAAAATCCACGCTAGCAGCGTGAGGCTTGTATAGTTCCACAAGTTAACAATGCTAGACACTACTACAAAAATAGCATTGGGCTTGCAAATAAAGGTTTTTGTCAAGTTCTTCAAAATTCTTCCAAGGCAATTTTTCTTCCTTTTATTCAAGGATATTCCTTTGCTTTCCACAAACATGTTTCATGGTAAATAACTTGTTTTTGACAACTTTCATCACTTTGTGACACTTGTGACATTGACGACACAAAGTTCGACACTTCAGGATACGAGACTAGGAGTGTGAAAAAATATTGTACATTAGTCCCAATCTCTAATTGCATATTTGTTAGGTTTTAAACAAAACCCAATATATTTTAACCCCCCCTTCATACAAATTTAGGCCACCTTGAAAATATGAGATGTCTCCTTGATCTCCAGGTCCTCCTTGTTTTTCGAGATGAGTGCAAATTTACCTTTGTTCATATACAACCCCGAAGCTTCTACAACACTTGAGAGGATCCTATGGAAGGATTTCCAAACCAAGATAGAGACTCGCCAAAGAAAATCACATTGTCTACAAACATTTTGTGTGTAATGTTTATGATCTTAGTGCTTCTACACCCAACAACATTACCCTTTGCTCGTGCTTCCAATATGCCTTTACTCAATCCGTCAAGACTAGAAGAAAATGTAATGGAAATAGATCGCATCCCTATCTGAGGCTGTGAGTATTAGTTTTTGTAGCATCAAGTGGCTTTTTGGTCTTGAAACTTTGTGGAGAGGCTAAAACATAGAAATTCTCCAAAACCAAGAAATTTTTTATGGAAATTCCACGTAGATATGGCTCAGTTAAATTAATTGATTGTAATTAATTATTTCTTAAGTATAACTTAGGAAAAGTGATTAATTAATAGGAATTAATTGAGAAAGGTGTATATTATTTATAAAATCACACAGATCGACTTAAAGATAATATGAACCATTGATTAAGATTTAATATTGGTCATTGGAGTCCCAACTAGAGATTATAAGAAGTGGTCGATGGGTAGATGCATAATACACATGGAAAATACTCAGTGATCTAGATAGTTCGATACTCTAGTGTAGGTTATCAGCAGGAGAGATCGAGTTAAAGATCGAGTAGCAAGTGTCATAGGGGAAAAGACACTGATATAGAGGAATATTTCCAGTTTCGGAGAGTAAGTAACAAGTGATAGAAATATTACACTGTGAAGCTAGCCCAGAATAGTCGTTAGGGTCACGCGTATTTTTCTCACAAGTCGCAGTTAGGGTCGCACGTGTTTTCCAAGTATAGCCACGAGGATCACACAGGTTTTCCTAGCACAACCGCGTGGATCACAAGAAGTAGAAACGACCTGCGCAGGGGTTGGACAGATATTTTTCAGAGGGAGACAGAGGCTAGGGTTTGTTTATGGAGGGAGAGAAGTTTATCTCCAAATATTTTTGTCACATTCTTACTGATTAAATATCCTGCTGGGATTCCAAAGATTGTACTTAGAATTTACCGTTGCATAATAAAATAAACCCTTAGTTGTTGCACAATTCTTCCCACGTTGGGTTTTTATGGGGACATTTGTCAAAAAATAATAGTTTCAATATTTTTTTCTGTGTGCTATAATTTCTCAGTTCCTATTTTTGCTTCCATGGTTAATTTTTGTGGTGAAGAAATTACATTGTGAATATTTCATTATTTTTTTGTAAACAAAATAAATTACATAATTAATTTATCAATAAAATAAGTTATTCTAGTTACTTAATTTCAAGAAATTTTACATGGTATTAGAGCATATTTGACAGATAAGAAGCTCAGAGGTGAAGGGAAAATTTCGCCACTCAAAGGGAGTTGCAATATGAATTTTTCAGAGGGCCAAGTGGGTTAGCTCAGAACAGTGGTGAGAGCTTCGCAAGATTTCCCTGTACAACCATGCGCATCATGCAAGTAGAGGCTGGAAATTTGTGAGTGCAGTGTAGGGAGCAAAAACTCATATTTTCCCAAAGAAAAAATTATTTTCTAAGAACAGAGCATTTTGCGATAGTTTGCTAAAGCAGATTCAATTTTGGGTGGAAAAGAAAATGCACACACAGAAGGAATTTCTGTCAGAGAGTTTCTAGTTCATAAAGCCAATATTTATAGTTGCAACAAGTAGTAGTAGCAGGAAAATTTTCTCACTCCATAAGGAAAAGCGAATAGCAGATCTAGCAGTCAAGTAGGAGAAATAAGGAGATTTCAACTTCAGGTAGTATTTTGGCAGATATCTCCACAATTAGGCTTAGATATTAAGACATATTGTACGGTGCCTCCAACTATGTCATTTGGAAGGCTAGGATATCCTTTCTCTTTAATGAGCATGGTCTGAAGACCTATGTAGAGAACGTTGTGGCAGAACCTACTAATGTAGATCAACTGAAATAATTCAAGAAGGATATATTCAAGATGAATTAGATGCTCCTAGATGGAGTCTGAGACCATATAGTCTCACATATATTGACCAACAATATTACCAAGGAGGTTTGGGATGCTCTTGCAGGGCTATACCAAAATCCTTCCGAGCAGTAGAATATGTTCTTGGAAGAGAAGTTGAGGAACATCAAAATGCATAAGTGTGAAGGCATTGATCCTTTTTCACCAAAATTTAGGAAATACGTGATCAATTGGAAGTTGTAGGAGAGGTTCTTCAAGATTCAGAGCTTATATGTTTGGCCTTCAAAAATGTCTCAGAGGATTAGGTAATATTAGTCCAAGGTATTTTGGGATGAGATACACTACGTACGTGCGACATGATGTGTTCATACCTGCAATCGGAGGAGATGAAATGAGCACTTGTGAAGAAATCCATCAACGACAACAACAACAAGATATCGAAAGTTGTGAAGGAGGAAGATAATGTATCCATTGCATAAAAGGGTCCTATTGACGGTGTTGGATACTGCCAACATCCAATGGGGTATCCCCAATGAAAATTCCTAATTAAACTTCGCATTCTTTGGTGCGGGAGCCCTTCCAGAAATAAGGCTCAATTGCCATATTCTTAAAGATATGCCTCGAATTCAATGTTCAACATGAGAGAGTAATACACAAGTAATTTCATATTAGAAACTTAGTATGCCTTGTTGTTTTTTTACTGCAAAATGTATCAAGGTTCTTATACTGAAGGGGGAGAGAAAAGTGAGCCTTTTAAATACAAGTAATAGTATTAATCTATAAAATACACACGAGCAGGACATTTAAATGAATCATTTGATAACTAGTGAAATATCTCACTTAGAATCAATGATCGTTAAATCCCATACAACACACATTCAACATGATAAGTACCAAAGCCACCGAAATAGTTCAATTTCCTTAGTACATATGAAAACAACATACATCGCAAAAATCCAAATAATATCCTTACAATATTTACGACATACGCATGGAAGTGTGTTGGCTCAGTGAGCTTCTCAATTAAGTAAAAGTTACAAGATACATCAAGACAGTGAACTGCATTAGCCCTAATAGTAGATCATTAGAACAACCACTTTCTCCCCCAAAATAATTATATTCCTCTATAATTCCTGGTAGGAGGAGGTCAAAATTCCATTTCATGAGGAATGGGGGTGTATATTTAACAAATGGGGTGATCCATCACCTCCCTTGTGACTCTTGGACTACCCTCATGACTGTTTGATTTTTCAATGACCTTTTAGCTTCCTACATGAATTTTCACATTACATAGATGACTCTTGGACTTCCAATTTACATTACATTACTTCAATATTAAATTTACATAATCCATAAAATGATGTGGCGCATGATGATTCATGACATGACATGACATGAAACTGATGACATGGACTTCATGATGAAATGGCAGTGTCAAGCCACCCTTTTTTGTTTCTTTCTTTGTGTCTTCTTGAAAGATGAACATGATTTTCTTCTTCCTCCTTATGGCTTGAAGATAGGAGTCTTCCATGTAAACTTGATCTCCAACTATTGTCGCAGCTAATGTCCCTTACTCTTCTCTTGATTGATCAACTTGTTCTTGCAGCTTCGAAGGTGTATTTATAGCAAGGTATCCTTCTTCATTCCTTTCATCATCCTCCTGTCATAACATGATAGAATACTTGCAACTAAATTCTACTCATGACAAAATGACATCAGTACGAGAAACCCGTAGCCTAATATGATCAATAACAATCCATTAACTGATTTTGAACTCATGGGTGATAGGTTGGGAATCAGGATCAGGGATTGCTCATTTTTGCAGCTTGGGATGTCAAGGTCAAGGATTGAGCCCTAAGACTATACAGTGTGCAGTTCAAGTAGGCCAGGGCTTGTCATCTGCATATTTGAGGGGCTCAAGAGGTCAGGCTAAGGGATTAAGACTTAAGCTTTCCCAGTGCACAGTTCCAGAGGGACAGAGGTTGAGATATTGTGCATTTGCATAGATCAAAGGCTTAAGGTTGAGGCTTGATACTTGAGACTACGCAATACGCTAAAAAAATTGACTAAGGGCAAGGACTGCGCAGTTCTAGAGCTCAAGGGTCAGGACTGAGCACTGTGACTATGAAGTGCGTAGTTATGGAAGGCAGAGGCTTCATATTTCACATTTCCAAGAGGCAAGACTGAGGCTTGAGGACTGATACTGCATAGTGCTCAGTTCAAGAGAGCTAGGTGATGCTAGGCTACTCAGTGGGGAAGTTCCCCATATTTGACTAAGTGTGGAATCAGTGAGCCAATGTGAATAGTGAATATAATAATTGAGTATGATCACACAATTAAAATACTTGAAGAAACAAAATATATCACCTAGAACACATGAACACCATGCTTTCCTCAATGTGACGACATTGCGATGACTTATCCCAAGTGCAACACCAAAGATACACTTTCCGATGACATTGATGATACTTGCGTGACGAGGCTTAAAGATTTAGAAATGAGTGTGATACATGTCTACCTACTAGGAACAACCCATTAACATGAATACCATCCCTTGAGACAAACCAAAACCACATTTATGCGATGTGTGAAGCTTTCCTACGCCAAAAGATGACAATTTGATTTTTTTTTAAAGGAAGAAGAATACTTGGGGAAAATGCATGTGATGACACTTGATGTTTGTGATGAATAAATGCAAAGACAAATTATGCTCTGAAATTGGATGTAGGCCAAAATTTTGGAGGGTGTTGTAGTAGCGACAAAACTTGGTGACACACTGATAGAATTCCAGCTTCTCTACCTTGGTTAGTTCTTTCGTGCAGGGTCAAGTTCTTTGGGGAGTATTGATTCATCGTTCAGATTAACCTGGCTTCCCCACTTACCTCATGCATAAACATAGTCCCATTTTTCCATTTTATCAGCTAAACACAAAAAAAAGACCAATAATATCACAATGTTTCGAATCGGGAAAGGGTAATATAGTTCACAAGATTTAGATTTTCAAAGTACATTTTTTCATCCTTGGTGTTGCTCTACTACCAATAGACCTGAACAATACCTCGACATAGTCACTTTAGGAACACAAACATTTCTCTGCTGCCAGCGAGCCTAGACAGTAGCCCAGTAGAGTTTCTTGCTTCACCTCCCTGTGCAGGAACCCTTTATTTTCTTTCACCATTTATTTATGTATTTTATATATAGGATTGTGCATCGACACTTATTCATTTCATGGGTGGAAGAGGGATCCTAATTTATTGAGAGAAGAAGATTTTTTTCCTTCATAGAAGCATATATAATACCTTTGATATTGGTTTTCTTGTTTATATTTTCTCCTTGTCTTTCTCTACTTGACTGGATAAGCTTGGAAAACACCAAAACATAAAGAACCAAGTGTAGGGACGAGATTTCCAGAATAAGCGCATATCATGGTTTGACACAAGGATCGTATTTTCATTCAGAAAATCATCGACCAAAAGGTGTAATAAAGATGAAGAAGAAGGAATGAAGGTCAACCAAATGTTGCAGTGTCACAAGGCTCCGTTCAATCCATCCACATACGTTGGAACCAAAATACACTCACATGACACTTATTCACATAGATGGAAAAAAGAAAACAAAAACTAAACACAACCAAAACAAGATAAAATACTATGTACATAGGGTAGGGCACAACCCTAGACTCTTATTAAAAACATTGTTTCAAATCTTGGCCATTTATTGGAAGAGCTTCAGTCTTCCAGTATAAATATTGGAGATGATAAGTGTGATGGCCAAGCTTCTCAAGAACAGCAAACGGTCTGATCCACACGGATTGGAACTTATTGTGTTTCCCCTTATGCTCGTGGGTTCTGTACCAATTCAAGACAAGGTAACCCACATTGAATTCAATCTTCCCCATAGACTTCTTGTCAAACCATCTCTTGATAAGACTCAGGTGAAGCGATTTTTTTTTTTCCTTTCTTTAGTTCTTATTGTAGCTTAAGGAGGGTGTTTATCCCAATCTGAACCAAGAGGCAAGGCTTTCCCTGATATTCTTGTGAAAGTTGAAGGGCAGGCATGTATATGTTCAAAGGTAGGATGGATTCTTTTCCATACACCAGGAAGTAAGGAGAGGTATTCAGAGAAGGTTTAGGTGTGACACAGTCAGCCCATAGAGCATTCACCAAAGTAGAAAACTAGTTCCTTTATTCAGAAAAAATGATGTTTTTTATTATGCGGATAAGATTTGTATTGGCTGACTAAGAAAGATCGTTTCCCTGCAAATAATAATTAGATGAGTGTTTCAATGCAATACCATTTTCTAATGCAAAATAATAAAGTTTCAATGATGAAAAATATGTTGCATTGTCAAAAACAAGTGAAGTCAGAATGCCAAACATGGTAATAACATTCTATTTGAGGAATTTGATGACTTCCTAATCATTCTCTTGCTTGAGGGAAACCACTTTCGTCCACCGCGTGAATTAATATGTAGCAGTGAGAATATAGTGTTGTTTCTTCGACGAGTGCAGAAATATCTCACTGATAACACCAGGCCATATTGTTGAAATGGTTCTTCTATAGTGATGTTCCGCAATGGGGTGGCTGACTTCTTTTCTCGATCGAGACATCTCTTACAGACCAAACACTTGCGGGAATAAGTGTGAGCGTATTTGAAAAGTGTGGGCCAATAAAAACTAGACCGCGTAATTTTGTGTGTCGTTGTGTCACCCAAAAAATGTCCTCTAGTTGGTCCGTCATGGAGTTCACGCAAAATATTTTCCGAATCTGGTGCTTCTAAGCATCTGAGCATGACTCCGTTGTGGTGATTTCTAAAAATACTCCTTGTATCAATTGATAACATGGAACTTTCAATTAGATTTCCCTATTCTATCTTGTTGATAAGTGAGAGGGAAGAGTACCATGCTCAAGTTATTATCATACGTCTGTGTATAAAGATGTTGGTGTGTCAGTGGGGTCATCGCGTTCGATATTGTATGTTTCAATCTCCTGCTCCCATCCAGAATAATCATATTCTTGTGCATTGACCGCTTCAGCTGCTAGCCGACAAAGACCATGGTATTTGATGGTGTGAACTGGTTTGAACTCAAGATCATACTCTTTTAATTCAGTCATCCAGTTCACCCTTCTTTCACCCAGCTCTTGTTGAATGGACAATGATCTGACCGTTGGGTATGGCACAAGGATAACATGGTGATTTTATAGAAGGTAAGGCCGAAAGTTTTTCACTACCTTGTACAATGCGTAAGCATTTTTATCGATGGTGGGATAGTTAAGTTTAGGCCCTTGTAAGTTGGCACTCATAAATTATATAGATCGTTCATTCTATGATCGTCTTTCTACATAAGAACGACAATAAGAGAAGAATCAGAAGCGAAAGTGTAAAGTAGGAAATATTTGTTAAAGTCTAGATTGTATAATGTTGGTGCTTCTGCGATAGCTTGCTTTATACGAGGAATGTGTCCTTTTCCTTTTTATCCCATTTTTATATCGCATCCTTCTTTATGTAAGAGATGAATTTGCGGAGAAAGTTAATTTTCCCCAAGAAGGATTGCATGGATTTATTTCTTATAGGGAAAGGAATATGTGTGATGGATCTCACCCTTTAAGGGTATACCTTAATCCCACTTTTTTTGATAATATGCCCAAGATATTCCCCTCAGACACTGAAAAAATAATCTTCTTAATATTAAGTGATATCCCTTATTTACGACATCAATCAAAATTATGTTTCAAATGGCATAAGTGATATGATCTTGTTTTGGTAAAAATTGTTACATTATCAAGGTAGACCACTATGCTCTGGCCAGTCATACCGTGGAATAAAATCCCCATCGCATGTTGGAAATTTGCACTTGCATTAATCAATCCAAACAGCATTATTTTGAAATCAAACATGTCCAAATTTATTCAAAACATTGTTTTGTGTCTGTCAGGTTCTGACACTAGAACTTGGTTATAACCCTCAAAAACGTCCAACAAGGAAAAAATTTATAACCTCAAAATTGTTTGCAGATTATACTCCATTGATGGCACCTGGTAGTTATATTTGTCTGAGGCGTGATTAATATTACGGAAATCTGTACACAAGTGTATTTCCACAAAATTATTTCTTACAGGGACCAAATTTGAGACCCACGTTGAATGTCACACTTTAAATATGACTCGAGCATCCAAAAACTTTCGTAACTCTTTATGAATTAGAGGCTCAAGCGTCGAATGAACTTTCTGTAGCTTATGTGTTGAAGTCAAACAAGAAATTTCAGCACCTACACTAGTGTGGGACTAATAGGTCCAAGCAGCACCTACATTAGTGTGGTACCAAAAATTCATAGCAACACCTACACTGGTGTGGGCTAAATTTAGTGCAGTGTCTATTTTGATTTTCCCTTAATTAAAATGGACAATAAAATGTAATCTTATCTCATAATCACTTGTAATAGTTAACTGAGTGTATAAACTCAATTAGGTCATGAATTTAGAGTTGAGGGTAGTTGGTGAGGCATGCAGAGTAATTCTAGTTGTAAAAGAGTTCGAAGTGCAGTGGGTGCATTAGTTTAATGCATGAGTAATCAGTTAACTCAGTTAGGTGAGTTAAAGTCAGTTAAGCTAGTTGTAACTGTTTAGGATTATTGGGTTGCACCCATGCAACCAAACACACATTGGATTTCCCATGATCCTTGCACAGTTTAGGAAGGCCAAAATTCCTAAAGAATAGGGGTTTCATTCATCAGGAATGTGCAAGAAAGGAAGGTTGCTTAGAGGCTGAGAATTGGCTAAGTGTTGGTCAGTTTTGTCCAGGACAGTGTGTGAAAATTAGCTGAGTGTTGGAGACTCTTGTGAGAAGATTGCATTGTAATTGTTTCATGTATCTATGCTGAATATACAATAGAATATAGTGTGGTCTTGAGCAGCAAGCTTTCCTGGGGAAATTATCTGTGTTGTGGTTTGATTTTATTCTACTTTGCTTCATGTGATTGACGATTGTGTTTAATTTCCGCAATTGATTTGTAGAATCGATTCAGTATCTATATTTAGTACATTGTTAGATCGGATTGAATCCATGATATACATAATGTTTGTATAATTTCCACATGGTATCAGAGCACAGGAAATCACTATAGTGGAGGAGAAGCTGAGTCTGTGACTTGATAGAATTCAAATTTGCATAAGACTTTCTTGGTGCTACAAGTGATTCAGGATCGAAATCGCTTTCAATGGCTTGAGATTATAGTATGCAATTGAGGGTAGCTCTAACTATATTTCTTGGAAAGACGGGATGGAGGTAGTACTGGAGGACAATGGATTTTAGGAATTCATTGACAATGATGTTCCCAAACCCGTTGTGACAGATGCTGCAAATATTGATGCATGGAAAAAGAAAGTTGCAAAGGCGAGGAGGCTCTTATTGGAGGGAGTAAGAGACCACATTTTCTCAAGTCTCCATGGAAAAGTGACACCATATGCAATGTGGAAAGCTTTGACAGATTTATTTTAGAGTAGCAGTGATCATAGGAAATTGGCACTGAAAGATAAACTCAGGAAGATCAAAATGGAGAAAGGTGAATCCATGGAAAAATATTTAACAAAGTTTTTCCAATGTTGGGATGAGCTTGGGAGCATTGGAATTATTTTCGTTGATGATTATTTGGTGACCCTAGCTTTTCTAGGACTTCCCAAGAGGTGGCATAGTTATCAGGAATTTTTCAATGCAATGGAAGGGAAAAGTTTCCAGATTGGGAACAACCATTAGGGGAATTTTGAGGTCTAAAATGGGCCTCCTAAGGAAAATGTACAATCAAAATTCACTTTATGAGAACTAATCACATTTTAGGGGATGAAATCATCCCCAATGGTTGAGGTGGCATTGCTTGAGTTAAAGGTACTTACTTGTTACATTCTCAATGGTAGATAAAAACTCATGGTTAACCATGGTAGTGCTTTAAGTACTTTTAAAGTCAAAGAAAAGTACTAATAATAAATATCATTTCACACTTTTTGAATAAAATATTATTATTGTCATTTCATATATTTTGAAAGAAACAATGCATATCCTTACATAATCTTAATGTCTTTACACATTTTTCAATAAATATTATATTTGTATATTTTCATATATTTATTTTTTAATTATATATTCATATCATTTTATTTAATATTATAATTTCAAATTAATTATAATTTATTTTAAATTATTTAAGTACAAAGGACAAGTGCATTAGTTGTTCAATGTTAATGGCATTTTATTGAAAAAATCAATCTTATTTATAGTCACATCAATACAATTTTTTTATTAATTTTATTTTGGTACACCTTTTCAATTGAATTTAACCATGGTTACATGGATTGTGGTGAAAAAATTAAAATGCAAATTCATAAATATTATTTTATTGGTTTAGGTATTATTTTATTATTTCCTTAGGAGGCCCATTTTAGACCTCAAAATTCCCCTAATTTTTGGTCGGATTTGGTGCAAGAAGAGTTCAGACAGAACACCAGAGATGGATATTCATCTAAGAATGAAGATGAATAAGATTGTGCTTTGGCTGCTAAGGAAAAGAAGGGGAAAGGAAATAAATTCCATTCCAAATCCGAGTCTGGTAAATATGGCAAGAAGCACGACATTTCTAGAGTGAAGTGTTTTCATTATCATGAGCATGGACATTATTCCACTAACTATCCACAAAAGAATAAGAACAAGAAGGCTTCAGGATTTGTAGCTAGTGAGGCTTTTGCCTCGCAATTTGAGCTTGAATTCTTGCTCATTGCATGCATGGCATCAAGTGCAATGGGATCGATGTGGTATTTGGATAGTGGTGCATCCTTTCACATGACGGGAGATAAAGAACTTTTCAGTAGCTTGGAGGAGAAGGACCTCCAAATGCATATTGAAATGGGTGATGACGGGTGGTACAGTTCTACCGGGATTGGTACCATTACCTTCCAGAGACAGTCAGGTAAACCCTTTCAATTAAAATATGTAATTCAAGTACCATGCTTGAAGAAAAATTTAGTCTCAGTTGCAATGTTGGAGGATAGAGGCTATGATGTTGTTTTCAGTGAATGAAAAGCTTTTCTGTGACACAAGACAATAGGAAAAGCCAAGAATATTGGGATTCGAGTTAAGAATATCTATAAACTTGATGTAGATGGTTGTGCAGCATTGATGGGTAAGGCAGAAAAAATGGGGAGACGGGATGAGGGTGAGTTATGGCACAGGATATTATGCCATCTACACCACGAAGCCTTGAAGGTCATGCAACATATTTCTACGAGTCTTCCCAAGGGTACACTTGCAGAGTCAGACACATGCAAGGGATGTACTATGGGAAAATATGCAAAGGCAACCTTTCATGAGAAGGAGAACTTAGCCTCGGGGATCCTTGAGAGAGTTCACTCAGGCGTCTATGGACCATTATCTACTGTTTCGACAGCAAATCATAAGTACTATGTGATATTTGCTGATTACTTTTATGGAAAGTGTTGGATCTACTTCATGCAGAATAAAGATCAGACGTTCTCAAAGTTTCTTGAGTTCAAATCACTGGTGGAGAAAGACATGGGGAAGCATGTGAAGGATCTTAGGAGCGACAATGGTGGTGAGTACACCTCCAATGAATTCAAGAAATTCTGCAACAAAGAAGGACTTCAGAGAGAACTAATTATGCCTCATAACCCACATCAGAATGGGGTCGTCGAAAGAAATAACAAAACAATTGTGGGTGCAGCAAGAGCGATGTTGCATGATCAGGGCCTACCATTGCATCTGTGGGTGGAGGCATGAAACACAGCGGTATTTATGCAAAACCCTTGTCCTCATCAGATACTTGGCATGAGTATACCAGAAGAGGCTTTTACTGTTAAGAAACCTAATGTTTCACATTTTAAGATTTTTAGCTCATATTTTTATGTGCATGTGACCAAAGACACTAGGAAGAAGCTGGAACCAACAACTGAGATTGGGATATTTGTGGGGTACATTGAAAATCCCCACAACTATCGGGTGTATTTTCCAAACAGCAGAATTATTGTTGTGTGACGGGATATAAAATTTGATGAGGAGAAAGCCATGTGATTGTCCCTTGAGAGGGAGTTGGATTTGCATGCATAGGAGGAACTCTTGGTTCCAAAGGATGAGCCTCAAGATGTGGAGCATCCACATGTGGAGGATCATAGAGTGCAGAAAAACTCATGCAAATCCATCCACCATAAATGGTAGAAGGCGCACCATGGAAGTTGATAGACCGAGACTTGATGGAGTAGAGAATGTAGGAGCCCCTACTTCACTACACAGACATAGACAGACTCCAGACAGGTTTACTGGATACATGGCTCTTATGAGAAAGTGTATTGTGATAGAACCATCTTCCTTTCAGGAGGCAGTGCAGCAACCAATTTGGGTTGATGCTGTGGTAGAGGAGTATGACTCCATCGTTAAGAACACTGGATGGGATATTGTTCCAAGACCGGTCGTTAAATAAATGGTTGGATCTAGATGGATTTACAAGGTAAAGAAATTTTCTGATGGGAGTGTGGAGAAGTACAAGGCCAGATTTGTGGCCCAGGGATTCTCATAGATTGAGGGGATCGACTATGATGAGACTTTCGCACCAGTCGCGAGGTACTCTTCCATTAGATCTATCCTTGCACTCTCAGTACAGATAGGGTGTCGCATTCATCAAATGGATGTAAAATTTGTGTTTCTAAATGGATTTATTGAGGAAGAAGTGTACATAGAGCAGCCATAAGGTTTTTAGATCTTTGACAGTGAGTCGCATGTGTGTCAACTTAAGATAGATTTGTATGGGTTGAAGCAAGCACCTCGTGCTTGGTACACTCGGATTGACAGCTATTTCACTGGGTTGGGCTTCACCAAAAGTGAAGTTGATGCAAACTTGTACCAGATTGTGGTTGATGGTAAGCTCTTAATTATCATACTTTGTGTTGATGATCTAATTTTGACAAGTGATGAGCAGCTGATACACTCATGCAAGGAGGATCTTGCAAGAGAGTTTGCAATGAAGGACATAGGACTCCTTCACTATTTTCTTGGTTTGGAAATTTGGGAGAAGGATGGTGAACTTTTTGTTTCACAAGGAAAGTATGCCAAAGAGATACTGGGTAAGTTTCACATGCAGAGTTGTAAACCCATAGACACTCCTCTTCCAAGAAATTGGAGGAAAGAGGATGCTACTTCTGGCAAAGTAGTGGATGCTACTTGATGAGCTCCATCATTGGACATATTTGGAGGGGTTAATGGTCACCTTTTTTCCTTCTTAGATACATTTTTCTTGCATTTTTATTATTATTTGGTTTTATGATGCTAGTATAGGTGGTGATTAAGGCTAATAATATGAGTGCCTAATATGAGGTTGAGTGAAAAAAATCAGGAATTATTAGCATTCTTATAAGGATTTTATCATAAAGACTTGGAGGAGACAGCAAGGAGAAAAAATTGGAGGATTTTCCACCCTCCTTAACTCTCAAAGGTAGCCAAAGGATCCCAAGGATCTCAAAGAGGAGTGCACTCAATCTTTGTTTACTTGGAGTCAAGTGGACTCAATCACTATTTTCTAGGGAGTTGTTGGTAGCTGCCCTATATAATAAATAGAGAAGAGCTACAGCTAGGAAGAGTTAGTCGATTCTAGTTGGAACTTTGTTGCAAGCTATTGAGCTTTTTATTATTCTACCCAGTGATCAAACTTTTAGAGAAGTATGAGGCTATTCTTTTATGAAATGAGCAGACTGATTTTACTTTACTAATTTAAGTTTCAGAGAGCTAGGCTCGTGGGTTAAGGGCCTAATCCATGTGCCTCAACCTGTATGTTGTATTTGTTTTCTGATTTCTTTCATTTCATTAGTTCCTCTTCTGATAATTTCATTCAGGTTTCAAATTGTTTTTTAGTTTTGCTTCCAGTGTGCTGTTGTATTTCATTTTCTTGTGAGTAATAGAATAGAGGAGAAAAACCAAAAAAAATTGGATCAATGCCCCCTTCTCATCTCTGTCAATAGAGCTCGAGGAGGGCGAACCTTCCCACAGACCCTAAAACTAATTTCTTTTCAATGTTTCTGAGATTAGGAGTAGAGTTGCATTACCATTTTCCATTCTTCCTTTGCACGGTATTTTCATGCAATTGTCTGTTTCTCTGCACATAAGTTAGTAGGTTGTTTGCAGGAATAAGCATCAAAAGCCCTGGAGGAATTGTTCAGTCGTTCTGCTTTATTTTCCAATCCCTATCCATATCTGAGTTACGCCTCTGAACCTTTCTTTTACGCCTCCATTCCCTCATGTTTTCCGCTTATTTTAACTACTGCACCTACCTTTTATTCCCAAAAACACTTAAACCCTTCAGCCCACCTCATTCCTTTATTTTTATCATTCACCATTTTCTTACTCGTTTTAATGCAAAAACGCTTGAAAACCATCGAAATTTGACCTCTGCCTTTGCTCCTCAAATCTCCCGCTACCATACATCGCAATTTGTAATTCACAACTTTTCCCCTTTTTCCTTAACACTTACCACTCGTTTTTGACGATTGCAATATTGCAATCGCGCTCTGCCACCAGTCCCACTGCCACGTTACCGGTCGCAAATCGCATTTCGCAACCTTTTATCTTTTCTTTTAAGACCTACCGCTCATTTTTCTGATTGCGATATCGCATATCGCAGATCGCAACGTCTACCCTTTTTGGAAATCGCAATGTTGATCCCTGCCGCATTTCACACTTCGCATTATTTAGGATATTTACTTTAACACTTACCACTTCCAAACGCCGATTGCAATATTAAAATCGTGCTCCGCCACCGGTCCCACAGCCATGTCATCCGCCGCATCGCACATCGCAAATCGCACTTTTTATTTTGTTCTTGTTAACCTTTACCGCTCTTACTTTGCGATATTGCGATTGCGATATCACATATCGCATATCGCAACTTTTGCCTCCATCGCACCTCCGCCATCGCACTTTTAAATTCATTCTGGTCCAAAGCCATTCTTAATAAATTTTTATAAGGTTTAACCCTGCTCTTTCCACTTCTAAGCCTTGTTTCATGCGTTAAGCCCTCCATTAGCCACTTTAGCCTTTTTTTTTCCTCCAAGCTGCAAATCAACCCTTTTTTTAAATTAGAATTAAGCCATGGATAACTTAGTTGCATGGATAGAAGCATGGTAGATAGACCATAGGATAAGTAGAGTGCATTTAGTCATTTGGCCAAGTTAAGTATGGTTTAGAATTTGTTTCCTTTCTGCCATTTATTTTCAGCAAATTAAATTAGTTTCCTTTCTGTCATTTCTTTTCACCAATTTAATTTAGTTTCTTTCTGTCATTTCCTTTCAACAATTTAATTTAGTTTCTTTCTCTCATTTCCTTTCAACATTTTAGTTTAGTTTCATTCACGTGTGACAGACTTCACTGAGAACCCTTATAAGTAGCACCCTTTCATAGATCGGAAGAGGATGACATGAACATAATGCATCTATTGTATATATAGCATTGTCACCTCCAAGTTTGTACGAACCACGAGTTGATAAAGTAAAGTTGGGCAACCCCTAGGAGTTGCATCACTCTTGGCGCAATACCAGGGCTCACCACTACTGTCTACAGGCAAGTAGTAGGTTCACTGATGTACTTGTTGAACACCAGACTAGACATTTTCTCTGAATTTAACCAGCTGATTCAAGCTATTGTTAAGCTGACCAAGCTCTTTTGGAAGGCGAGGAAGCATGTCTTGAGATATCTCAGGGGAAATAAAAAGTATGGATTGTGGTACAGACGGATAGAGGGAGTGAATCTTCAAGGCTTCACGGATGTAGACTGGGCAGGCAGTCCATCAGACAGAAAGAGCACATCAACAGGGATCTTTAGCATAGGATCGACATCAATTTTTTGGTACAGCAGGAAGCAGTGATATGTGGCACTCAGTTTAGCCGAGGCAGAGTACATGGCAACAATTCAAGCTACATGTGAGGCCATCTGGATGAGAAAGGTCCTGGTTGGTTTGTTTGGTTCTCAGATGGATCCGATAGTGATACATTATGATAACCAGAGTTCCATTAAACTCTCAGTTAATCCTGTATTTCATGATAGGTCCAAACACATAGACATATGGTACCACCATCTCAGAGATTGTGTTCAGAGGTGCATAATTTTACTTTAGTACATTCCCACGGAAGATCAGGATGCATATATTCTGACGAAGGTGCTCACCAGGAGAAAATTCGAATACCATAGAGGCAGGATCGGGGTGATAGATAATCCATTTCTTGTTGAGAGGGAGTGTTGAAGTCCAACAATAAATTTCAACACCTACACTGGTGTGGGACCAATAGGTCCAAGCAGCACCTACACTAGTGTGGGACCAATAGGTCTTAGCAGCACGTACACTGGTGTGGGCTAAATTTAGTGTAGTGTCTATTTTGATTTTCCCTTAATTAATGGACAGTAAAATGTAATATTATCTCATAATCACTTGTAATAGTTAAATGAGTGTGATAAAATCGGTTAGATCATGAATTTCTAGTTGAGGGTAGTTGGTAAGGCATGCAAAGTAATTCTAGTTGTAACAGAGTTCGAAGTGCAGTTGGTGCATTATTTTAATGCATGAGTAATCAGTTAACTCAGTTAGGTGAGTTAAATTTAGTTGAGCTAGTTGTAATTGTTTGTTGCACTAGTGAGATATCAAGTGAATTAAATATTATTTAATTCACAATCATTGATCTAACATGCAACTGATGATTTACTATTATTAGTTGCATGCATGTCATTTCTAGTGGAGAACCAGTTGAGACAAAGGTGAAAGGGATGTTAACTATCAGTTTTAGGATTATTGGGTTGCACCCGTGAAACCAAACACACATTGGATTTCCCATGATCCTTGCGCAGTTTAGTAAGGCCAAAATTCATAAATAATATGGATTGCATTCATTAGGAATTGTGCAAGGCAGGCAGGTTGTTTAGAGGCTGGGAATTGACAAAGTGTTGGTAAATTTTGTCCAGGACAGTGTGAGACAATTAGCTGAGTGATAGAGACTCTTGTCATGAGAAGAGTTCATTGTAATTGTTTCATGTATCCATGTTGAATATACAATAGAATATAATTGGGTTTTGAGCAGCAAGCTTTCCCCAACAAATTATTTGTGTTGTGGTTTGATTTTATTCTACTTTGCTTCATGTGATTGGTGATTGTGTTTAATTTCCACAATTGATTTGTAGAAACGAATCATTATATAGCTTTAGTACATTGTTAGATCGGATTGAATCCATGATATACATATTGTTTGTATCATTTCTACATTATGTTGAAAATTCTTGGCCCCTTACCTGATTGGAATCACGTGTTGTATTATCTGTGTGTCATAAGTTTTGAGATCACCTTATGTCCACATGAAAACATATCAGTACTGCTTAAAAAGGCAGATAAAAGCTTGCCGCTACTGGGGTGTGCAACAAGTATCGAGATTGACATACTTTGGATCTTGTTCACTACCAAGATTAATCTGCTCATGTGACTGAGTTGAACTATGATTATTTGCGTTCACTGGTCCCTTGAAGCGGTTTTTCATGTCATACAAATTTTTGAGTGACACCATGCCCTTCGGCACGGGGTTTTCTTTGCTCGCTTGTGCTGCATCTTGCAATTCTTTATCGTGCTCATCCTCATCAATGGTTGCACCCTTAAATACATCAATTTTTTCCATAAAGTCCATCATTTGTTGGTAATCATTGAAAAAAGAAAATTTAGTGATATTATCAGGAACATATGGCTTATAAATAATTTCAATAGAAAAGCCATCCCTTAGCGGTGACAACCTAGTAACAGAATTTTCCAATGTATCAACAACGACATTACAAATCTTAGGAACAGAAAAATTATTGAAATATTGGAATTGTGAAATTAAATTCCATACCTCTTTTTGATAACCTTTAAGATTAGGTGACACACAGTGTATTTTATTTCGTACCTACCATACGACGATCTCAAAGTCACCTATAGCTTTGAGGTCGATGGCTTTCTTAAGACCCAGGATGAGTGTTTCGTATTCTACGACATTGTTGGTGCACTCAAATTCCAAGCGATAAGAGAATATATTTTCTCTTTTGTGGGTCTACTAAAACACAACCAGCTCCATATCCTCCTGTGTTTTCGAACCGTCAAAATATAAAGTCCAAAAATTAGAAATAATAGAGTCATTCCCTACACTAGTACTAGCTAAATCTACTGTACAAATTTCATTATCACCAGTTGGATTTCTAGGAAGGAGTTCCAACTGTTCATCTGGTGGGACTGGCGAAGGCTAAGCTAGATAACATCTGTGATCAACCTCCAAAAAACAATTCCCGAAAATGACTTCTGAGAAGTCCATTGGTTCATTTTTCTCTTCAAGTTGTGTCACAGTGTGCTCCATGTAGGACTTGCTATCAACTCAAATCTTATTATTTTTCCCTTATACGGAAACTATAAGTGAGACCAGTCTGTTGCAAAGTATCCTTGAATTTTGTTAGAGCAATCTCTACTTAACAGTAAACCATATGTTTCTGGAATTTCCATAACCATAATATTGATACACTGATGAACTCTGGGATAATATGAAAAAAGGATAAGAAAATTCCCAAGTTCACTTATAACCTCAACAAATGATATGTCTAGTTATATAAATTATGCATCACTCTTATCCCATTGTGTATTGATTTTCTTATCAACTAAAAATGGCATCAAATTTGTGGATGCACCAAAATCGACTAAACTATTGTGAACATTATAATTGAAAATTTTGAAATTTAACATAAAATGTGAGAAAAGAGTATTAGAATTTAAATTTACAACATTTACAACAGATTCAAGGATTTCAAGAGAGTTACCAGGCATTACCTATGATGCAGAACCCTCTTTACATGTCGGAATGTGAGATGAGAATGCTTGGAGAATTAGGTAACGTTGACTCGTTATACTTGTGAGCTCGAAGAGTGAAATGTTCACACGAGCTCTTTTCATATCTTCCACAATATTGTAATTTTTTCTAACCATCGCAACAGGTTGTGTTGATGATTTAGGTGGTGTATATTTTTTTGTAGTAGAAGGAGTGTTGGACTTGTTTTTATTGTTGCTGGAAGTGTCTTTTGAAGAAGGAGCACCTCCATACTTGTTCTGTGAATTCTGAGTGGCATTTGGAGGTAGAAGAATTATGCGTAACAATGTTTTCTTAATCTCCTACTCAGAAACATGTCCTTTGCTCCTTAGATTGTAACGATCAATTGATTGCTTACTGAATATCGAACACTTGAATTATCGTTGGTCGCGGTAGGTTTGCTTGTCTCTTCATTATGCTCATACTATTCCTTTTTCCAATGAGTATCAACAAGGTTTTCTATCATAGTGTTCATATTATGATTCCACCATGGGCATGTATTCTCATAATGTTTCTCTTGATGGAAAGTGAAAATGTTATCCATGTCCAAAATTTCGATGTTGAATACTGCATTGGAACTCTGAGCAGATTTGGGCTATTGTGAGTTGTTGTTTCTTTTAAAGAATGATGGCATGGAATATTTGTTGTTGGAAGTTTATGCCTTGCTTGACCGTCTCTTCAATTCTGAAACTTCGATTGTGAGAAACTTCAGAGACTTGGTCAAGCTCTCCATGTAAAAATAATATTTGTCCTTTGTACTATTGGAAGAGGCCGAATTCTTCTTACCAACTTCCTTGGAGACTTTAGAATCGTCATCATGTGTGATGACTCCAATGGATTGCAAATATTTTTCTACAGTGAGAGATTCTGTAAATTTAAAGGCCAATGTTTCCTTCGCAACTCTTTTCATGAAAACAGAAATGTTAGTCAGCAAGGAAGATGTGTAATAATATTTAGTGATATCATCATGAGGTTGCACATCTGTGGGGATCTTATTCGACAATCACATGAATCTTTGATTAAAATATTTGATTCATTATTTTCCCCCACTTTCAAATTCCCGAGTTCTTTAAACAACATGGTGAGAATCTTATCGTCAACAAATTTCTCAAGAAATAAGTTCTTAAACTTGATCCAGTTTCGAATTGAATTGGATGGAAAATTGTTATACCATATAGACACTCTAATTTTTAAGGTATACTAAAAAATTCTCCAAGCGACATCGTCGAAATGTACCTCAAGCATTCGTAGATGCATGTAGAACTCGCCTATATGATCTTCGAATTTAGACTTCTTGTCTGAATCGAACTTTGACAACAAATTTTTCGGATGTTTGGGCATCTTGTGAAGATTAGCTGTGTTGTACCTTAAGAGACAATCCCTTAGCTGTGATAAGGAATCAGTGCTTAAGACATTTATATGATTATGTCACGAATATATTTGTCTCTGTTTTATTAACCCTCAAGTATTTATGATCAAACCCTTAAATATCAAATATGATGAATGCTTCACAATGCTACCATTTGTTGATGTTGAATGAAGTGACTAGAAGAAAATGAAAGAAGAAGCCCAAACTGATATGTTGTTTTATACAAAAAATATCATCTCAAACCCCAGAAGAAATATATGAAAGAAGCAATTAAAACAAAGGAGCGCCAATTAAGGTTTTTAACTCTTACATACAAAAGCAAAAAGAGACCTGATGCTCATAACTTTTTTTTATTCATAGATAGAAAACACAGAATGTAAACTTGAATACATTTCAACATAAAAAAAATTCTAGAAACTTGCGTACTCATTCATTAATCTTTGAATTTATGAGTACAAAAATAATTTTTTGAAGGTCCAAAACTCGGAACCTTTCCTTCTCTTGAAAATTACATTAAATACAGTAAAAAGAAGTTTGGAACTGATGTAACCAATCCTAACTACAAAAACTACTTAAGACTTTGAAGGTTGTCTATTACATGCCTTGAAAATGTCTTCTTACAATTACATTGTCTTCAGAAAATAACATAAAATAAATATCCTAATCTATAGGAATTGTTGATGATGTGGCTTCTTCTTTTGGGTCAACTGATTTGTTTTCCTTTGATGTTGATCCTTTAGGCAGGTCTATTGTCCAAGCTCTGCATTTTTTCCATATTTCAACCTTCGTCCTAGATGAATGTGTCAAATTGTGGTATTCCAATATGAATGTAGTAATTCGATCATAGGACGGCCTTTCTGTGAAAAGAGTCTTTACCATCCACAATAGTTGAAAATGCCTCCGCAAGAAGTTAACCATTGTTTCTCCTTTAAGCACCTGGGTCTTTTCATGCCTGTTATCACCTTTGCTTTTTGTCAATACTAGTAGGTTCTCATAAGAATTCCATGGAAAAATATTTCCTTCAGCTCCCCAATATGATGGAAAACCTACTCTTGTCATTTTGTCAAATGACTTATCAAACTAACTTATTGCTTCCTTGATTTCCATTAGCTTCTTTTATTCAGCCTTTCTGAGATCATTTCTGATAATTATTTTGTTAATTTCTAATGCATACAACATTCTATCCTGCATGTCATTCTCCTCTAATTCTTGATCTGATTTAGAGTTAATAAAATCAATGAATCTTCTGGCCCAAATGGCTCTATTAATTGCTTTTTGTTTATCAGACATGATTGGTTCTTCACATTCTAAAATAAGAATTTTCTCTTTTGCAACTATCATCAAGAAGCACCAATTAGATTTCATTTCTGAGATAATATTAGTCCAAATGATATATTTGGCTTATATCAGTGAGAGATTTCCTTTCAACCTTTCTTTGAGATTTTTAATCTCAGCTTCAGCATTTCAGAAATCTGTTTTGTACTTGTCAGCTTCATTTTCTATGACTTTAATCAACTTTGTTGCAGTCTCCAGATCTGTTTGAGCCTTCTTCCGATCTCTTTCAGCCATCTGCAACTCAGTATTTAATTGAACAATCTGTGCTTGAGGATCATCATTACCTGTAGGAAAAACAAAAGTACAACTATGGTTATCAATATGATTTTGCAATGAAATTGCAGTTTTCTTTATTTTGGAGATTTCTTCATCTTTCTGCATGAGCTGTTGTAAAAGCTTCTCTTTTTCCTTCTCTACCTCTGCCACTTCTGCAGCCATTGAATGTTCTCCAGTAGGTAATTTTAGTTTTTTCCTCGATGTGCATATTTCTACCTCAGTACTTTGCATTAATTTATGCACAGTAGTCTTGTCACTAGGGTCTACTCCAATCTTTATAATGATTTTTTTCAATTCCTCATTCTGAACTGTTAAGGCTCTTGAATTAGCCTTCACTAACTTCAATTGTTTAATTACTTTTCCCAACATATTTTCTACCTTTACTGCCATTGCATTAGTCTTTGTGAGGTCATTTACAATCAACTAACCTATTTTCATATGCAAATTATTTTTATCCATTAGTGGGATTTTCTTCACATCCACAGTCACATTTACAGTGTTGAAGCTGTTGGAAGAACCAATTGACATATATGTAGGATGTGACAGGGAAATTCTAAATTGATCTTTCTCAAGATCCATTACAGTCAACAATATTGTTTGATTAGTAGCAACTTGATGTTCAGATTGGGCCTCCATGCTGACCTTCATCCTCTGATTTCTTTCTTCAATTTTTGAAAACATATGTTTGATCAAAGGCACCTGTTCATGAGAATCTTCATCACTCTTGGGTGAAGCAGGAGCATTTTTCTCTTCTCCCAAATGTAAAGAAAAACTAGGTGAATTAGATGTAGGATCTTTAACAAAATTTTTTCTCTTCTCCGCTCCCTGCTCCTCATCCTCTAGATCAATAACCACTTCTTTGTTTCTTTTATTTGTTTTCTCTGCTATGGCAGGAGTCTGAATATTTGCACCTACTGAACTCATCATACCTTTACTTGCCGCCTTCTCCTGTTGTGGCCTACTTTCATGAATGAAAGCAAAGTACCCATTCTCAATTCTTCTATTTGAAATTACACCAAAAGGTTCATAAGCCCAACTCTCCCCTAGTCGCATATTCATCTCATCCAACATTCTTGTTACTTCATCAAATTCCTACCTCATATTGACTATGAAAGGGCCTACAATCATGGGTAATTTATACATGTGTCCTTTTTTCATAGGCACAAAGTGAACCTGATCAACATTTAGGCTATGTCTAATAAACTCTAAAGCAAAAGACCTCATTGGTACAAACGTTGGGAATCTATAAGGCTCAACACTTGCTCCATACAGCCTTATTTCAGAGTATTCCTCGAAAAAAAACCAATCTCCATATTTTCAATTGTTTCCTAAATGCAAAAACTCTTGAGCTTTAGGTAAGAAACAGGGAGGAGGAACTCCATTCAATATCTTATATGCAACTGAAATGTAATAGTTAGCAAAATCAAACAATCTAGCCTCATTTTTCTCCCTTATAACTAAATCTGTCCAGAATATCACTGATTGCCTTATTTTGTTTTCATCCATAATATTTAGACCTAAATGCATGAATTCTTCCACATTCTGATATAAGAACAAGTATATTATCAATGAAGAAAATTTGAAATAACCTATTAATGAAAGGCTCATTAGCTGTGAATTGACTGCTTCCTGCCAATATGATGGAATATCCAGCACCATTCATGGCTTCATCATCGTAGCAAACATCCCTAAGACTGATTTATCCACAGTATTATCATCATTTTTACCCAGAATTTTTTCAATGTTACTTAATACAGGACGAGTCTCTGCGTCAAAAACCTCCATAGAAAACTCCCTACAGTCTGGCTGAAAATGCTTCATGTCAGGTTTCAAATAAAACATGAACTGATTAAACTCTTCACCTACAAGATTATCATAATATTGTACCAGCAAATCGTCATAAAATTGGATGGATGACTCTGACTCAAGATAGCAAAGGGCTTGGCGGATTAACTGGGTGGACACTTGCAAAACGCTCTCTCCTTGGGAATTCATAACAAAATACTTCCCTGGATACATGACAGACACCAACCAATAGATAAATTCAAGGAAAATATGGGTCTTGGGAATGCATGCGGAAAGAATGTTGGACTTGACCATGGCAGAATAAACAGGGAAGCAGTATCATTCAAGATAACTTGTTGATAGAAAGGAAGGTGAATTACAGAACATATGGTATCTTGAATATCCCTCTCAGTATCCATGAGAGGGATATGATTAGCTGAACTTGATAGAGATGACTGTTTAGCCATGGTTGAAAATTTACACAAGAACAATTCACAGGGTGGTCAAATTTGTGCAGGTGGCGGAAAACTAAAACAAGGTGCAGCGCAAAAAATTACAAGTGTTTTGAAAAACAAATGAAAATCTTCTTTAAATAGGTGGTGCGGATTTTAAATTTAATGCTAACAAGACGCGTCAACAAGCCGTTGATTCCATTCGACGTGGAAGACATCTGTGAACAGCTCAGTGTCTCACGTCACTGCGGGGGCTCTCGAGATACGGAAGAAATATTTGGCTGGTGCCCCCGCAGTTGATCTCCACCGTTCATCTCTGTTGTCCCCACAGTCAACCTGGTCAACTACGGAGGCACTCATCTCGATATCTTACGCGCTAATTGTGCTTGCGGGTTGGGCCTTTTGATAAGATCTTTTATCATCAGCACCTTCTGCCCAATAAATCAATCGATTTTTAAACATCAAATGTGGAACCCACTTATATAAAGTTTAAATACTTAAACTTTAACTCAGGTATAGTGAACATAAATATTTTTCATGCTAAAGTATAGGGATTTTGATACTTTAACATATTTTTCAATCAATTTCTAATTTTTATATTTGAAAAATATTTGAAAAATAAAAGGATATGCAAATGATCCACAACATCTGGGTCCACCTGGGGATAGTTTTTTTTGCCATGAAACACTAAGAGCCTGCAAATCAATGCCTTCAGTTCGGGCATGGAGTCAAAATTTTCTTGATGAGAAATATACAGTGAGAGAAAACCGATTATGTACAATGATGGACTAACTGCTTTTAGTGCTGGAAATAATGTTTGAGATATTGCCCATTCATAGGAAATTATACTGCTTCTCCATCAATATTTTCCAGCATGAAAGTGTTATTTGATCTGGCTTCAAAAATTTTGTAAGGACCATACCATAAAGGATCAAATTTACCTTGTTTCCCTTTCTCTTCCCTTCTAGTATCCCATCTTAATACCAGATCTCCAGTTTGAAACATGATTTCTCTTGCCTTTCTTTCAAAAATGGACTTCATTTTCTCCTGATAAGTGACCAAATTGTCTCTGACTTTATTTATGCTTTCACTCAATTCTATCACCTTATTTAGTCTACTGATCAAGGCATTAGGTTCCTCTTGAGCGTCTTTAAGAAAAGATATTACTGGTCTTGCTAGCTGAATGGGAAACAAAGCCTGAGTACCATATACTACTTCATAAGGTGACTTACCAGTGGGTCTTCTAGTAGTCATCCTCACTGCCCACAAAGCAAATATCAGTTCTGAATCCCAATCCTTCTAGTTCTCATTGATTGTTTTCTTCAAGATTTTCACCAATGTTTTATTAGATGATTTTGCTAATCCATTTCCTTCAGGGTGATATGTTGTAGAATGAGACATTATTACATTATAAGTTTGACAAAAATTTATGAACCTGACTGAGTTGAATACTTGAGCATTGTCTGTTACAATATTTACTGGACATCCAAATCTGCTAAAAATATTCTCTTCTAAAAACTTCATCACAACCAAATCATTTTCTTTTCTAGTAGGAATTTCCTCTACCCATCTTGTAAAATAATCAGTAACAGTTAGAATCCATTTAAACTACCCACTTGATGGTGGATTAATCTCTCCAATGAAATCCAATCCCCATTGTCTGAAGGGTTCTTCTACAATCACAGGAAGAAGAGGTAAAGGAGCTAATCTTTTATTTTCTTCAAACAATTAACATTTTTGGCAACTTCTAACAGTTTTGTATACATCAGCAAATAAAGAGGGCCAATAAAAACCTGATTTAAGAATCTTATGAGCAGTTACTTTCCAGCTGTAATGACCTCCACACAAGAATTCATGGTATTCTTTAATCACCTCCATGGTTTCCTCTTATGTCAAACATAACAGCAATACACCAGCAGGATCTTTCCAATACAACTTAGCTTCAATTATAACATAAGGTTCAGCCTTAAGTTTCAAAGCTCTGTACTTAGCTCTGTTTATTGAAAGAGGACAAGAAAAGAAACACAGATAATGAATAATATCTTTATACCATTCTGAACAGAGAAATTTATATTTAATTGTTGACTTTGTCTTAATCTGATTTGTTTCTTCAGTCACTTCATCTACAGGTGCAAGTAAGCTAATTCCCAAAGCTTGGAAATTAGATTCTGTCAGCAATTTGGCCAGTCCCTGTCCTTTGACTAACTTTTTTGGTTTGATATCCAAGTCATATTCTTGGATTTTGGCAATCCATTTTCCTCTTTTTCCTTCCACATCACTCTGTACTAGCACATCCTTTACAGAATAATTAGACACATATGCTACTATTTGAGAATGAAGTACATAAGTTCTGAAAGCCTTTAATGATTTAACTAAAGCATATACCTTCTTCTCTAGGATATTATACTTCAGCTTTACACCTCTGAGGACTTTGCTGAAAAAGGCTACAGGTTGTTCACTTCCTTCTTCATTTTTTTGTAATAGCACAGCAGCAATGGTAGAGGATGATGCAAATGAGAAGATTTGAAAAGGCTTCAAGTAATCTGGATTGATCAGAACAGGGGCTTCTTGAAGAGCTTCATTAATTCTGCCAAAGGATTCTCTTGCATATTTGTCCCATTTTACTTCAGCATTCGTTTTTAACATATATGTTATTATCCTGACAATCTCAGCATAATTCGGAACAAATCTTCTCAAAAAATTGATTTTTCCCAGAAACCTTTGGATATCCTATTTACTTCTAGGCAATGGAATTGTATGTATAGATTTAACCCTTGCTGGATCAATCTTCACTCTTTGATTTGAAACTATGTGACCCAACAACTTACCTTCCTCTAAAGAAAACAAATATTTCTTGGGATTTAATGATAAACCAAATTTTCTGCATTCCAAGAAGGCTTTCTGCAGATGCTCTAAGTGCTCATCATCAGAACCTGAAAAAATAGTAACATCATCAAGATAAATGACTACAAATTTATCACCCACAAAAGCAATATCCATTTCCCTTTGGAAAGTAGCTCCTGCATTCATGAGGATGAATGGCATCCTGGCATACATGAATGTTCCCCAAGGTGTGGTGAAAGCAGTTTTCTTTTGATCTTCCTTCTCCACAGCCACCTGATTATACCCAGAAAAACCATCAACCATAGATAACCTGAATGCTCCAGTTACTTTCTGTAGAACAAAATTCATATTTGGTAAAGGATAATTATCCTTTAGGGAAGCTCTGTTCAAATTTATGAAATCCACACATAATATTATCTCTCCATTTTTCTTCCTGACTGGTACCAGATTGGAAACCCAATCTGAATATCTTAGTGGAACTATGATTTTTGCTTGCAAAAGTTTCTTCACCTCTTTTTCAATTGGAGCCAGCAATAGTGGGTTAATTTGTCTGAGCTTCTGCTTGTGTGGCTTAACCCCATCTTTCAGTGGTATTTTTTGCTGAATAATATCTAGATCATAAGTTTTTAAATCTTCATATGACCATGCAAATACATCCATGAATTGTTTAAAAAGATCTACATACCTTTCTTTGTACTCCTTAGGAACTCCTTTAAACAATTTGACTATTTTAGGCTCATGTTGAGTTCCTAAATTATATTCCTCCATTTCTCCATCTTGGGATACCTTTTTCTGGTTCATTGCCACATCATTAGCATCAAACAATCTCTCAAGAGGTACCAATCCTCTGGGAAAAATATTATCCTTCAACTAAATTATCTTTTGATCACCAATTGAATGTTTCAGATTTTTAGACATATCACTTTCATCAACTTCTAAATTGATTTTACTGTCTTCAAAATTTCCATTCATTGTTAAAAATTGATTAATTTTCTCATCATCCTCAAAAACCTGCCAATGTTTTACATTATCAGGGATTGAAGGCCTGTGTCTTAATTCAATTTCATATCTCAACCTTGGATTAATTGGTGGCTTAAATACACTGGCTACAACTGCCAATGAATCTTCCATTATGTTCTCTTCTCTTGGAATAAACTGTAAATTAAAAGCTTCAAAATAATTTTCAACTAGATCCCCACCTCATTTCTATAGGACCTCAATCTGGGATGTTTAGTTTGACACCAATTCTTAATTTGTATTATTATTAATTCAGAATCACCAAAAACGGAGATAGACTGAATTCCCATCTGTTTAGCTGTTTGCAGACTTAAAATCAATGCTTCATATTCAGCTACATTATTAGTAGATTCAAATTCCAATTTGAAGGAAAAAGGTAAAAAGTTACCTTCAAGAGATATAAATATGAATCCAGCTCCAGTGCCCTCCTTAGAGAATGCACCATCAAAATAACATTTCCAAATTTTATTTGAACACAGCTCATTATTTGCATTGGCTGAAGAGAGTTGCTCTTGTGAATCTTCAGCAAATTCTGCATCTTCATGCACCATGAAACAAGAGATATCCTCTTTCTCTTGACCATAAAGGGGGGAATTACCTGGATCTTTCTTGGTAGTAGTTTTCAAAAATTTGGTTTCTTTGTATAACCTCCTTTCCTCCCCATTAAAAAAGGAATAATGGCATATGTGAAATCCAATTTCAAAACTCCTCCAAGCTTTTCCCCCCAAGATCTAGACAACAACATACCAAATCTGGCTGGAATATCTGCTGCTACCACATCCATCATAATACTCTTAGCTAGAATTTGAGCCAAGGAAACAACCATATCCTTGATAAGACCTACACACTTCACCCTTTTTGAATCAAAGGAATAAAGGTCTCTATATGGCCTGGTGATTTGTAAATTTAACTCTTTCATCACAGACAGTGACATTAGATTATGTGATGCACCAGAATCTAGCATACAATTATGTAAAATGAAATCATGCAACAGAAATGATATATAAAAAGGTGGAATAGAAGAATCTACCTCTTCAACATGAGGTCCAAAAGTAACCACTAGTTTCTCTTCTTGCAGATTCACTATATCACCCACCTCATCAGACTGAGATAAATTAATAAACTCTGCAATTTCTTTCTTATAACCAGATGTTTTAACCAACTCAAGATGTGGTACTTGAATCTTCACTTTTTCTAACTCTTTAGACAAACTGAATTTTTTATTTTGTTTTGTTAACTTTTCAGGTTCTTCTTGGTTTTTGTTTGAATTTTCATGTTGATCAGGAACAGTAACAATATTCTCCAACATATTAGGGTCATTTGGTTTTACTTGGGAAGTCTCAGCTTGCTGCTTCTCTTTCTCTTTTTCTTGATTCATGGGCTGCTTCCCCTTATCTGATTTTTTAATTGGATTCTTCTGTGGTGGAGTCGCCATTGGAGTAGGTACTGATTCTGATTCTTTTTCTTCATCATCCTGAGTTCTCAACCTCTTTTTTACCTCAAATCATATTTTTTATGCAACTCTGCTTGCATAAAATCAGTAAACTGTTTGCAATAATCATCCATTTCTTCCTGATCAAATGAGATATCAGCTTCTTTACATTCCTCTGCATATTCTTTCTCACTTTCTTCTTCTGTTTCACCATCCTCCATATATGCAACAGAAATTTGATCCTCATCTTCTTTCTTATCATCATCAATAGAATGTGATGGTGTTGCCTCTATATATAAGGTGCTTGGACTTGGTCTTGATCTTTTCTTTCTCTCTATAGAATCTGCAGGGGCTGTTTTCAGAATTAGGGATTGAAAACTCCTATGTTTTGTTGTGCAGGTTTTCTGTTGTCTAATTCCATCTTTACTAATTTGTTTGAAAAAAATTTAATGACCTTAGTCATGTCATCGATCCTTTAGTCTTTTGATGAATCTTCTTCTTTGGCTTTTCCTTTATCTTGAACCTTTCCAGCAGCAGTCATATTTTCCTCAATCTCTAAGGCATCAATTTGAATCTGTTCAAGAGTGGGGAATCTTCTTTCTCTCAAGGAAAAATTGAAATATTATACAAATGCCCCAGCAAAAAAAACCCTTGCTCCAATAGGAGGAGATTTCATTTCCACAGGAAAACTATTGTACAATTTATTAAACCTTTTGATAAAATCACTCATGTTTTCATTTGATTTTTTCTTTATAGCATTAAATTCCGTTAAAGAATAACCATGGTCTCTTTTTTCACCCCATCTCTGGATTAATTGTCTTTCTAATTCATCCCAATCATTGATTGAACCATTTGGTAATCCTTTGAACCATTTTCTTGCATCTCCATTTAGAGACTGCACAAAAAGTCTCATTACAACATCAAGATGTTCTACATTAAAATTTTCAGCAAAAGTGAAAAACAAAGGCAAGTGTTGCTCTGCAGTTATTTCATCTTCACTAGTAAATCTAGGAAGCAACTTAAGGTACTCCTGAGGCATTGCATTCATTGGTTGGGTTAGATTTAATGGTGCATATCTATTCATCAAGAATGCAGGGGCTGCCATGTTTATGCCCTAATTGAGTGCTCCTTGAGCGGGGGTAAAATGAATACCAGTTCTAGGTGGGGATGAATAAGATGGAACAACTGATATGGGAAGGGGTAGATGAACAATAGCAAAATAACTGGAAACTGTTTCAGGTTGAGCTTCTATGAATGGAAATGATACAGGCTCAAAATATAGTTCTTCTAATGTTGGTTCTTGGAAATGAATGGGTGAGGGTAAGGATTCTTGTTCCGAGAAAATGAGTTTCTGGGAAATATCCTTAGAGGGTAAGATATGAGAACTGTTTCCTGGTGCAAGCAGTGTGGCATGAGGTGTAGAATTTTTTTTTGTTTTCTGGTCCTTCTTTGAAACTAACTTTTCTGGATCTGACAGAATAGGGGCTTTTTGCTGAGAGGTATCTGACCTCGTGTGAGGCCTCTTAGGAGCCAGAATAATTAAAATAAAGCACAGCTTAGTATTTCCTCCTCTCTGAACAACCAGAGGAAATATGAACAAAACCCAGGGACAACTTCGATTCTTCGCTCCCCGGCAACAGTGCCAATTAATGTTGTACCTTAAGAGACAATACCTTAGCTGTGATAAGGAATCGGTGCTTAAGACATTTATATGATTATGTCACGAATATATATGTCTATGTTTTATTAACCCTCAAGTATTTATGATCAAACCCTTAAATATCAAATATGATGAATGCTTCACAATGCTACCATTTTTTGATGTTGAATGAAGTGACTAGAAGAAAATGAAAGAAGAAGCCCAAACTGATATGTTGTTTTATACAAAAAATATCATCTCAAACCCCAGAAGAAATATATGAAAGAAGTAGTTAAAACAAAGGAGCACCAATTAAGGTTTTTAACTCTTACATATAGAAGTAAAAAGAGACCTGATGCTCATAACTTTGTTTTATTCATAGATAGAAAACACAGAATGTAAACTTGAATACATTTCAACATAAACAAAATGCTGGAAACTTGCTTACTCATTCATTAATCCTTGAATTTATGAGTACAAAAATAATTGTCTGAAGGTCCAAAACTAGGAACCTTTCCTTCTCTTGGAAATTACATTAAATACAGTGAAAAGCAGTTTGGAACTGCTGTAACCAATCCTAACTACCAAAACTACTTAAGACTTCGAAGGTTGTCTATTACATGCCTTGAAAATGTCTTATTACAATTACATTGTCTTCAGAAAATAACATAAAATAAATATCTTAATCTATAGGAATTGTTGATGATGTGGCTTCTTTTTCTGGGTCAACTAATTTGTTTTCCTTTGACGCTGATCCTTTACGCATGTCTATTGTCCAAGCTCTGCATTTTTTCCATATTTCAACATTCGTCCTGGATGAATGTGTCAAATTGTGGTATTCCAATCTGAATGCAGTAATTCGATCATAGGATGGCCTTTCTGTGAAAAGAGTCTTTACCATCCACAATAGTTGAAAATGCCTCTGCAAGAAGTTAACCATTTTTTCTCCTTTAAGCACCTGGGTCTCTTCATGCCTGTTATCACCTTTGTTTTTTGTCAATACTAGTAGGTTCGTATAATAATTCCATGGCAAAATATTTCCTTCATCTCCCCAACATGATAGCAAGCCTACTCTTGTCATTTTTTCAAATGACCTATCAAACTGACTTACTGCTTCCTTGATTTCCATTAGCTTCTTTTCTGCAGCCTTTCTGAGATCATTTTTGATAATAATTTTGTTAATTTCTACTGCATACAACATTCTATCCTGCATGTCATTCTCCTCTAATTCTTGATCTGATTTAGAGTTAATAAAATCAATGAATCTTCTGGCCCAAATGGCTCTATTAATTACTTTTTGTTTATCAGGCATGATTGGCTCTTCATATTCTAAAATAAGACTTTTCTCTTTTGCAACTATCATCAAGAAGCACCAACTAGATTTCATTTCTGAGATAATATCAGTCCAAATGATATCTTTGGCTTGTATCAGTGAGAGATTTCCTTTCAACCTTTCTTTGAGATTTTTAATCTCATCTTCATCATTTCGGAAATCTGTTTTGTACTTGTCAGCTTCATTTTCTATGACTTTAATCAACTTTTTTGCAGTCTCCAGATCTGTTTGAGCCTTCTTCCGATCTCTTTCAGCCATATGAAACTCAGTATTTAATTGAACAATCTGTGCTTGAGGATCATCATTACCTGTAGGAAAAACAAAAGTACAACTATGGTTATCAATATGATTTTGCAATGAAATTGTAGTTTGCTTTATTTTGGAGATTTCTTCATCTTTCGGCATGAGTTGTTGTAAAAGCTTCTTCTTTTCCTTCTCTACCTCTACCACTTCTGCAGCCATTGAATGTTCTCCAGTAGGTAATTTTATTTTTTTCCTCAATGTGCATATTTCTACCTCAACACTTTGCATTAATTTTTGCACAACAGTCTTGTCACTAGGGTCTACTCCAATCTTTATAATGATTTTTTTCAATTCCTCATTCTGAACTGTTAAGGCTCTTGAATTAGCCTTCTCTAACTTCAATTGTTTAATTACTTTTCCCAACATATTTTCTGCCTTTATTGCCATTGCATTAGTCTTTGTGAGGTCATTTACAATCAACTGCCCTATTTTCATATGCAAATACATTCTATCCATCAGTGGGATTTTCTTCACATCCACAGTCACATTTATAGTGTTTAAACTGTTGGAAGAACCAATTGACATACCTGTAGGATGTGACAGGGTAATTCTAAATTGATCTTTCTCAAGATCCATTACAATCAACAATATTGTTTGATCAGCAGCAACTTGATGTTCAGCTTGGGCCTCCATGCTGGCCTCAATTTGTGAAAACATATGTTTTATCAAAGGCACCTATTCATGAGAAGCTTCATGACTCCTGGGTGAAGCAGGGGCATTTTTCTCTTCTCCCAAATGTAAAGAAAAACCAGGTGAATTAGATGTAGCATCTTTAACAAACTTTGTTCTCTTCTCGACTCCCTGCTCCTCATCCTTTAGATCAATAACCACTTCTTTGTTTATTTTATTTTTTTTCTCTACTATGACAGGAGTCTGAATATTTGCACCTACTGAACTCATCATACCTTTACTTGTTGCCTTCTCCTATTCTGGCCTACTTTCATGAATGAAAGCAGAGTACCCATTCTAAATTCTTCTATTTGAAATTACACCAAAAGGGTCATAAGCCAAACTCTCCCCTAGTAGCATATGCATCTCATCCAACATTCTTGTAACTTCATCAAATGCCTGCCTCATATTGACTATGAAAGGGCCTACAATCATGGGTAATTTATACATGTGTCCTTTTTCCATAGGCACAAAGTGAACCTAATCAAAATTTAGGCTATGTCTAATAAACTCTAAAGAAAAAAGCCTCATTGGTACAAACGTTGGGAGTCTATAAGGCTCAACACTTGCTCCATACAGCGTTATTTTAGAGTATTCCTCAAAAACAAACCAATCTCCATATTTGCAATTGTTTCCTAAATGCAAAATCTCCTGAGCTTTAGGTAAGAAACAGGGAGGAGGAACTCCATTCAATATCTTATATGCAACTGACATGTAATAGTTAGAAAAATCAAACAATCCAACCTCATTTTTCTCCCTTCTAACTACATCCGTCCAGAATATCACTGATTGCCTTATTTTGTTTGCATCCATAATATTTAGACCTAAATGCATGAATTCTTCCACATTCTAATATAAGAACAAGTATACTATCAATGAAGGAAATTTGAAAGAACCTGTTAATGAAAGGCTCATTAGCTATGAATTGACTGCTTCCTGCCAATATGATGGAATATCCAGCACCATTCTAGGCTTCATCATCATAGCAAACATCCCTAGGACTGATTTATCCACTGTATTATCATCATTTTTACCCAGAATTTTTGCAATGTTACTTAATACAGGACGAGTCTCTGCATCAAAAACCTCCATAGAAAACTCCTTACAGTCTGGTTGGAAATGCTTCATGTTAGGTTTCAAATAAAACATGAATTGATTAAACTCTTCACCTGCAATATTATCATAATATTGTACCAGCGAATCGTCAGAAAATTGGATGGATGACTCTGACTCAGGATAGAAAAGGGCTTGGCAGATTAACTGGGTGGACACTTGCAGAACGTTCTCTCCTTGGGAATTCATAAGAAAACACTTCCCTGGATACATGATAGACACCAACCAATAGATAAATTCAGGGAAAATATGGGTCTTGGGAATGCATGCAGAAAGAATGTTGGACTTGACCATGGCAGAATAAACAGGGGAAGCAGTATCATTCAAGATAACTTGTTGATAGAAAGGAAGGTGAATTACAGAACATATGGTATCTTGAATATCCCTCTCAGTATCCATGAGAGCGATATGACCAGCTAAACCTGATAGAGATGACCGTTTAGCCATGGTTGAAAATTTATGCAAGAACAATTCACAGGGTGGTCAAATTTGTGTAGGTGGCGAAAAACTAAAACAGGGTGCAGCGCAACAAATTACAAGCGCTTTGAAAAAAAAAATGAAAATCTTCTTTAAATAGGTGGCGTGGCTTTTAAATTTAATGCTGATAAGACATGCCAGCGAGCTATTGATTCCATCCGACGTGGAAGACAGCTGTGAACAACTCTGTGTCTCACGTCATTGCGGGGGCTCTCGGGGTACGGAAAAAATCTTTGGCTGGTGCCCCTGCAGTCGACCTCCACCATTCATCTCTGTTGTCCCCACAGTCACCCTGGTCAACTGCGTAGATACTCGTCTCGATATCTTACACGCTAATTGTGCCTGCGAGTTGGGCCTTTTGATAAGATCTTTTATCATCAGCGCCTTCCGCCCAATAAATCAATCGATTTTTAAACATCAAATGTGGAATCCACTTATATAAAGTTTAAATACTTAAAATTTAACTCAGGTATAGTGAACATAAATATTTTTCATGCTAAAGTATAAGGATTTTGATACTTTAACATATTTTTCAATCAATTTCTAATTTTTATATTTGAAAAATATTTGAAAAATAAAAGGATATGCAAATGATACACAACAATCCGGAAGAGCAAGTGGTCCTAGGTCCATCCAATACAAATCTACGTTAGCCATGTCTTCGTCTTCATTCTCCTCCTCTCCTTCTAAATCTGAAGAGTCTTTTCCTTCACCATTAGGATCTGCGTTGTGATCAAGGTACTCCTCGTTAGAAAACTAAAAATCGTCTCCTTCATTGTCTAGATTCTCCTCAACAGATGGAAGTTCCCCTCATTTCTCTATAGGCTCAACCAACTCTTCAAGGGTTTCGATAACCAAATATTCCACCTACGAAACAAGAATGTCGTGAATGTTGCAATAACTAATGTCGCATCTAATGCCCCTTTTTCTTCTCTTGATTGATCAACTTGTTAATGTAGCTACGAAGGTGTCTTTTAGCAAGGTATCCTTCTTCATCCCCTTCATCATCATCTTGTCATAACATGATAGAATAACTGCAGCTTAAATCCACTCATAACAAGACGACATTAGTATGAGAAACCCCTAGTCTAATATGATGCATAAAAATCCATTAACTGAGTTGGAACTAGGTGACAGGCTATAAATCAGGCTTAGGGATTATTTAGATGCACAACTTAGGATGTAAAATTCAAGGACTACGCCTTGAGACTACGGAATGTGCAGTTCAGGAAGGACAGGGCTTTCATATGCGCATTTGAGGGGCTCAAGAGATCAATTCGAGTGCTTTAGGCTTGAGGTTTCCCACTGCGCAATTCCGAAGGGACAAAGGCTAATGGATTGCATAGTTGTGCATTTCAAGGGCTCAAGGATAAGGCTTGATGCTTGAGACTATGTAGTGCATAAAAGAGATTGACTGAGGGAAAGTATTCTTCACTTTTAGGCTCAAGGGTCGGGACTGAGCATTGTGCCTGTGTAGTGCGCAATTCTAGGAGGCAGGGACTATGCATTGTGTGTTTCCAAGAGGCAAGGTTGGGGCTTGAGGACTGAGACTGTGCAATGCATAGTTTAGGAGATTTAGGTGATGCTAGGTTGCTCGGTTAGGAATTTCTCCAAATATGACTAAGTGTGGGATCAGTGAAAAATGATAATACTTGAGTATGATCACAAAATTAGAATAATTGATTACTCAACATAGATCACCTAGAACACATGAACAACATGCTTTCCTCAATGTGATGACATTGCAAAACATTACCCCAAGTGAAACACAAAATATGAACTTTGCGACGACGGTGATGATCCTTGTGCGATAGTGCTTAAAAATTTGGAAATAAGTATGATACATGTCTACATACTGAGAACACCCCATTAACACGAAGACCATCCCTTGAGAAAAACCAAAACCACATTTATGTGATGTGCGATGATTTCCTATGTTGAAAGATGACACTTTTATTTTTTCAAAAAGGAACAAGAATACTTAGGGAAAACACGTGTGATGACACTCGATGTTTGCAACGACAACATGAAAAGACAAATTAGGCTCTGAAATTCGATTTAGGTGAAAATTTTGGAGGGTGTTGTAGCAACGACAACAAATCCTAGTTAGGGATAAGGTTCGCAGGGGGAGAAGAAGAAAAATAAGGATTTATCTAAGGTCAAGTGCTTCAGGTGTGGATATTTCTCCACTACAGTACTTAGTGTCCTCAACAGATGAAGAAAAATTAGGAGAAGCATAATCTGGTAGAAACATCTGCAGATATAGAAATATTGTCCTCCAGGTTTGAGAAATACTTCGTCATGTTTGCAACTATACCTCCAGGAGTGAGGTGGGGCAATATGGAGCTTTAATCATAGAGTTGCACAAATATTTGGGCATGGTCCATAGAGGTTTGAATCAAATGGTGTCTTCCTCATGGATCATTACCTTGCTACAAGGACCCACAATAGTCAGTAGTAGGAGGGAAAGTGTCAATTGATACAGTCAGTTCCAAAGTAACATTTGTAAACCCGTTGCAGTCAGATGCTAAGAAGAGCAGAGTAGTGTTGATAACAAAGGAGGAGGCTAACTAGCAGAGTCAGCGAAAACATAAATTTCTTAGGAGATAGTGCATAGGCTAGTAGCAGTCAGAGACTCAAGAGACATATGTAGCACAAGGACAAAAATTATTCATTATTTTGGATGCTTCTCAGTTGCAATGGTCACAATAGTAACAACAACAACATTTGAGAGGGATTTGAGTTGCAGTGCAGATGCAGAGTTGGCAGCAATACAGGATGTATAGTGTGGTGTCAGCGGAAGCACAGGTGCAACAGTCTAGTTCAAAAAAATTCAGTGGCAGATGAATCATAATTAGCGTAGTAGTTGGTGGATAGTGGCAGGCAGCTACAGTTGTTAGGAATCAATGGTGTGGTTGGAGGATGTTAGAGAGACAAGGTGTTGTTACGGTTGTACAACACTAGTTGGAGAGAAAAACTTCCTCACTAAGAGGCAGTCTTAGTTTTTGTAGCATCAAATGGTGTTCTAGTCTCAAAATATTATGGAGAGGCTAAAACATAGGAGTTCTCCAAAACCCATAAATTATTTCTGGAAATTCCACCTAAAGATGGCTCAATTAAATTAATTGACCATAATTAAAAATTTCCTATGTCTAACTTAGGAAAAGTGGTTAATTAATAGGAATTAATTAAGAAAGGTGTGAATTATCTAGAAACTCACACAAATCGACTTAGAGATAATCTCAATCATTGATTAAGTTATAAACTTGGTCGTTGGAGTCCCAACTAGAGATTATAAGAAGAGGTCGATGGGTAGATGGAGAATACAAATTGAAAACACTAAGTGACTTAGACAGTTCAATACTCTAGTTTAGGTGATCAACAGGAGATATCGAGTCAGAGATTGAGTAGCAAGTGTTAGAGGGGGAGAGACAATAATCCAGAGGAATATTTCCAATTCTAGAGAGGCAACAACAAGTGACATAAATATTCCACCTTGAATCTAGCCTAGAGCAACCACAAGGGCTGCGCGAATTTTTTCTGACAATTCCCAGTTAGGGTTGCGCGGGTTTTCCCACTACAACCTCAAGGATCGCATGAGTTTTCTTAGCATAATCACATGGATTTATAGAAGCATAATGACCTGTACATGGGTTGGATGACCATTTTTTAGAGGGAGACAAAGGTCGGGGTTTGTTTGTAGAGGGAGATAATTTTCTCTCCAAATATTTTTGTCAAATTCTTGCTAATTTGATAGCCAGCCGGGCTTCCAAAGATTGTACTCAAAATTTACTATTGCATAATAAAATAAACCCTCAACTGATGCACCTATTTTCCCACATTCGGTTTTTCCAGGGACATTTGTCCAAAAATAATGGTGTCAATATTTTTGTATGTGTGCTAGCATTTCTCAGTTTCTATTTTTTCTTCCGCAATTAATTTTTATGGTGAAGAAATTGTAGTATGAATATTTCGTTATTTTGTTGTAAGCAAAATAAACTGCATAATTAATTTATCAGTTAGAAGAAATATTTCCAAGAGTTGAATTTCAAGGAATTTTCACAGCGAGATGCCTTGATAAAGTCTGTCGGGATCCCATTAATGATGACAATGTAGCTCACATATGTTATACATTCCATAATCCAACCAATAGCCTCAACGCTAAAACCAATCTTGTGTAGAATCAATCTCAGAAACTCCCAGTCCACACTGTCATATGTTGTCACCCGATTGACCCTCATACTTGACATCACCGCCAACTTATGGGGCTTGATTGAGTGTAATAATTCTTGAGAATTTTCCATTGTGTCTTGAATTCACTTATTATCAAGGAAGCCAAATTGTTTCGAAGTGATGTGCCTGGATAACGTAGCTTTAATCTGGTTGGCTATGATTTTAGAGATCATCTTATAGAGTATGTTGCATAAAGATATCCATTTATAATCAGCGAAAAAGGAAGGATCAGTCACTTTGGAGATGAGTGCTATAAAATTACTATTTAAATAACTTGTCATTGAGCACAGACGTCTCTATTCTTCAGCCACCACCAGCAAATTACTATCCATTATATCCATAAAATGTATAAATATTTCTACGAACCACCCATTTGGATTAGGCCTCTTGTCCCTGGCCAGATCTTTCAGGACCCTTTCTAATTCATCCTTAGCAACAATTTGCCCCAACTAATCTCTTTCCTCTGAGTAAACCATTTTAAGGAACAATTTAATCAACTACATATCATTTTCAAAGCAAACCCCTTCTTGTGTGTTTTATTGATGACTATAAAATCTTTTTTCCTCCTGTTGGATATCCTTTAGATTCAAACACTCATTCTCATGTTCGCCCATAATGCTCCAAATAATATTTTCCTTTTTCCTTTTGGAAGCATGGTTGTGGAAAAACTTGGTATTTTTGTTTCCCTCCGCAACATATATAGCCTGAATTTTTAACTTCCAAGTCTCCTCTTGTAACTTTAAAATCTGGCCCTTTTTAGCTTCAAGAGATAAAAGCATCCTCTTTGTGGCCTTAGAGAAATATTCAAGATCCATATGATCATAAAAACTATTGATCAAGATAACTAAAGAGAATAATTCTCTCACCAAATCCTTCTTCTTTTTTCTTTCCCACTTCCTGACTACTTGCTTCAAATTCTTTAGTTTATAACTAATGAGCTCCATATCAGAGTGTGTTGAGACAACAATTGCAGCAAGCCATGTGTCCCTCACCATATTATTGAAGTGCTTTTACTTTAACCATGAATTATTAAGTTTGAAAGACTATTAGTTATGTTCATTCATCGTAGACCACTCTAGGAAAATCAAATCATGATATATGCGCTTATGTCTTGTTGTGAAAAAACACACATATGTACTACGCATTGTTATGCTTTAAATAGTAACTATTGATTTGGATATTCGCTCAAGTGGTTGTGATGGTGCTTTTCTATCCCATCCACCCGGGTTCAAGTCTCCGATGACACCCATGCCCTTTAATAGTTAGTATGGAAGGATAGGCATCCCGTTGGAGTTTGGGATCCGAGCTCTAGTTTCCATCTAGCTAGCTAGTAATTTAAATATTGACCAATTAAATTTTTTTGGGTGATTATGTGATTGATTATTATAAGCTAATTAAATATAAAAAAAATGGAAGTAATTATAAAATTTGTAATTACACTTTTTTACAATAATAAAATAATTGAAAGTGAGTATTTTATATATTAATTAATTTTTTCCTATACAATTAAAATAGTTAGTAATTATTACATCGATAAGCGCTTTCCAGTATAAAAGATATGTTGCAATGTCTCTCCTGTCTTGTTAAATATTTTGGCTTGATCAAATTACAAAAAATAAAATAAAATAAATTAATAAAATTAATAATTATAAATAAAACTAATTGTAAATAATAATTAAATCATCCTAGATCCCTTTTAACTCTAGATCTACCAAGCCCCGAGAGGGATCAAAACACTTGAGGTGCAAACCTCTTTTATAGTGAAAAGAGATTTGATCCTCGCTTTGTAGACCCAAATTTAAGATAGATCTAGGTTGGTATATATATTATCATCAAAGTGCAAAGTACAAAATTCTTCTCGACAAGCCCCTTTCTCTGAGTCTGGCCGGACTTATTGAGATTGGAACCTAGAGGATAACATGAGAAATTGGCTCCTTGCAAGATTCTCATATGGAATAGAAGCCATGACATACATACAGTAAAAAAAAATTGAAACATAACAAAGAGCAACATTTTAAGGAGGGGGGTTTGGGGGAATTACAGGGGGAGCTTTGAAATGGACAACATATTCATGCATATGAAAATCAATATGCTCCACCCTCGCTTCAAGGCTGCGAAGGTGGTCATTGGTGCACCTGTGTTAGCGTCACAAGTTTTTTAATTGTTCCATGATTTCACTCTAGTTGAACCAAATGTATTTGATGAAATCAAACAGCTCGTTACGATCATCGTACCTATGTTCCCTGAGGATTTCCATATTCACTTGGATGTTTCGCACTTGGGATGAGATAAACTTCAACATAGCTAGTGCAACCACATGACCTGAAGATCCTGCAGTGACCTCCTTTGTCTCGTGAATTTTAGACGAACCCAAAGAAGCTCCACTATATAGAGTTGGCTACTCGGCGTGCCGCTGATTTCCACCCCCACGACGGGGCCACCCTCTATGGCGTGACATCCCAACGAACCCCAACATCTCTTCTTGACTCTGAAGAGAATTACTTCCCACCAAAACATTATACCAGAACGTGAAGCAACACTTGACCACTTCCCACGAAGGTAAATGGGGGTCAAACCAGTAGCCACTGTGACCAGAATCTTCTCCCCACACCCAGGAGGAGAGAGGCGAGAAGTATTTGGCTTGATGCCACTGAACCACCACAAAACGTCTCACTGCCACCCCATTTGTTTCCTCGGTTTCCTTCCACTGTCTATTTGTGCCCTCTACGACAAAAAATTCTCTCAAGAACCCAAAGAACCAGAAGCCTTGCCGCAATTCCACGACGGTCCATATCCAAAAACCACCCTACTGAATTCCCTGACCCACACGAGTCGAGAGAAGGAAATTCATTGACGATTTTCCAAGGCCTATAAGCTCTGGAACCTCCTCTCTCATAGTACCACGCAAAAAAGACGAAGAGGACCAAAAAGTATGCAAAACATTTCATTCCCCATGGGCATTCCAGGATCCCAAGGGTAGGCTAGGGATGCCACCACCCACTAGACTGCATAACTTCTATTAGCTTCTCCACCTCTCCCCCAAGGTCTAGACCTTGGTGAGGCATGCAATAGCCGCATGACCCTCTTCTTTCTACAAACCAAAACCATCTCCCACTGCGACCAACATATACTAGGCGAGCTCTGGATGTGAGGTTTAATAGTCGTCTCCTCGGGTAGCAGTGTCCCACGTTGCCCCTCAATATCACATCACATTAACATGGGGTGAGGGTGCACATGGAGGTCGGACAAGCTTTGTCGTCGCCTCCATTGTTTGTCCGTCATTTATGGCACCCCCATCAGGGAAGGTTGGTATATATATAATATATATTGTTGTTGGAATAATTTTATTGAAATATGTAAATTTTACTTGTTTTAGGTGTGATCATATTTGTGGATCGCTAAGACTATTAATAAATATTTAGAGTTTATTTTTATCACAAGACTATGTTCCTAATATTTAGCTTCCTATACTAATGTGTGGTAGAGATATTTGCTAAACTAGATGATTGTGTGATCAAGATAGTTTGTTAATACTAAAACAAATGTTGTTATATGTATATTTATATCATTGCATTATTTAATAAAATGTTCAACAAATTTATGTATGTAATAAAATGTCTGTTATCTGAATTTTATAACATTGTATCACAACAACACTTGAATTGACTCTATAACATGGCATCACAACAACATTGGCCTTGACTTTAGGGAAATGGGAGCAAGTAAGGCTAAATTGTTGTAAGAGTGAATTAAAGTGGACAGTATAGTAGATTGTTTAGAGTGAATTAATTATATGTGTGTGATAGAGCATGAGTTATGGCTTGTCAATTATTTGATGTGATATGGTCTTTAACTTGGTGAAGGTAGAAGAAAAATGATGGAAAAGAAATGAATGCACGTGATTTTGATAGGCAAGACGATCAGCGTATTTGGAGGAGATTGATAGAGAGATGTCATCCTCCACATGGCAGAGACAATGTAGTTTGTAGAACCCTTAGATATCGAGATCAAAATATTTGCATATGAATTTTAGTTTGAATTTCGTTGAGCTATCAGGGATGAGAATATGTTGGTTTCTTAGTGTGAGTTGGAAAGGATAGAAAAACTGAATACCTCCATGGTCAAGAAATACCTAGTCACTGCTTCGATTCGAAACTCATGGATAGATATGTGGTTTTGTCATCTCTAACATTGTGAGTCAATATGAATGAGATCTGGGAAGAGCACTTGTGGCATACCAATACAAAGGAAGATGATATTGAGCTTATCCAAGTTCTCGGAGATGATAATTAATAAGTATAATTGTGGAAAATTTGTGATGCACAACGGTGGAATTTGTGGGAGCCTATGGATGGGAGACTAGAGTAAAATAGTAGAACCACTGTGACATTAATGTCGATATGGCCAATGACAAGGATGAGGAGAGGAGAGGTTGTCACTTCATGAATACATGGGGAAGTTGCTATCATATTTTTACCACGGCCTCCATCTTACAAGGCATCGGTCTCAAGGCTTGAGATAAGTGGAGATTGACATTGACACCAAGTGGAAGGATTCACGTGGATCGAAGCCAAATATTTTTGTTGACTCCATGAGGATTTAGTTAGTCAAGTGAACTATAGGCCCAACCAATATGCATGTAGGCCAAGAGCATTTTGTAAGGCCTAATCATTTATAAGTTGGAAAAGGTAAAGGTAGAATGAGTAAACACTCCCAACCTGCTCCTTTAAGGCACTCTTAGCGGTCTAATCTGTAAAGTCCATACTACCAACCAAAGGTGTAGCCACTATTTTCCTCTCATTAAAGTAGCACCAATAGTAGTATATAAATAAGGAAGGGTATACACATAGGTATTATTGGAATAATGTTATTAAATTTTTCCCAATACTTTCGTACACTTTTGTCTTCTCAATAATATTATTAATTTTTTCCCAATATTTTTTCCCACCCGAGTTATTAATTTGAAGCAAACAAAAGTGATATTTGGTAATAAGATGTAGATTGGTTTATATTTTGGGTATTTAATTGCTATGAAGGATTGATGGTAGTGTTTTTGTTGTTGTAAATATATTTGAATATTTTTGTACTAAGTTGAAATGTTGTAATTAACCATATTTATTGTAGGGGGTGCATGAGAATTTATACCCAATATACCAATTTTTTTCTCAAATATGTAAATATAGCCACGTGCAAGTTTTTTTTACCTTGGTTTTTTATCATCCCTATTAATTTAGGCCCACTTATATTAGTATGGTACCATATGTAACTATGTAGTGTGTATCCTTCTTATGTATAAAGAAGATATGGCATCAAGTTTTGGAATGAATAACTTGGTAGGTACGATAGTGGTAGGTGTACTCATATGATAGCTTGATGTAAAATCAAATAATTTGAGACTGTGATTAAGGGGGAGTGTGAGATGGAGTAATCTCAGAATTTGAGAAGGTTGGAATCAATCTATGATTAATAGATAGTATAACATGTTGATGACCATATAGGTCAAACATATTCTTAGGGAACTAGAGAGTGCAACATATGGCACTCATGTATCTAGGTAGATGGATTTATTTTTATATGGGCATCAATGATAAATTGTTTACATGAAGAAGTAGAAAGTTAATGTAATAACAAATTTCATGTAGGTACAAAAAAGAAGAAGCGGGAAGTTCAAGGACAAAGCCCATGGTGAAGAAATCATCAGTATGTGTATGAATTATAAATAATGTTTCCATCATTATGCTTAGCAGTTATTCAAAACCATATGAATTTTTTTTGGTGCTATGAAAGCCACTTCTTGTGAAAAATGGAATTTTTGTGGTTAGATGGAAACCACCTGATGTGATGTATGGTGTTATCACTTAGGGAAGAACCTGGTTGTAGAAAAAACCCTAAGGTAACATCAAACCTCTTTTAGGCTGAAATTTGTCCCTTCAACCCAGAGAGGGATCCCTCCCTAAAACACAACTACCCAAAGGTCACTATAGTAGAAGGTTTCACTTTTAAGATCTATGGACAGATTACTTCATAGGATGAAATTGGTTGGGTTGTCTACAAAACATACCATTGGGCAAGGAGTCCAGTCTATCAAAATGCTACAAATCTAATGAGAAATCTATAAAAAGTAATGTTGCAGAAAATGCTTTGACTATTTGAGAAATTGGAAGAAAAGGACTAAAATGAGACAGAGTATATAATTGATTAATGAAAAAGAAATACTAATGGCTGATAAATACAAGAAATGAGCAACAATGAATTCTGATCTTGGATACTAATATTTCAATCATGAAAGGGAATTTTTATAACAGAGAATAAACTGACAGGGAATCACAACACATGAATTTCCTCTAAATTTTCTCATCAAAAATTGTAATATATTTAAGACTTCCCAAATATACCAGAATACAATTTTTTTTTAATAAAAATCCAACCCTTCTTCATTCTTCATAAATTGTCTTATAGAACTTACATAAATTATTTGCAAAATAATAGTCTCCATATTAATTACAATAATCTGAGATATCTAAAATATATTCAAGTTCATGCATGTAAAACTTTCCAAGCATATCTACATCTAAAGATAATGTTTTTTTTGGAGTCAATGATGGAGATAAGTAACAAGAAGTCGAATTTGATGAGGTGGCATCCAATTCACCAACAGTCCATGAATTTTTCCCTCGTGAATTCCTGAAAAATAGGGTCCAGTGATCCCTTTGAAAATCCAAAGTCGTGATATATGTTAGAAAACGGAGAGAGTTTTTTTAAATAGGTCTGTTACTGACAAAAACCTATTTTGGTTTTGCAAAATTTTTCCTCGTCTCTTTGAAAAGTGATTTTTAAAAACGTTACTAAAATAGGATTGAAAAATCCTGAAAAAATAACCTTCAAATATACCTTCGAATATTTCAAACCGTAATACCTATTAGAAAACCAAGAGAGATTTCTTTAAATGGGTTTGTTTTGGACAAAAACCTCATTAAAATTCAGGAAATTTGTTTCCATCTATTCGGAAATCGCTCCCGAATTTACTAGCTTTTACAGGAAAAAACAGATTTTTAAACTCACCATTTTTTGCGCTGACACTCTTGTTGTCAGCGTTTTTCTTTTTTTAATTTCAAAATAGAAATGTGATAACACATGGTTTGTGGTAAGAGGAAACCACTAAATAAATTTAGGATGGTTTATGATGAGAGTAATCAAGTAAAATGAAGTAGCATTGAAAAACAATGCATCAAAACAAAGACAAAGCCATATGAATACAAAAGTTAAATATGAGGACATACTCGAATGAAGATCAAGGCAAAAAAATGAGCAATTAAAATAATATTCCATAATGGTAAACAGTTTTTTTAAGGTGTGTTAAATAAAAACAAATTTGACCATATTGTAATGTGAAACACACTTTATATTTGTAGTAAGCCTAGGATGCATTGGTTTAAGAAAAAGTTGTACTACGTGATATCTCCATATGATGAGAGTATGAATGGTATGTACAAGAGTCAATGTTGATGTAAGCCTTGATAAGACAAGAATACCCCTATAACTTGATGTAATTTATTGTTAGTGGTCAACAAAAACCACTTAATGGTTCATGGAAAGTCAAAACCACTTATCATGATAGAGGAAGGTTCACGACCAATGAGAAACCATTTGATGTGATGTATTATTTGTTGTAAAATGAAACCACTCAATGTGTGATGGTTTAGGGTCATCCACAAAAACCCATAGGTGTAATGGTTGAGGGGTAACTCAAGAAAACCTAGATTATGGTTATGGGTAATCCAAATAAAACCCATGAGGTGATTATAGTTTAGCCAAAGAAAATCTAAAATGTTGATTGATCATGATGTAAGGGAGTGAAATTATTTGTGATGAAAGTTATGTTGTTGTGTTAGAGAAATGGAAGTTATTTATTTTTTCTTACCATGACATTATCTTGTGATTGTTATTTATGTTTTCTTGTGTTTTATCTTTTATCATCAAGACTAAGGCCAAATAAATAGAAGAGGACACAAGATGTAGGCACGCTGCTAGGGGAAAAACCAGTCAAAATTATTTCTTCAATAGGTTCAAGATGAGACAACCAAGACCCTAAAACTATAAGCTTCCTTCATCAAGTCATCCCTTCAATGTGTTAGCACCGATATCTCCTTGCACCGAGATCTCCCTTGCTTGCACTTGAAAATTCATCCTTCTTTCTCCTAAAATCCAACTTCACTATGATCACCATAGTAGTAGTTCTAAGGCATCATGTCTGAGATGACATCATTGCACCGAGCGATATATCACCAAGTATCAAGTATTGAATAATCATCATGACATGGCACTGAGTACAGATATAGCTTCATTGATATCCATAGAGAGTAGCATTATGGCATCATGCCATAACATCACTTCACTGAGTCACTGTCTTACTATCTAATCCTTCCCTTTTGTAACATTGTATCCCATCACCGAACCACTTGTCTTGTTGTAAGATAACATTGTATCACTGAACACCGAGACCTTATCTTGTTGTAGTATCTCCAAAATAGATATAACATAAAAGTAACCCAATTCCAAAATAATCTGAGACCTTGTATTTCTGTGGTAATGATCCGAACTCCACCTTGTTATGTGATCTAAAATTTTAGAGTAATCTAAAATTCTGTGTGTGTAAAGCGAAACCAAGGCTGGGTATATATAGTAGTTTGTCCATAAATGAGCTGACATGAGCCTAGTGAATAGTTGTGTCTCTATTATAAAGCGGACATGTATTTTGTGTGAAACCAACTTGAGTATGATGTCGTGTAGATGCTTTGAGGCTGACTTGAGTGTGCTTCTTTGAATAGGATTTTCCACGGATGATGACCTTTGAAGGAGATGATTTGATGCAGTAGCCTTTTGGCCAACCACGTAATATTACATTATTTAAAATCCCAAATAGGATCAATTTAAATCTGTAATGACTAACGTAGAAGTCCACAATTAGGACCTTAAACTAAATATGACCCAAGAATGAAACCCATGCTTTAATAAGTCATTTAATAATAATAATAATAATAATAAATTCTTTTGACAAATACATTAATAATGAAGATCGAACCTAGTTACATTCTTCAACACTCCCTCTTAACTAGGGAGGTATTCATATATAAAACAAGTACATGGAATATCTCACTTATCTATGAAGAATTTTAGGCACCACAATTCCATGGACTAGATTCCTAACCAAGGAAATCTATCCATTTAGTCTCTCTAAAATTTAGGCATCGCAATGCCACAGACTAGATTCTTGGCCAAGGCAATCTATCAAAGTGGGACTAAGATGGACTAAAGCTTTCAGCATCTATAGGTACCATCGGGCTTACTTAGTAACAATCAACCCAGGGAACTAGGTGCACATGCACCCGATGCCACCCTCCCAACCAGACATAAACACAAAGTGTTGGCCCGATGTCTTTCCAGGAAACACTTCACTCACAAAGCCTCAACACACCTTGATCCAACAGATCAAGGACAACCAATATCTCCCAATCAAACTAATTGGTAGGTAGAATTTTATCAAATCCTTCGATATATTCATCTATGAAAGCACAAACCCCAATCATCAATAATTTAAAATGCATAATCAAAACAAACTTTGGGGTTTCGATGTTTCCCTTCAACTAATTCCAGTAGGATTATCAATAGAATATTTCAGGAGAATATTCCTCTTCCTTCTTTACAAGTGGTAACATATATTTCCTTAATATATTCTCCAATCAGAAACTTTGTTATGCTCTCCCTCTTAACTAGGGAGAGTTATTCTATACAGGCTCCCTCTTAATGTAGGTAGATTTAATTCTTTTTTTCGGTGTTCGAGAATCTTTCATGGCTTCCATCATTCTCATCATATTTATCAGCTTCTCATATTTATGATGTACCTACACAGCTTTAAACAACAAGTACAACCAAAACTATAGAAGCATAAATTTAGCCATATCAAAATCACAAAAGCATTTTATATTGGATCCCCAAACAAGAGACATATACTCCTCAAAATTTTGCTAGGGAATTACATCATAAACCCTAGAATGCTTCATAATTTCTTTCATTTTTATCTAGGGTTTCTATGTTTCTTTGAAAGGCATAATATACCTTGCTACAATATTTAGTAAACCCTAGAATCAATATAGATCTACAAGATATCTAACAACCTTTAGAATTCACATGTTAGACTTTCCACTTAGGGATTCATTCAAATCCTAGATTTCATATGAAAGAGTTAATTGAGATTAATCACAGCTCAGACATTATCATGATCAAATTTCACTATAGTTACTTGCATACCCTAGAATTTTCAAAATAATTAACAAAACATATCATGAAGAGCTTCCAGTAGGGTTTGATGTAAACCCTAGATTTTCCATCTATAAATTCTTAGCACACAATATATATACATACTAGAGAATTTAATCATTACTAGGATTTAGTTATAAACCCTAAAATTTTCAATCATCATCCTAGATATTTCAAATTTTGACCAAGGTTTGTTTCCAAACCCTAGATTATTAGGACCATTATAAAATAGGTCAATGCACATATCTAGGAGATCACCATTATAAGCACATCATATGTTAGTCAACATTAACACATTGGACATATATGTTGACCTAGACTAGGCTACGGATTCAATCAAAAGAACATATACCTAGGGTTTCACTTCTCTATAACAAGGATTTTTCCTGTAGACCTAACCAAAACCTAGGGTTTCGGTTCATTGTCAAAGTAAACCTTTATTATATCAAACTTCAAAGGTTCGAGACTTTGACCAACATCATTTCAACTCCAACGATTTTAGAGCTTCCATGATCATATCAAAATCCAAAACACGACATTATCAATATATTAATCAGAATAGTGATTTCTTCATAAATAGACCTAAATAGGTTTAGGGTTTTTCACATCATCAACATACCCTTAGGTTATGGTTTTCTAGAGAGCCTTTCAGGATTATTTTCATGCAAATAATGAGAGATATGTAAGGTGGGTAGATTCAGCATATGATGAATCACCCCAAACAAGAATCTTGTAAGATTCAAGAGAGCTAAACATAACAAATGTTAGTAGTGTAGATTTTACCAAAAATAATTTAACAAGTCTTTCTAATTAAGACATACCTTTGTTTCACGACAAACATTCTTGTGATGCCTTCCTCCATACTTCTTGATCTTTTGGCAAGTCCTTTTGAAGAGTAAGTTGTGGTCTGCAATACATACTCTCAAGCAAAACGTTGATACCAAAATCATAACTTAATTTTTGAAGTTAGACATTTTATATAACCATGAAGGATGGAATTCTAAGATATCTAGGATCAATTTAATTTGACAAGAAGACATTTAATTTTCTATCTATATTACTTTGTAAATCTAAGAATCATATGTTCTATCTAAAGTTCACAATTTAAACTAGCTATATGCAAGATTAGATATAAATCTAGAAATATACGTACCTTATACCTTTGATTGGACTTGATGTAATACTTACCAAATTCCCTTATAATTTCAGATTCTTAAGTGGAGATGGCTTTATCCTTGGGCATCGAGACTATGATAGACATTATTGTAGATTTTACCAAGACTATTCCATTGTAAGATGAAGTTACTGTGATATTGGACTTTGATTGTGAGATATTATTGAGGGAGAGCATTATGAATGTTGTAGTATACCACCTCATTATGACGTTGTAGCACTTAACTGTTGTAGTATTATGATTTTTGTAGCATTATGACTGTTGTAGGAGCATTATGAATCAAGTCAATGTGATACTATTGAACTGAAATGGCACCTTTATCACAGAACTGTGATGGCACCTTTACTGTGATAATTTTAAGTGGTAATAGCATTATTTTATGTGATTTCATTGCACCCTTGTCACTCTAATTTTACCAAAATAATAACTGCGTTGAGACTGTAGTATGGTGCTAACGTTGAACCAAGACTTCCTGTGAGAGTACACCTGTGATTTCTGAACCTATTTCAGAGATTATCTAAGTTTTCTATTATGTGATTTATTTGAAGTTTACTACAACTGATTCGAGGTTTTGTATTTATACCAAAACTAATCCTATATTATTTTAGGATTTATAATGAACTTGATTCATACTTCATCCTTCTAGATGACTTTAATATGCTCACTACAATTCTAGTTTCATTATCCCAGAATTGTCCTCATTCAAACTGCCTTTGACCATAACCATAACTTTGATACCATGTTAGAGAAATGGCAGTTGATTAATTTCTCTTATCATGACATTATCTTGTGATTATTATTATGTGTTCTTGCATTTTATCTTTTATCATCAATACTAATGCCAAACAAATAAAAGAGGACACAAGATGTAGGCATGCTTCCAGGGAAAAACCCCACTCTTTGGGGAAAACCCAGTCAAAATTCCTTCTTCAATAGGTTCAAGATGAGACAACCAAGACCCTAAAACTATAGAATTCCTTCATCAATTCATTCCTTCACTGTGTTAGCACCGAGATCTCCCTTGCTTGCACTTGAAACTTCATCTTTATTTCTCCTGAAATCCAACTTCGTTGTGATCACCATAGTAGTATTTATGAGGCATCACGTCTGAGATAACATCATTGCACCAAGAGATATAGCACCGAGTATCAAGTATTGAATCATCATCATCACATAGCACTGAGTACATAGATAGCTTCATCGAGATCCATAGAGAGTAGCATTATAGAATCATGTCATAACATCACTTCATTGAGTCATTGTCTTAGTTTGATCCTTCCCTTTTGTAACATCGTATCCCATCACCGAACCACTTATCTTGATGTAAGATATCATTGTATCACTAAACATCGAGACCTTATCTTGTTGTAGTATATATGAAATAGATATAACATAAAAGTGACCCAATTCTGAAATAATATGAGACCTTGTCTTTATGTGGTAATGATATGAATTGCACCTTGTTATGTGATCTGAAATTTTAGAGTAATATTAAATTCAATATGTGTAATGTGAAACCACAACTGAGTATATATAGTAGTTTTTCCATAAATGAGCCTACATGAGACTAGTGAACAATTGTGTCTCTATTATAGAGCCAACATGTATTTTGTGTGAACCCGACTTGAGTATGATGCCTTGTATATGTTTTGAGGTCGACTTGAGAGTGCTTATTTGAAGAGGATTTGCCACAGATGATGACCTTTGAAGGAGATGACATGATAGAGTAGCCTTTTGACCAACAACCTAATATTACATAATTTAAAATCCCAAATAGGATAAATTTAAATTTTTAATAACTAACCTAGAAGTCCACAATTGGGACCTTAAAATAAATATGACCCAAGCATGAAACCCATGCTTTAATAAGTGATTTAATAATAATAATAAATTCTTTTGACAAATACATTAATAATGAAGATCGAACCTAGTTACATTCTTCAACATATTGAACCATCTACAAGAAAATATTTCCTAGAGAACCAACAGATAGAGTGGTCAGTGACCCATCTATTCTAGGGGATGGTGAATTTTTTATATATGGACTTCAACAAACATAATGTTTATGTTTTATAGTTAGACGATGTAAATGATAGGCTAGACTAGACATAAACTTTGTAGATCAAAATGTTATTCATTTCATAGTCGATCATGGGTATAGAGGAGAACATATTGATAAAGGCCTCAACTAATGGAGAATAAGACAACTAGTTGTTAAGGAGGAGTGTTGGAATATAGAACTCCTACTTGTCTTAGGTGTGATCATGTTTGCATATTATGAGGATTATTGGTCATTATTTAGAGTTCATTTCTAAGAGAAGATTCTATTCCTAGTATTTAGGAGGTGGTTAGATCTAATCGGTTTGAGATATATTCTTCAACTAGTTAGCTTTTATATTAATGTCTCATTGAGATATTCACTCAACTAGATGATTGTGTTATCAAAGATAGTTTTTATATCTTTACACAAATTTTGTTGTATTTGTATGTAAACCATTATGTTGTTTAATAGATAACTCAAAACATATGTTGGACACCTAATCCTCTACGGGTAGGTGTAGAAGGAAAATGGACATAAGAAGTCCAAGGGACCTTGGAAGATGAATCCAACGGTCACAATAATTTATTATAAATGTACATCATGTGAATAATAAGAGTACACACGACTATATTTCGTATCCATTTTATGTCCATTTCATGTGGGTTTAACATGGTATCAGAGTTGGTACATTCATAACCAGCTCAATCTTGTGTGAGCCATTGTGTGAGCCACTTGTTTTTTGTGGCCTGTGTAAACCTGCAAAAATCCTGTGCATTTTTGCTATGTTTAGAAATTATTTTGTTGTGTTCAAAAATTATTTCGCAGCGTTCAAAAATTATTTTGTTGCGTTCATTATTTTTTTACGTTCTAAATTTATTTTGTAGCATTCAAAAATTATTTTCTTTCGTTCAATATTTTTGTTGGTGCATGTCAGTTCCAGTGGAGACCCAGTGGAGAGGTAGGTGAAAGGGTGAGATGGACTATCTGTTGTGACTACTAGTGATGCATTAATTGCATCTACATATACATTGAAGATGCCAATGAGAACAACGCAATCAAGGAGAGTTGGATTGCATCAAATTGGTCTTTGTAATCAACTTGGATTGTGGAGTGGAGGCAGGCTATCAGGAGGCAGAAATCAGTGCATGGATTTGCAGATTTCTTCATGATAGTGTGTGATGATTGTATTGTACTGAGAGCTTGATGTACTAAGCTTTGTATGAGATTGTTACATGATCTCCATGATAAATAATATATGATAGCTGGGGTTTTTAGCTTCAGGATTTCCTGTTAAACAACTGTGTTATGTGTGTTTTTATTGCTTCATGTGTTTTGCAATTGTTGATTAAATTTCTGCAAGAATTATAGTGGAAGGATTATGTATTTAGCAAGAAGATAAATATTGTTAGATCAGGAGAGTCCAGATATACACATGAATATTGTATATAATTTCCACATGGTATCGGAGCTGTGTTAATTCTTGAAGATTGCAATTGTGAAGAATTGATGATTTTGTGCTGGTGAACAATTCAAATTTGCTGCAGAAAATTCTTGGTGCAGAAGTTGAGTATACATTGAAATGTCTTTCAATGGGTTGCGATTGGAGTATGCCCTTGATGGCGGCTCGAATTACATAGCCTGGAAGGACATGATGGAGACAAGGCTAGAGGATAATGGACTGAAGGAGTTCATCGATAGTGATGTTCCTAAGCCGGATTCTAGTGATGTTGCAAGACTTGATGCATGGCAAAAGAAGGTAGCAAAGATAAGAAGAATTCTGTTGGAAGGTGTGAAGGACCATATTGTTTCTATCCTTCATGTGAAATCCACTCCATTTGAAATGTGGAAGGCTTTGACAGATTTTTTCCAAAGCAAAAGTGACCAAAGGAAGTTGGCACTTAAACACAAGCTCATAAAAATAAAAATGGAGAAGGGCGACAGTATTCCAAAATATCTCACGAAGTTTGTCCACTTCAAGGATGAACTGGGAAGTGTGAATTACTGTTGATGATGAAGGCTTGGTGAGCTTGGCTCTCCTTGGGCTTCCAAAGAGTTTGCAAAGCTATGAAGGCTCTGTCAATGGATGGGAGAAACTACTGGGATGGGAGCGACTTTGGTCGGATCTTGTGCAGGAGGAGATAAGGCGGAGTACCAGGGATGGTTCTTCATCGAAGAATGAAGATGAAGAGAATTTCACTTTGGCTACCAAAGCAAGGAAAGGGAAGGGGAAGAAATTTCCTTCAAAATCCAAAGCTAAAGGCAAGAAGCAGGATTTGTCCAAAGTTAAGTGTTTTCACTATCACGAACATGGGCATTTCGCCACTAACTGCCCACAGAAGAAGAAGAACAAGAAGGTTGCTAGAGATGCAGCTGGAGAGGCCTTAGCCACGCAATTTGAACTTGATTTATCTTTGATCTCATGCTTGGTTTCAAGCGCAATGGGATTGGTGTGGTATCTTGATAGTGGTGCGTCTTTCCATATGATGGGAGACAAGGATTTGTTTAGTGATCTGGAGGAGAAGGACCTCCAAATGCATATAGAGATGGGCAACGATGGTCGGTATAGTGCGACAGGAATTGGGACCATTACCTGTGAGAGGGAGTCCGTTAATCCATTCTTGTTGAAGGATGTTATGCATGTTCCAGGTCTGAAGAAGAACTTGGTCTCGGTCGCAATGTTGGAAGACAAAGGTTATGATGTTGTTTTCAGTGAGGGAAAAGCTTTCCTTCGACATAAAACAACGGGTCAAACCAAGAAGATAGGGATTCGAGTTAAGAATATCTACAAGCTAGAGGTAGATGGTTGTGCTACAATGATGGGAAAAACAGAAGAAGTTGTGAGCCAGGATGAGGGAAAATTATGGCACATGGGATTGGGTCATCTTCACCATGGCGCTTTGAAGATTTTGCAGCAGATTTATACTAGAATTCCCAAGGGTACTCTTGCACAGTCAGATCAGTGAAAGGGATGTACTATGGGTAAGTTTGTGAAGAAAACCTTTCATGAGAAGGAGAAATGTGCTTCGGTGATCCTGGAGAGAATTTACACAGACGTGTGTGGACCTTTGTCGATTGCTTCAATAGAAAAACAGAGGTATTATGTTATTTTTGTTGATTACTATTCTCGTAGATGCTGGATCTTCTTCATGCAGAAGAAGAGTGAAACATTCTCAAATTTATGTGAGTTTAAAGCATTGGTGGAGAAGGAGTCGGGGAAGCAAGTGAAATCTCTATGGAGCGATAATGGTGGTGAATATATCTCGGGCGAATTCAAAGACTTCTTTAGCAAAGAAGTAATTCGAAGAGAACTCATAGCGCCTCATAACCCACAGCAGAATGGGGTTGTGGAGAGAAAGAACAGAACAATCATGGGTGTTGCACGAGTTATGTTGCATGACCAGGGCCTACCGATGCACTTGTGGGTGGAAGAATGCAACACTGCAGTTTATGTGAAAAATCGTTGTCCTCATAGAGTACTTGGCATGAGTACACCTGAAGAAGATTTTACTGGTAAGAATCCTGATATTTCTCATTTGAATATTTTTGGCTCGTTTTTTTACATTCATGTGACAAAGGATGCCAGGAAGAAGTTGGAGCCGACTGTAGAAGTTGGGATATTTGTGGGGTACACAAAAACACCCCATAATTATCGTGTGTATTTTCCAAATAGTCGAATGACTGTGGTGTGACGGGATATAAAATTCAATGAGGTGAAAGCCATGAAGTTGTCACTTGAGAGGGAGCTACACTTGCATGCAAAGGAGGAACTTCTTGTTCCCAAAGATGAGAATCTAGATGTGGATTAGCCATAGGAGGAGATTCATGGAGTGGAGGAGTCCACTCATGCAGAACCAAACATCAGGCAAGGTATAAAGCGTACCACAGAAGCTGAGAGACTGAAAGTTGATGCGGCACAGAATGTAGGAGTCCCTACATTATAGCGCAGACAGAGACATTCACCTGACCGTTATACTGGATACATGGCTCTTATGAGCAAGTGTATCATGATAGAGCCATCTTATTTTGAAGAAGCAGTGCAGGAGCCCACATGGGTAGATTCCATGGTGCAGGAGTATGACTCCATTGTCAGAAACAGTGCTTGGGAGATTGTTTTAAGGCTGGTTGGTAAATCATTTGTAGGATCAAGATGGATCTACAAGGTAAAGCAAGCTGCTAATGGGAGAGTCGAGAATTATAAGGCAAGATTTGTTTCCCGAGACTTCTCACAGATCGAGGGGATTGACTATGAATAAACCTTTTCACCTGTCGCATGGTATTCTTCCATACGAACCATCCTTGCTCTCTCAGCGTAGATGGGTTGGCACATTCATTAGATGGATGTGAAGACTGTGTTCCTTAATGGGATCATTGAGGAGGAGGTTTACATTGAGCAACCTGAAGGATTTGAGATCTACAACAGCGAGTCGCATGTGTGCAAGCTTAAAAGAGCATTGTATGGGCTGAAGCAAGCACCCTGTTCTTGGTACACACAGATCGACAGCTATTTCACTGGACTTGGCTTCACCAAGAGTGAGGTGGATGCAAACCTGTACCAAATTGTGGTGGAGGGTAAGCTTTTAATCATTGTTCTTTATGTTGATGATTTAATACTAACGGGTGATGAGCAGTTGATACACTCATGCAAGGAAGATCTTGCAAAGGAGTTCAAGATGAAGGATTTCGGCCTCCTTCCTTATTTCCTTGGATTGGAAATATGGCAGCGGGAAGGTGAATTGTTTGTGTCTCAAGGCAAGTATGCTCGGGAGATACTGGGGAAGTTTCACATGCAAGGCTACAAGCCTATTGACACTCCTCTTCCAGGAAATTGGAAGAAAGAGGATGCTACATCGGCAGAGGGTAGTGGATGCCACTGTTTATCGACAGTTGGTGGGTTCGCTCATGTATTTAGTTAATACAAGACCAGACATATGCTATGCGATGAACCAGCTTTCACAAGCGATGGTTAAGCCTACAAAGCTCTTTTTGAAGGCAAGCAAGCATGTCATAAGATATCTCAGGGGCACATCTGAGTACAGCTTATGGTATAGAAAGACGGATGAGGTGAAGTTGCATGGCTTCACGGATGCAGATTGGGCAGGCAGCCCAATAGATAGAAAGAGCGCATCAAGAGGGATTTTTAGTATCGGATCTACAGCAATTTCATGGTACAGCAGGAAACAAAGATCTGTGGCACTCAGTTCAGCGGAAGTAGAATACATGGTAGCAAGTCAAGCTGCATGTGAGGCTATATGGATGAGGAAGATCCTGGTCGGTTTGTTCGGTTCACATTTAGATCCTACAGTGATACATTGTGATAATCAGAGTTGCATTAAACTCTCGATTAATCTTGTGTTTCATGGTAGATCTAAACATATTGATATCTGGTATCATCATATCAGAGATTGTGTGCAGCGGAAGATCATTTTGCTTCAGTACATTCCTATGGAAGATCAGGATGCAGATATTCTGACGAAGGCGCTCACCAGGAGCAAATTCAAATACCATAGAGGCAGCATTGGGGTGAAGGATAATCCCTATATTTTTGAGAGGGAGTGTTGAGATTCAACAAGATTATGAGCTTAGTGAAAATGAGTTGCCTTCACTAAGTGGGCCTGCAGGCTATTTTTTGGTGCAAGTCTATTTTTAGACTATGTCTATTTTTAGACATGGTGATCATATTTCAGAAGTTGCAGGATGCTATTTGTGGATGGTTGGTCAAGTTGGAAAAATAGATGAAATTATATTTTTACAATATTGGGCAAAGTCTATTTATAGATTTTCAATCTAAAAATAGATGCATGTCGGTTATTATTATCTCTTAATAATAATCTGACAATAAACAACAACTTATTCTCTTGGAGCACTTTATTTCAGTGTACAAATTTGGAAAATCAGTGGGCTAAAGGAATTACGCAATTCCTAGGGTTTACTGATGGTTCATGCATGGAGGACTCAGTTAGAACTGAAGTGGAAAAGTTATGACAGAGTTGGAAGAGTATTTCATGGAGTTGTTATTCAGTTTAACTCAATTATTGGAGTTAAACTCAGTTGAGCTAGTTGTATCTAGTCTAACTTAATGATAGACTAGTGAGACTGGAGTGAATTAATTAGTTAATTAATTCAGAAATAATAACTCACTAATCAACTAAACAAATACAACAGTTAACTATAGTGCATGTCAGTTCCAGTGGAGAGGTAGGTGAAAGGGTGAGATGGACTATCCATTGTGACTACTAGTGATGCATTAATTGCATCTACATATACATTGGAGATGCCAATGAGAACAATGCATTCAAGGAGAGTGGGATTGCATCGAATTGGTATTTGTAGTAAACTTGGATTGTGCAGTGGAGGTAGGCTATCAGGAGGCAGAAATCAGTGCATGGATTTGCAGATTTCTTCATGATAGTTTGTAACAATTGTATTGTACTGAGAGCTTGATGTACTAAGCTTTGTATGAGATTGTTACATGATCTCCATGATACATAATATATGATATTTGGGGTTTTTAGCTTCAATTTTTCCCGTTAAACAACTATTTTATGTGTGTTTTTATTGCTACATGTGTTTTGCAATTGTTGATTAAATTTCCGCAAGAACTATAGTGGAAGGATTCCTTATTTAGCAAGAAGATAAATATTGTTAGATCAGGAGAGTCCAGATATATACATGCATATTGTATATATTTTCTATAGCCATCACCATCTGGACTATGCGTCTCTGCTCATGCTAATATACATCCTGCTCAATGCCCTCCCAAGTGAACTTATCCATCAAAGAATGAAAAGCATCAAAGTGTATGGAAAGAAAGTCCAAATGTGTTGCATGTAGTAGCTTCCTCTTGAGCTCAGAAACTCTAGTCAAGAAGACTCTGCCATGAGAATAGATGACCTCATCAACCACCATGTGTCTATCATCTCCCTCTGGGTCATCAAGAATCATGCAAGCACCAAGATCCTTGGAGTACTCTACCAAAAGTTGAGACCTCCAATATGGATCAACCCTCCTAAGAGACAGCACTAAAGATCTAAAATGTGAAGCTCCCCACATGATTTTGTCTTCTCCTTTGGCATCCCACATGCCAAATTCATCCTCCAAAGTGCTGCCATGCCCATCATGTAGCTTCTCATTCTCAAATAGAAGTAGTGACCTTTGGAAGTTGGCCTCCCATGAGAAGCTACCATCCAAAAAGAACCTCCTGATCTTGGTCAATGTAAGAATGAGTGGCCTCCATCTACTCCAATACATGAAGGATTCATTCCACAAAGGAAATACCCTCTGTTTCTCCAAATCCATGGAGTGGTCCCCTTGCACCATGGTGGTGCCATCCTCTATCACTGCAACAACTTCTGTCAGTGCAGAATATGTAGTGAGAGTGTGTGATGCTAAAAATGGGAGAATGTCTCCTTCCTCCTTGAGTCTACCCCAGACTCTTTGCATTGTACTAGACTCCTCCAAGGTCTTCACCCCTCTGGAATCTAAGAGTGGTGAACCAAATGGAAAAATTTCTCCCACCAATTCTAGATCTGGTGGCCTCCCAGGTGGAATTCCCCCATGTAGTGAGACATCAAAATCTGAAGTGGACTGTATATATGAGTGGACTGATTTGTCCCTCTCTTCACTGCGCAATACAATCTCCTTATTTTGTGCAAAAACCTCCTGAAATAGATAAGGGTGAATGTTCATCATCCCTTGATGCTGATCCTTCCTTCCTTCTTCTTCCATCTACCAAGATTCACAACCCACAATAACTGATGCATGTTGCTCCGGAATTGTGCTTTGGTTCCCACATGTTGGATCATTTCGAACTCCTTACAAAGACACAAGGGCTCCTCTAATGGAAGCAATCGCTCCCTTTCCATATCCATGCGGTGAGGAATCCTCTCCTGATGGTACAACATTGTTAACTCTTCTTTTCTCATCCCCTTCATCAATATTTGAGAATGCCTCATCATCAATGAGAGACCCTTGATCTTGGTCTTCCCTTGAAGGAGGAAACTCTATGTCTTCATCGATAGAAGAGGGCTCTTCAAGAAGTGGGGATCTTGCCCTTGGTAAGGCATCATGCATATTTTTCTCCCCTTCAACAGAAATATGGAGTGGAGTTGGAAAAATAGATCTCTCCAACTCATGAAAAGTTTTTGAGTTTTTGGGTACGACAATTGATGTTTCATAATGTTTAATATCAAATATTCTCACTAATTTCTTAGTGAACCCTGCATAAGTGTTTACATTTGCATGGAAAAATGGAGCATAACTATCAAACCACCAATCATGGGCCATACCTTTGAGGTGCAGCGCTGCTACTCTAATGGCTTCCTTTTCTGAAACTTGGTGTAGCTGGAAATAGGAATCTAGCTCCTCCACCCAAGCTTTGGTTGTGCACTTTGCTGATCCATCAAAGTTAGATAGAAAGATTCTACCTCTCTTGCTTATATTATGGTTTTTGGATCTTCTGTCTTCCTTGAGTTGGAAAAACCCTTGGAAGTCCAAGTGCTCTTTGAATCTCCATGATTGATACTCATACTCCTGAAGATAGTCACTCAAGGTCTCCTCCCTTGGTGCATCTTCTTCCTCCATCCTTCTTGCAGTGAATGTGGGAAATAAACTGCATTGTGGATCTGCATGTGTGGTTGAATGTCCACACCCATCTCATGAATATCTAGGGCTTGCTTCACTTTCAAACCCTCTAGGAATTTTTCTACACTTCCCCCCTTTCATCTCTTTGAGATATGCCTTGATATTTTTCATAGTTTGGAAAAGAAGCTGGGAGATCCTCTCTTCCTTCATTTCTCCAAATAATGGAGTCGTGCCTTTGTTTCTTCTGTACAACTTCTATTTTCTGTGAGAATAATATTCTCCTTCTAATGGCATAATGTCTTGAATGCACAGGCTGAGCAAAGAAGATTATGCTCTGATACCACTATAATATTCCAAAATGGAAATAGCAGCAATTGAAGACATTATAAGGTAAAACACAGCAAATATGATCATGACATGAGAGGGATCAATATGCAGCCATCATTTTATTAAATATATCAGCAAAAATATACAAAAATATCTTGAGGGACAAGTCACTCAAGCAATAAGAACAATCCTCCAATGATCAGAAAAATCAGCACATGAGTTACTGAAATTGTATAGAATGTCGGAGAATAGTGAAAGTGTTGTATATATCAGTGTAGATGCTATTGTAAACATACATAAATGGAATATGGCTGATAGAAACAAAAGAAATGCCCAGAAAATAAGATGTGGGCTCTAATACATGATTTCTAGCCAACCCGGAAAATATTTCTAGAAATACCAAGAAATATACAATGTGACAAATAACCTTGGGGTTGAGATGTCACTGCAAACTGGAACTGAAGTGAATGAGGCTATGAAAGATCTGAAATGATGATGTCCTCCTCCAATGGTATTTCTAAATAGAAGGTTGATCCCTCTACTCATAAATAGACCCTCCTTATGAGTTCAATGAACCCTCCCAACTATTGCCTCCAAAAATAACGCAGTTCAGAATTTTGACTACGCTGTGAGGGATGGTAGATGGTTGGTCTGATGTCAAAGATGTGAAAATCTGCCCAGAAGCCCTCCTTGTTGATCCTTCAATGGATAGGCTACCTCTCCACTGAAAAACAAGCCCAGAAATAGCTCTATGTGATCCTCCTTTGTTGCACCCTGCAACACAACCCAGCTCTAAACAGAAACTACGTTGTAGCTGAAGGAGGTAGCTTGGCCAGAATTATAGAGTGAGTAAATGCAGCCCAAAGAACCTCTCCTTCCCTGAAGATGGGGTAGGGATTCCCGATCGGGAACACCCTTGTGCTAAACAGCACAGCAACCCTGCTAAACAACAAAGAAATGAAAAGTCTAAACATACCAATATCAAATGATAATCTAAAACATGAATAACAATGGCTGACATCCCCTCCATATATATCATGTGAGCCTTCTCACCTTGGGTCCCATCCATACTTTCCACCAAGCTCATGCAAGTTGTCCTCCACTAAAACTGCAATGTCTCATCATAAAGGCCACTCCTCCATGACAGCGATGTTGACTTAGTCAAATTTGACTGAATCAACATGATCCAATTCTTGTTCACACCCAAAGGTGCTTAATCCATCTGCTTATTCTTCCTCCTTTCACATTAGGATTGTTATTATTCCTTCTAAGGGGGTTTTATGGGCCTCCCCACCCACTTATTCACCTACCTAGTGATAAAACAAACTATAATATTCCATTTAGATGAAGGCTAAATTTTTGGAATATTGCATTCTGCAAATTTTATGACTCAGGTATTTTTATTGGTGTTTTATTATTTATTTAATTTTCTACTATTTTTGCACTGTTTGTTTTGATGCATCTATCATACAAAAAAATAATAATAATTTTGTTTTTCGCTCCCTGTTGCATTCGATTTTTTTTTTGCATAGCTGCTCATTGGCGCCCGTATTATTCTTGGCCACAACCGCAGCCACAAACGAAGCCACATCCATAGCCACAGCGACAGCCACAACTCTGCTCCTCTCCCGCAGCCCCCTCACCTCTCATCGTTCCCCCTCCCTCCACTCTCCCCGTGGACTCCCCTCCCTGCAGCCCCTGCTGCTACCCTTCCTGTCTCCTCCTCCCTGCTTCCCATTTCCCTTGCTGCTCCCCCTCCCCTCCTCCCTCTCCCCCTCCACCCTTCCCTCCTCCCGTTCCCCGCAGCCCCTTCCCCACTCCGCCCTCCACCCTCCCCTCTTCTTGATCCCCCTTCGCCCTCCCCTCCTCCCGCTCCCTTCAGCCCCTTCCCCACTCTGCCCTCACCTCCAATCACTCCCCACATCCCCTTCCCCACTCTCCCTCCTATCTCCTGACTCCCTTCCCCATCCCCCTCCTCCCTCCCCTCCTCTTGCTACTCGCAAATTCCCTCCCCGCTCACGTCCGTTTGAATCCCTTTGCCTGCACAACACCACCCTCCACTCCGCTCACTCCATCGACCTCCCCCTATATGACCTCCCTGGGTCCCACCTCCCCCAAGTCTGACCTCCCCCAGAAAAACCTCTCCAAATTTTTTTATTTGGAAAAAAAAAAAAAAAATCACCACAACTGAGAGTTTTGTTGTAAACAAAAAATCACACAAGAATATAATGTAGCATAGCCATATTTTTTTTGGTGTCTGGTCCACTTTAAACCTACAACTTCAGTTGGAAAGGTACAATTTTGGACATGCTTTCCATGTGGATACTTTAATGAACGTGTTGACATGGAGTAGAGGAACTCATTTGACGGCCAGACACAAGGAGAGTCACATTTTCAAAGATAATATTTATTGCTTTCAAAAGGTTATTGATTGAGTAGATTTCTCTCTTATAATTGGGCACATTTATTTTGGAGGAATATTGCAAGTACATTTGTGATTATTTCTTGACTAGATTTGTTTGAACAATGAAAAAAATTAATGGATTATTAGAGTTATTGAGAACTCTAATCATGTCCACTATTAACAACACAGTCCAAATCAATAAGGACAATGTCTCTGATATTATAGCCTGTTTACAAAATGAACAAGATGAGATTGATTTTTTGCAACTTGAATCTCAGCTACAACAAGAGGAGTTACAAAAAAAGAGTTGTCATTCTAAACTTTTTTTTGTTTAGAACACGGAGACAAACTCCCATCAGTAACAAAATATTGGTCAAATCACTGAGCCCAATACAAGAGCATATTTGTATGCACATGCAGAAGCTCACACTTTACCTCCCAAGCCCATCATCAGACCTTGGGTAGAGCTTGTTCATAACAAGCACATAACTGGTCTTGGATATGAAAAGGAGTTTTCCTTTCATATTCCAGACTACTCCAATCCCATCAAATTTCGGAGTGCCGGATTTCTTCATGATAGCTACCTTTAGCTGTTCTAGATTCTGCTCCTCTTCCACAGAAACAACAACAATTTGTAAAATTCCAACACTATGATCGAGTTGGCCATATGAAATATTATTGCTTCGATCTTCACCCATGCAAGCATTATGGTTGGCACATTCATTCTTCACACATATGCTTCATAAACAAGCCTCCTGCAAGAACAAAGATTTATCTTGGATGGATCGCTTCTTGGAAATGGGCATCAACAGCCAAGAAGATGTTTAAGTCATATGTCAGAACTTGTTCTAGAGTATTGAAGAATCTTGCAGTTGAGTTTTCACCATCATCTCACCTTGTATCTGATAGGGGGGGGAAATGGTGGTCATCTACAAGCTTCAAATCCACTTCAAGCGAGCCTTAGTCACAACATGTCATTCCAGATTCAAAGTTGTAGCTAGAGGCACAACAATTCAAGCGAGCCTGAGCCACAACCTGTCATTCTAGATTCATAGTTGTAGCCAGAGACACATAAGTTCAAGTGAGCTTGAGCCACAACCTGTCATTCCAGATTCAAAGTTGTAGCCAGAGACATAGATGCCCATGAGCATGCCTTTGGTTGGTGGCCAGCCTTAAACCATCTATGTGAGGTTGATATTCTTCCTCTTCAAAGAATTTAGGACACTTCCTCTAGCAGAAGATTTTAGCTTATTGCCAGTTTTGGAAGAGTTATAGGAAATGAGTCAAGCATTCCAGAGTTGGTGGTCATCCTTAAACCATCACAGGTTGTAGACCTCCCTTCTTCTAGGTTGAAGGTATCCCTCTTAAAAATATGAGGAGCACTTCCTTTATCAGAAAACCTCGGCTTCTTGCCAAATTTGGAAGAGTTCTGGGAACTGCACTAAGCATTTCAGTGTTGGTGGTCATCCTTAAACCACCTATTTATGCCAACATTTCAGAGAGCGCATTCAGCCTAGTGTTTCCATGCATACTTTTCTATTTTGTATTACAACTCTCTTCTTGGACTCACACATACCCCTTCGGATTAAGGGGGGGAATGTTGGACACCTAATCCTCTATGGGTAGGTGTAGAAGGCAAATGGACATAAGAATTCCAATAGACCTTGGAAGATGAATCCAAGGGTCACAATAATGTATTATAAATGTACATCATGTGAATAATAAGAGTGCACACGATTATCTTTCTCATCCATTTTTTTTTCCATTTCATGTGTGTTTAACAACATATATATATATAATAAAATGTCTATTATCCATGTTTTCTAATACCTCATATGATTCAATTACCCTTATTTCTTTGATAGTATCCTGGTAAATTTTGGATATCCCTATTTACATGTTTTGGGTGTCATCTCATTAATTGGATTTAATTTTCTTAATCTTCCCAAAAAATAAATTAAAATTAAATTAATATTCATACGAAAGTGAATATAGCAAAAATTTTAGTTTGATATTTTTTGGGACTAGTGTCTACATATCACATATTACAGAAATAACTTTTTTAACAATGATATTTTCTAAAGGGTTTTATTATTATTATTGTACAATTTTTCTTTTGGAAGTCCTTTTTTTATTGTACAATTTTTCTATTACAAGTATCATAAGCTTCATTAAACATTTCTCAAAAAACTCTTGTAGTTTAAACATAATCTAATTCTTAAATTCATTAAATTGATGTTTGTATTGTAAGTGAAAAGAACATTTATTACATTATATCCCGCATAGTTTTATAAATGTTTTTCATCTTTTCATTGAGTTACATCACCACTCCAAATGCATTGAAAACCAATTCATAATTGTTTACATTCTTCATAAAAAAATATTAAGAGGGCATTGTGTTCCCTTGTTATCGATCTTACACAACATTTAACATGTGAAATCAAAAATCTGAAACTTATTAGTTATCATTGTTAAGAAATACAATGTTGGTAAAATCAAAGAAATTTTTTATGTTCATTTCTTTTTTATCCACCTAATTCCATGTTTGCAACATTTCCATAAAACTTCTACACTCTTTTCTACTTAGAATGTGAACAATGTTATCATGTTTTTCCAAGTAAAATTGGATGACATATCAATGTACACAATTGAAATGTATATATAGTTCAAATATATTACTTTTATGTTAAAACTTAAAATAACTTTCTATGTTGCCATATGAAATGTGTTTACTATTAGGCTACAAATTTGTAGACAATCACAAAGTCCAAGACCACAAATATATGATTTGTTAACCTTATATTTGATGAGGTGTTGTCATGATCCAATGATGAGTTGTAAATGAGATCTAGATCTAAAATGGTCCAATTGATGTACTATAAGTTCAAATCCTATGATCAGTACAATGAGCTAACAAAATTGCTTAAGACCTTTTCTACGACTTTGCCTGTCTTGTCTTGCTTGCTCTAGTTCTTAACATGGTATCATATCCATGGTGAGAAAGGTTATGAGAGATTCACTATGAGTGGTGATCGATTTGAATCCAAATCCATCATAGTGTTATTCCATGGAAGGTTTAATGTGTGAACTCATACAGCGATGTTGGAGAGAGGAACCGTGGGATTTTAGAAAAAAGATTGAAGTATCTCTAGAATAAGAAAAAACATTAATATTTTAGAAAGAAGATCAGAGGATTATATGAGAAGGTATCCAAACATTTTGGTTGAATGTTATGAAACCAGCTCACAAAATAGAAGAAAATATATATCAAGGACTTGGAAATCTGCCTTTTCGAGGGGGCAACCTCCTTTACATTACATAAATTAACAATTCTTGGATGATACAAATGAAAAACCTCCTTTCTATATATAGGAGTCCCAAGGGATCACAATATAATCCTAGCCGATACAACAATAACAATGTAAGGGCACAACAATAACAATAGTGGGCTTCTATGGGGCACAATAATAACAATATAGGGACTACATGGGCACAGCAATAAAAATAAGGGGGCTACAGTAACAATAACACTAAGGGGATACACTAGTATTATAGGGACCTAGCATGCCCCTCTCCTTCAAAAAAGTGTTGTCCTCAACACTTGAGTAGTTATGGATGCTTCTGTATAAAATTCTCATCCTCCCAGGTTGAAACTTCAGCGGGTAAGTTCTTCCACTTGATGAGATGCTCTGAAATTGATCGATTTCATAGCTGTCAAGTTCTTGTTTTTGTGACTTCTTCAGGTTCCAATATGATTTTTCCTTCTTCGTCAAGTTCTGGAAATATTATTTGAACTGGGAGCTTGTCACCTATAACCTTCTTTAAGCATGAAACATGGAAAACTAGGTGCACTCAGGAAGATGTAGGAAGCTCCAATTTGTATGCCATAGTACCAATATTTTGCAACACTTTGTAAGGGACATTTGTTTGTATGGTTGTAGCCGTAAAAATACACAGTCACCTACATCAAAACTTATTTCGTTGCGATGTTGATATTCCTATTGTTTCATTCGATTCTACGTCAAGGTTAGGTTATCCTTCAAGAGTTGGAGAATTTGTTGCTAATGCTCAATGTGATATTCCACTACTTGAACCTTATAATTTTCTCTTAAAGATGACGTGATGGAGGGTGGATGATATCCATAAAGTGCCATATATCGAGTCATTTTTGTTGCATTATGGAAGGAAGTGTTATACCACCATTCAATGAGAGGTAACCACTTGACCCATTGTGTCTATTTATCAGATACAAAGAAACGAAGATATCCTTCCAAACATTTGTTCATTATCTCAGTTTGCCCATAAGATTGAGGATGATATGATGAGCTATGAGATAATTGAGTACCCAAACAAGAAAAAAAAAATTGTCCAGAATTTTCCTGTAAAAATGGGATATTTGTCGCTTACAATAATCTTTGGGTTTCCATGTAGCTTTTGAATTGTTTCCATAAATGTAGTAGTAATTGTATTGGCTTTAAATGGATGATATAACACACAAAAGTGTGCATACTTGGTAATTCTGTCAACTACCACCACGATGACAGTCTTTCCTTCAGAATTGGGTAAACCTGTGATAAAATCCAATGAAACTTCCTCCCAACGTTGACTTGGAATGGATAAAGGTTGTAACAAACCTCGAGTCTTAATTATCTCAACCTTATTTTTTTGGAAAACCAAACATTCTGCCACAAACTTTTGAATATCAAATTTAAGACCATCCCAAAAAAATTCCTTCTTGATCCTGTGGTAAGTTTTTAAAAATCCCGAGTGCCCTCCTAAGGGAGAGGTGTGAAATTCCAAAAGAATCTTTTGTTTGAGTTGGGAATTTTACAGAGATATAAGTGATATTTATACCATAATGAATCATTTTTCCAGCTAAATATTTTAGATGTACTGGGATCTTACTACAAATTTTGAATGAGTGTCGACACCTCTTCATCATTCTTTCATTCATCCCTTGCTTCAGTTATCCACTCAGGTTGGATAATAGAAATGGCACAAAGCAATGCTTCCGCATCCTCGTCCTTTCCTTAGAGTGCATCTGCAACAACATTTTTCTTCCATTTTTTGTATATGATCTCAAATTCATAACCCAACATATTTGTGACCCATTTTTGCTGCTCTTATGAAGATAATATTTGTTCCAAAAATTATTTAAGACTATCCTGATCTGTTTTAACCTTGAAGTGTCTTCCCATTAGGTAAGGTTGATATTTCTTTAGTGCATGTAGTATTGCCAACATTTCCTTCTCATAAATAGGTTTCAGTAAATAGTTTCCTTTTATTGGATGAATTTCAAAAGCAATGGATTTTCCTTCTTGCATTAAAACCGCACCAATTCCATTTCTTGAGGCATCACATTCCACAATAAAGGTTTTTGTGAAGTCTGGTGTAGCAAATATCAATAATTGACACATTTCATCTTTAAGATGTTCAAAGGCCTTAGTTTCTTCTGGAGTCCAAGAAAATGCATATTTCTTCAGTAAATATGTTAAAGGTGTCGATATTTTCCCATAATTATTAACAAACTTGCGATAATACCTTGTTAACCCTATAAATCCCTGAATATGCTTTATGGTTGTAGGGATTTTCCATTCCTTAATGGATTTAATTTTGTTAGGGTACACCTTAACACCCTCATGAGATACAATATGACCCAAATATTTCACCTCCAGTACTCCAAAGAAACATTTGGAGGTTTTTGCATATAATTGTTTCTCCTCCAATAGTTTGAGCACCATGTCAGCGTGTTGAACATGATCCTTCTAAGACTTCTTGTAGATTAGTATATCATCAAAAAATACTAACAAAAAATTTCTAAGGAAGGGTTTGAAAATGGAATTCATCAAACCTTGAAATGTGGAAGGTGCATTAGTAAGGCCAAAAGGCATGAACAAAAATTCGTAATGACCCTCATGAGTTGTGAATGTTGTTTTCAGAATGTCTCTAGTCTTCATTCTAATTTGATGATATCCAGAACGAAGATCCAACTTGGTGAATTAAATTTCTCCATGTAATTCATCCAATAATTCATCAAAGAAGAGGATGGGAAATTTATCTTTAATAGTGAGATTTTTGAGCTCCCTATAATTCGGAAACATACACTATGATCCATCCTTCTTGTGCACCTATACAACTGGAGCAGAGAAAGAAATTTGACTAGGTTGAATTATACCAACCTCTAGAATTTCTGCAACCATATGTTCAATCTCACTCTTTTGAGCATATGGATGTCTGTAAGGCCTGATGTTTGGAGGAACACTTCCTGGAATCAAAAAAATAGCATGCTCATGATCACAAATAGGTGGGAATCCTTTGGGAGTCTCAAATACCTTGGAATGATTGTCCAAGACTTTTTGGAGATCTAGAGAAATAGATGATTTTGATGTTTGAACCTGTAGTGAGCATAATTATGCAATTACACGTCATTGTTCTTTCTTCAAAAAAAATTCCATGACAATAGAGCTGATTATCTTTCCTGGATTCCTTGTGATACCTCATAATTCAACTTCCTTTCCTTCCGAAAAAAAATCAAGAAAATTTCTTGAAAATTCAAAGTTATTGTCCCTAAAGATTGTAACAATTATACTCCCAGTAAAACATCAGCACAACCCATTGGGATGGATATAATTGGACTATTCAATACATATTACCCCATGGTTAGTTTGATATTATGGCACTTTCCAGAGCAATTTATAGTTCCTCCATTTGTAGCCATCACTTGACACTTTGGTCCTAGGTATAGGAAGCAATTCAATTCCTTGGCTACCTTGCAATGAATAAAATTATGGGTACTACCTGAATCAATCAACACTATTACATTTATCTTCTTGGTATGCCCTTCTATCTTGAGAGTTTAAGGAGCGGTAATTCCTGCCAATGCATTACAGGATATGGTCGGATTCATTTCTTCTTCCTCTAGGGTTGGTTCCTGGTGTATATCCTCTTCTTTTGAAGTTTCTTGTTCCTTTTCCTCCTCTTCACAATCTATGTAAAATAATTTCTTCTCAGCACACTTATGACCTTTAGTGTATTTTCTATCACAACCATAGCGAAGCCCTTTTGCTCTTTTTCTTCCAATTTTTGTGGTGTCAACCTTGTAGGTTGTGGAAGTCTAGGAGTAGAAACACTTCCATCTTTATAGTTGTGTGTGGAAGGCTTCCTTTTCGCTATAATTTTGCTTTCGATTTTTCTTGCCAACCTAAATGCCTTCTCCAACAAATCAGGTTCCCAAAGGAAAACATCATGTTGGATGTTATCCTTTAAAGTCCCTATGAAGACATCAATCCTATGTTCCTCTGGGATATCGATTACCCTTATATTCAATTTTTGGAAGTCCTTGATGAGCTCCACCATTGAACCCTTTTGTTTGAGATTTATCAATTGGCTAAAGAAGGTGTTTCTCTTTGTATCCACATAATGTGCTATCATTTCCTCCATAAAAATTGACCTAGTGACAATTTTTTTACGAGATCAAAGCCATCGATACCATACAAATGTATTTTTTTCTAAATATAAAGTTGCAATGTGTACCTTTTGTGCGTTTTTCACATTATGGAGATCAAAATATTGCTTCATCTATGGTATCCATGTTACCAGATCCTTGCCATCAAACTTCATCATATCAATCTTTGGAATATGGTGGGCCTTAAATCCAACATTAGAGTCTATGAAATCATGATTAAAAATTATTTTGTTTTCATCATGAGTTTCATCTACTATCATTTCTTGTAGCAGCTTTGTCAAACCTTCCTTCAAAATTTCCATGTTTTCTTTCAGTTCTTCTTCTATACCATAGATCTTAGCTTCCACTCAATTCTTCAAACCTTCCATATTATCTGCCATGCCTTTCTTCAATCCATCCATGTCTTTCTTCAAACCATCCATCTTAGCTTTCATTTCATTTTTTGTTACTCTTTGTGACAGTGAAATTTGTTTCACATGGTATCATAATTTTGATATATCATGTTGCACTTCTTCCTCTTCATGAGGCATAGTAGAGCCTTCTGAGGGCTTAATGGGTGTGGAATTCTTTTTGGGGGAATTTTAGAACCCAATATTGATCTTTTTTCTTCAATATTCCCTTGGAATCACTTCAAACTGATTTTTCAAACAAGACTTATGCAACTTTTTAAAAAATGATACACATTTTTTTCTTGTTTTTGAGGAGCTTTATATTGAAACTGATGTATCTCTATGATTTTGGATCCCCAGGATTTGATATTTTTTCCTACAGTAGCCCTCTGAGTCTTCTTTCCAATGCCATGGGTCATACCTAATTTGGATTTTTCAAGATAAAGTTATGCCCAGTCTCCCACAATGGCTTAATTATGGGATGGTTCAGCAAAGCGAACTTGTACGGAGTGCCACGTGTCACTTTTTTTACCTTTAGCTCTGAAATAGATAAACAAAAAATTGATTTCTGTGTACTTTCGGTCACTTTTTACATACTTCCAATCTGATATCTGAAATGAAAGTTATGATGATTTTCCCTCGGCCACCTGTTTGAGATGAAATTATGGATCCTGCAAAAACCTTAACTTCCTTAGATCATATTTCCGAAAATATAGCAAACAAAGATCTGAACTTCTTACACAACGTTCCTCGTGATTTCAGCTCAAATGGGTTTTTTTTTTTAGCTTCTGAACATTCGTATAAAAAAAAAATTATAGTGAAAATTCCAAGATGGCTTGTTTGCAGCAGTGAAACCATATAATCTAAAGCTCTGATACCAAATGTTATGAAACCAGCTCACAAAATAGAAGAAAATATAGATCAACGACTTAGAGATCTGTCTCTTCGAGGGGGAAACCTCCTTTAAATTATATAAATGAACAATTATTGGATGATACAAATGAAAAAACCTCTTTTCTATATATAAGAATCCAAGGGGTCACAATATAATCCTAGCCGACATAACAATAAAAATTTAAGGGCACAACAATAACAATAGTGGGATTCTATGGGGCACAATAATAACAATATGGGGACTACATGGGCACAACAATAACAATAAGGGGGCTACACTAATAATTATAATAAGGGTATACACTAGTATTATAGGGACCTAGCATTGAAAATATTTCACTGTATTAAAACCAGAAAGCCTTGCCATGTGCTAAATAATTTTCCAAAGAAAACCCTCGGAATCTATAGAAAAAAAAAGAATTATAATTTCAAAAACTGCTAATATGATGACGAACAAAAAATTTATAATTTTATGAAGAAGATGAGGATGAACACTATAATTACAATTTTACATGGACTACCAAAAAATTAGAATTTTATAAAGGAGGCGAGAGGATTTATGGGAGAAACAACAAAATTCTAATTCTATAGGCTATCTCTTGAAAAAATATTGCATATGCTAACCACAATGTGTCATTATTTAATTAACATAGTGGGATACAAAATTTACGTAGCACTTCTCTTTCTTGCATTATTACTAAGCTTATGGACAATTTATTGGAATTTGAGCAGTGTTGAATAAGCCCCATCATCTCCCTTTGAGATAAGTACATTTTGAGTCCCCATCTCCAAACTTCTTCCTTGCTAAACCATTTCCACTGGGTTAGCCCTCCTAATGGTTGAGAGACGATGTGCCACAACTACTGTTGTTCTTCATATCATAAACCTGTTAAGGGATTCCTGAAATTTTTTTTCTAATTCTGAGTCTAAAGCACTGGTTGCTTCATCCAAAAGTAGTATAGACAGGTTCTTCAACATCGCTCAATTTCAATGCATTTCTTTTGTCTTCCTAATAGTTTGCCGCCTTTTTCACCAACCTAGAGTTGCATATCCAACTTAGTACAAATCATAACCATGGCTACTATTAACTCTGACATCTGAGTGCCATGCCTTTGAAAACGCTTCGTCTATCTGAGTGCCCAACCTAAAAAAAACACCAAATATCCCTTGACCTTCCCTTCACCTTTATTGTCCTCAAGCCAATACCACTGAGGTGTAAGAAACCACAGTGAATTGAGAATTCTTTGTCATACGCATTGACGCTAGTGAATAATGCCCACTTCCATATCATCCAAATATGTTCCCATTTCCTATTTGATGCAGGAGAATGAAAATGGAGCACTACAATTCACTAGGTTGAAAAGTGTCTACCCGAGAAACCCACTAGAGGAAACACCTTCTATGTATTTAAGTTTATTACTAGCTATTTCCCCTAAAGGTGTAGAGATACATCGAAGGAACATATGATTTGGGAAGATTAGGCAAGACAAAATGGATCAGTGTGTAGGTAAGGGGAAAACTATGTTGCAACAAAGTAGGGAAGGGTAAAAAATGGCATTAAAATGCTTGTAAATCACTCTAGTCGCTCGTTTGCATATCAAAGATAGCCAGAAGAGTTACTGACACCATACTCTTATCCTCTAGACACATTATTTTTTCAGTAATTGATCTTTTTATTTCATAAAAATTATATCTTTTATCATTAGACATAAGCAGAGCATTTACTACAAGATGGAATTAACTTTTATTTTACAAGGAGATAATCAAACATAAAAATACAACTGGGATAGTTTGATTAGTGACCTGAATAAAGAAAAAGCAAGATACTTGCAAGTTACAAGATAAGAAAATTGTAGAATTTTAATGTGTAGATTAAAAATTCCTCATGTAATTTACTAAAACATATGACTCAAATCTACTCTACTCAAATCTGCAGAAGTAAATTCACGATCGAGAACACAAATCATTAACATGCATCAAGATTCAACACACATACAGAGAGATATATCTAGGGGAAAGAAAAAAATCAAAACCCCTTACTATTTGTATCACATTAATCAAAGTATATGGATGAATACAATATGCTCTGCTCAACCTGCACCTATATCTTATATCCTTTGCATGACTGATTGAATTTGGCCAATACTTATCCAAAATTTCGAGCCTCCAAGCCCCTATTTCCTTGCTTTTTCCTCAAGGAATTAACCCCTATTATTTAGGAAATTCCTCAATCTAGATTGTGCAATTCCTTTAGGTCCTTCTCTGACTGCCTGTACCACATGTACAACTTGGAATAGTTTACAACTGATAGTACAGTGCCCTTGAACTCCAATCTCAATTGGGTAACTCGAATTATATGTATGCATGAGTTAATTTATGTTGATTAGTCAGTTAAATGGTTAAACATTGAAGTTACACCCAACTGCTAGACCTCCCACTAGTTCCTCCAACAATTGGAACTAGTTTAACTGACCATAGCTCAATTCAACTGAATTAAATTGTTACAACTGAAATTAAATCAACCTAGACTACTCAAATTTAAGAATCATTGTACACAACTCAAGTTCATGCCCCCAACGCAAATCAACTAAGATAACTGAGTGATAACAACTATATCACCTTAGTTAACTCATTCAATTTGTCTGTTGATGTGGAATTTTGAATTTCTCCTAATTTAATTAAGGGAAAATTAAATTAGGAATTTCCTTATGCATTTTCAACACTCCCTCTGAGCAAGAAATGGATTATCAGATACCCCAATCTTGCCTCTGTGGAACTCGAATTTTCCTCTTGAAAAAGCCTTTGTCAAAATATTTGCATCTTTTTCCTTTGTAGGAATGTATTCCAACAACATGATCCGCCACTGCACACAATCTCGTAGATGGTGATACCAGATGTCAAGATGCTTTGATCAATCATGGAAAACTAGATTCTCAAATATTTTGATACAACTTTGATTGTCACAGTAAATCACAGTAGGATCCATCATCTGACTAAATAACCCAACAAGAATCTTTTTCATCCAGATTGCCTCGCATGTTGCTTGAGTGACAGCCATGTATTCAACTTCTGCCAAGTTGAGTGCCACGGATATTTTTCTTCATACTGTACCAAGAAACTGTTGTTGACCCAACACTAAAAATTCCTCCTGGTGTGATCTTCTTGTTTTATGGACTCCTCGCAAAATATGCATCTGTGAAGCCTTGAAACTTCACTCCCTTTGTCCGTCTATACCAAAGTCCAAACTAGGTAGTGCATCTGAGGTATCTCAACACATGTTTTCCTTCCTTCCAATACAGTTTGGTTGGCTTAAACATTTCTTGATTAAGTTTGTTAACAGCATAACATATGTTTGGTCATGTGTTCACCAAATACATAAGCGAACCCACAATCTGCATCTAAATAGTATCCTCCACTTCCTCACTTGAAGTCGCATCCTCCTTCCTCTAACTCCCTGCTATAGGAGTGTCCATGGGTTTTCTACTCTCCATGAGGAAATTCTTCAATATACCGTTGGCATACTTGCCTTGAGATACAAATAGTTTCCCATCTCCTTGCCATACTTCTAAACCGAGGAAATAATGCATGATTCAAATGTCCTTCATCTTGAATTCTCTTGCAAGATCCTCTCTGCAAGAACTAATCAACTTCTCATCACCGATTAAAATTAAATCATCTACATATAATAATATAACAAAAAATTTACCCTCAACAACAATATCGTAAAGGTTTTCATTTGCTTCTCTTTTGGTGAAGCCCAACCTGGTGAGGTAGTTGTCGATCCTGGTGTACCAAGCACGGGGTGCTTGTTTCAATCCATATAATGTATGATTGATTCTGCACACATGAAACTCTTTGTTGAAGGTCTCAAATCCTTTTGTTTATTCAATGTACACCTATTCCTCAATCACTTTGTTATCCTTAATAACAAAAGGGTTGGTCTAGGTGTGTCTTTTTTAGTTAAGTTAGGTTATTAAGATGAAATAAAGTCATGAAATTCATTAAATTTCATGTTTTGTATATAATTTCAAAAGGTATAAATGGTCATTGGTCATGTGATTAAGTTCTTTTCAAAGTAAAATTCAAAAAAATTCGATTGCATGAGTTAATAGAGTCATTTTATGACACTTGGCATATTTTTCCTAAGTCCGCAGCATTTTCTGTGTAAAACAACTTGTTTTCAGTACGGACTCACCTAACAGTTATGTAGTGAATCTTCCATCCCACTAACTGAAATCGCTACGAACTCTGGTTTTTCTGCTAACGACAGGGTGATCAATATCCTGTAATCATTTCAGTGGTCAGAAATCCTTTTGTCATCATGGTACATTACAGTTATGAGTCATCATTTTTCATATTTCATGTGTGGTAATCATCACACCTTGCATCATTTCGTTTTCCCCCTCATCTTTCTTTCCTAATTTAGCCTTACCTCATTCGAACAAAAACACTTACCTTTCATCCTTCTAGGTTCTTTGATGACTTCACTTTTGTTTCTTGTCTAGTTGTTGTCTTAGGATAGCTCTTACCTCTGTCAAGCAAGGTGTTTCCTGTCTTAGATAGTTTTTCAGGTGTCAAAGTTTGAAGCTAGTCAGTGTTGTATTAGAGGGCATGAATTCACATAAAAATCCCAACCAAGGTGGCTTTTTAGTTAGATACAAGCCCATGGACATGAAGATGGTTGTGGAAGACCCTAGATTTTCTCAAGCTTTCATAAATGCTGGTTGTTTTAGGTTTTTCCAAAAACTTTAGGGATATCATGCACATGTGTCCAAGGATTTCACTGTCAACTTCATTGGCACAACTTCAAAGGGTGGCATCTTAATTTTTACTGTTTCCCTTGAGACCATTGCATGGGAAACTAAAATTTCGAGGTCTAGAGAAGAATGGTTCAAGGCAACAAAATTCAAGCTTCAAAACTGTGATGAATTTATGAAGCAGGAGCATATAGGAATTTACATGACCTGAGGCATACACAAGAGTTGCCTCAAGGAAAACTTCTCAAAGTTGTTGATGGTAATTCAAAAATATTTTACTTGTCAAGGTAGATTTCACATAATCTACCAATATCATTTCAGACTGTTCCTTCATTTCATAGGTAAATGGCTGCTTGATCTTATATTATTTATATTCAAAAGTTTAGGCAAGATGGCTGAAAAGGTATAAGCCAAACCTAAGAGCAGTGATACATCCATTTTTCATCATGGTTTAATCAAATTGTTAGTTATGGAAGAGTTTAAGAAATTGAACAGGGATTGGGCTACTTTTCTATTTTTTAGTGGCTATGATGTAGATGTTCTTACTCCAAGAAAGACACCTAAGTCGAAGACAAAAACTCTTAAGAAAGACAAAGAACAAAGAGTTGAAACATAGGTGGAACATGAGGTATAGGTGCAGCCCATGGTGGAGCCAATGGAGGTAGATATTGATCAATTGCAGGAGACAGTGGTACCTCAGCAAACCCTACCAGCAACAAACTCAAAATTGATACAAGACCTCATAGAATAATCACCAGAAGTAAAACAGAGGGGAAATAAAAACTTGAAGACATATTGCAAGCCATTGATATTGAAGAAACCCCTGTTGTAAAGCCTGTAGAGGTTAAAGGAACAAAAATAAAAAAGAAGGGTCTTACAATAAAGAAGCTTGATTTTTCTAGTGAATATTCAGGATTTGTCTTTAAACCTAGGAAACCATTAACTAGGTCACAACTCTCAAAGGTAGGCAAGTATCATAAATTTCATAAAGAAACATAAAAGAAGAAGCAACCAAAAAGCGAAGATATCATAGAGCTATCCCCAGTTGAAGCAGAATTCATCAAGACAAGGAAAGGAAAAGAAAAGTTCCAAGAAAATTTTGAAGTGGAGCTTCTAAGAGAACAACTTAAGGAAGCAAGAGAAGAAGTTTTAGAAGCTAAAATGGAGTTGGATGACTTTAAAGAAGAAAGGAAAGAGCTTACAATATTTCAAAAAGGAAGTGAAAAAACAAATTGATTTTTATGATGAAGTTGTTGAAAGGTCAAGGAAGATGCTGAGAATAACACTACCACTGCACAAGATGATTAAACACACCTTGAGGAGAAACAGATGGTTACAATCAGAGAGGAGGAAGCTACAAGAACAAGTCAAAGAGTTAGAAATCCAAATGGAGATGGTGCAGACAGAATTGCAGAAAAAGGGTTTGAAGATGGTTGTTGTGGATGATCCTGCTACTCCTTGAGAGAGGGTAAGACACATTTTTGGCCAATTTTGTATTAGGATAATCCATCTAATCAGCTAACATAGATCTGGACAGGTTTTTGGAGGTAAAGAGTGAAAATTTCAAATTCTGGAAAAGTCAGGCAAGTTCGTAGCATACTCTAGGCTTAAAGTCGAGTTTTCGCCACAAACTCACTGTTGAGGAGGTAAATCCCCTCTGCGGACAGAGGCGATCCCTACTAGCCCAGCAGGGGTCTAGCAACAATCAAACAATGTTATGACGCAAGCTCCTAGTTACGAATGGAAAGACTAGGAATAGAAAGCCAACTTTGGATTCCAACGCTATGATACGAAGAAGAAACGTCCCGTTCCTCGGCCCCACGGCGGTCCACAATCCCTCCACGATCTCAGCGGATGAACATTTGCACATGGAAGAAACGCGACGGTCTGAGCATAGAAACCAGCATACGTAACTAAACATCAGTCAGAAAGGACATTAATCGCATTAACATGATGGAAAACGGAGTGGAACCATAATCATAATCATCTATTAAATAATAAACGAAGAAAGATTACAACCAAGTTCTGACGTCGCGATCTCCTTCGGACGGGTCTCCGGTCGTCCACGCCTCGCAAAGCGCGCCAAGGAAAGGGAAAACCTCTCCGGAGTCTCTCGACAATGGTCTCCTTACTTTAGTCGGCCTTAAGGGAAAGAGAGGATTCTTTACAGCACAAAGGCTCTTGGGAATATGGAGATACAAAGCTTAGGCACTTCAAGACTAGCTTGCTATGGAATTGAGCAGGCTTTTATAGATGGGGAAGGAGGGAGTTGGGATCCCTATTATTATGGGATTGGCCCTATCAACAAGGAAGGTTCCATGGGAGGTGGAAAAACCACTTCCCTTCTGTAAAACTCCATGACCAAACCTGCAAACTCAAGATAGGTGATGGTTTGTGAATTTGTTAGAACTCAACTTCCGCCATCTTTATTTAAAAAACAACTCCCAAATTGGGTGGCGCGACTACGGCTCTATGAAAGAGCGCCAAGTGGCGCGACCCCTTTGCAGTAATTTCTCCATTGGCGCGAGTACTGAACTGCTTGCCCGCGCCAATGCCAAAAGGGATGTTTTTCATGACTTTTTTGCAAGGAAGTCTCTCGGGAGCAAATGAAGCTCATACTCAGAGGGATGCAATGATGATGTTTTCAGTGCATGACAGTGTTCACAGGTCACGTTGTGGGTCCTCCATTGTGCGGGACGGGGAATGGTAGGGACGGTGACAAATTACTGTGTAACAGATGCCCCCTAAAGCATGAGGCCCGAGAGAGAGGGGTGAAATGCTTTACGAGAACATGTCCAACTGAAGGCCCGCCGTCGGAAAACCTAGCATGAAAAAATACAGGCGATATCTCAAGTACATGATGTATATGTGGTATGGGCGCGGCCATCCGAAAGCAGTACACTATAAACCGGATCCGGGGTATAGGGCGCGGCCATCCGGCGAGGATCAAATAAATAAGACTCAGGTACGGTCGCAGCCATCCAATCATTGAGTCATGTACATAATGACAATAATCCACAATCGCAGCCTGGATTACAACAGACACAATCCGGGGTCTTGCGCTCCATCTCGACCCAAACAAGTACAAGTTCTAGCATGCGAATGTGTGAGCTGATGTCGAACATGCAAGAACATCGTCTGATTACCAGCCAATAATGAAAGCCGTTAACAGACGCGAGAGAAACCACCAATAATGACGATGGTCCTCAAGGTACTACAGGTACAATCTACGGCGTGTGAATAAATGAGCTGACGTCGAACACCCGCAGAATCATTCGATCGGAGGTCAATGATGTAAACCTCACGTCGAATGCGACGAACCTGCCATTGAGGCATGCAGGCTCCAAGGTACCATAAGGAGTCTCTAGACCAACTTCCCGGATAATGAGTTGATGTCGACAGGAAGTGACCTTGATCGAAGGTGGGCCATAATGATTCCCACATCATCGACACGAGACAGAGGAACATAATGTTTTGTTGTGAATCAGGATCATATGAGAAGCAGAGGAAGGTTGATATTCGCAGAGGCCAACTTCTCTTGAACGGCACGACAATGGACTTGGCAGTATTTGACATCAACAGATCAAAGGTCATGGCGACGAGGCAGTGAACAGATGAGAGGTCAAAAGAGATTACCCAAACCCATGGAAGCAAAGTGAAGCAACGAGATGAGATGTCCCCAACCCGACACGAATGCGGACAAGTGCCATGTTCAAGAGCGACATACTGCCGACGACAACGACGATGGTTCCATTTTTCCCCCACCATTTCTGGCGAGTACCCCAATTATTTTTGATAACAAGCTTGAAGGGGATAACATATGCTTGCAATATAAGTCCGCCCTTCGGGCGAATCCATCCTAGTGCATTTAATGAGTCCTAGGAAGGAGGAACTCGGAGAACGTCATTTCGACTAGATCCGATGTCATCAGGGTTTAACGAGTCTGACAAAGGAAGAACTCGGCGTCTTTTCATGTTTAGAGAGTTTGAAAAGACAACGGAAAAGAAAACTCCACGGGTCCCTTTTCGTAAGTAGTTCCCCAGATCCGAAAAGGTAGAAAACAATATCCGGGAAAACCTCCTAGTCGTGATAGGCTAGGGTATTCCTTTTTCGTAATCAATCCATCCCAGCCTGAAAAAGGGTTAAACTTATACTGGGTGGATGTCGATTCGTGTCCATTTTTACGAGATCGAAACGACAAGGGCCTCGGCAATCTTTTCATATTTAGAGAGTCAGAAAAGAGCTGAAAGATAACTCCAGAGTGACTTTTTCGTGTATTTACCGAGTCCGAAAAAGTATAAAATACAACTCGTCTCCATTGTTTAAGTCGCAAAACCTGTTGCTGCACATACCAAGCAAGCGTAAAATCCATTTTCGACATAACATATGCAAATATTTGATAAAAATAACTTTTAAAACTCATTTAATGTCGAAAAAGTTATAAATATGTCAAATTGGTAAAAATAAAATTACTTTTACTATTTACCTTGGTAGAAAGCAACAGTGGTCCATTTGGAGCAGAAACTTTCGTCGACGATTGCGACCAATCCAGGCAACCATTCAGCTTCTCGTCTATCACAGGTAAAAGGCGCTCCTTTTCTCTACATTTTCATTCATTTTTTAATGATTTTCCCTTAAGAATCAGTTCTATGAGGCCACTCTTAAAATTTTAGGGCTGCGCCCATTGGCGCGGGTATCGGGCACGGACCCGCGCCAATGAGCTCTTTTTTACAAAGGGCTCGCGCCACATGGCGCGACTGTTGGCAAAACAGCCGCGCCAGCGGCCGAACCTTAAATTTCGCCCAAAATTTCAACATGTAGACCAAATTGCTTGGAATTTGAAGCTCATCAAAGATCTAACTAAGGGTTTTTGACCATGTGAATGCAGATAATCACTCAAAATGGCAATTGAATGGAAGGAACGAGAGCACGGAGAAGAGGATGAACAAGCCATGCAAAGCCAAGCTTGCATGAATGCACTTAGAGGATGTGGATTGAAAAATTTCTTCCTCACGCCATGTTTACGAGCTCAGCCCGAGCTCCTCCAATATCTAATCAATATCTGGGATGAAAACGAACAAGTGTTCAGGTTACGAGACCAGGTGTTAGAACTGGAGGTCACCGACGTTTATTTCATTACTGGATTGTCCCGCAGAGGCCCAATCCCTGTACTGACTGGAAGCAGACCATCTGGGGAAAAGATGGAAGAAGTAATGGCACGGGTGTGCCGAGGGGCACAAACAGGATCAGGAAGCAAAAAAGTGGACATCCACACCATCCCTGATCTAGCACTGAGAGTAGTTCTCCATAAAATTACGCGGGCTGCTGGGTCGCAGGCTCCGCACGAGGCCACGAAGACCCAACTCCTGCTGGCCTCAGAATGCATGGGTCCCTTACTGTTCAACTGGGCAGAAGCAGTAACTATCAATATGAAAAGGCAGCTCACAAAGTGCAAACAGGGGAAACTGAAGCAGTTCGGTTATGGTTCCATCTTGGTATCGTTCATTCTGGAACGCATACCAATTTTCCAGGGCCAAGGAGCCGCAGTGACAAGTCCGATACCACGAGAGCCACGAATGGTTCGCTGGGCAGCATTGATGCCCAGATCTGGAGGTGGCCAACAAATGTCCTGGAGGCCAGAGTTCTTTAGGTGGCTACGGCGCCAGCTGATCGTCGTGGAGGATTGGCCCTATTCGGGAACTGACTTTACTGGGGACCCAGATCTCCCACTACCAGAAGGAGATGACTGGGACGAGGAGCTGGGTAAGACCTCATATTTTTTATTTTATGTTTATATGTTTTTTTTGTAAATACACATTCGTCTTAACACAATTATATATGCATGCAGATGTAGGACCTGAGAGACCAGTCGGGATGTCTCCAATCTCCCGGAGGACCCAACTCGCCCCTGAGATTCAGGGAGAAGGCACCGGAGGAGATGAACTGATCCAGAACCTCGAGGGGATCGCTCATGGGATCCCAGACTATGCCTGGCTAGCATACGTACCGATGGCATACCAGCGCCATACGGTGGGAGTCCCGAATCGGGTCCACCGAATCCTGAGGCGCCTAGTGCGTGCAGTCACGTGCTATCATGAGCACCATGCGGATTAGTCTTTAGGATTTATATCACACCTGTTTTTTGAGAGACATAGCGTCTCCGGATGTACTAAGATGACTATGTATATTTTTTGAGTTTTATGTGACACACTCTATGTAAACATTTCGATATCTATATATATACATATCTATTTCTGGATGAGTCTTTCTTTACATGTGATGATGTTTTCTATATGTCATGCAAATGTCTAATACAGATGTAATCTAATGTATCAGTTGCATAACAAACGACCCAATGCGAAATGTATCCACACAATGCATCTAATCACACATTTCATTTTTACGCAAGCTTAAAAGCACACATGAACACACACATATGCAAACTATGCTTGAAATGAGGAAGACGGGCATGCCCCCCCAGCATGATGTCTCAATTCGAGGTGCATGCCCCCCAAGCTTCAGTCCATTGAAAATGGAGTGAAGGTTCAAAACAAAAAGTCGAATTGAACATGCTCGTGTTTCATTATTTTAACGAGGTTGACACACTTAAAAGAACTATCCTCAAAAAACTTGTTTCATTTTTTAAGGAGCTTGACACAAATGAAGGAACTATGCTCCGAGATCCTGGTTTCATTTTTTAAAGAGCTTGACCCAGGGAGGAAACCGTGCTCCAACCGGCTTACATCAAAATGAACAAGAAGGCGGTGCTTCCAAGAGTTCCACTCCTGATGGAAGGGAAACATCCTGGAAGTCAGGACCCAATGCCCCCAGCACATTATGCACAACGGCATCATCACTGAGCACAGGCACGGGGAAAGTAGCCACATAGTTGACCTGCGGCGGAGCAGATACAACGGGTGGATAGAAACTAGGAGGGGGTGATGGCGGACCAGATGCCATATTAGGACCAAAGAACGAAAGCTGATCAATGGTCACGATCCGTCCTTCATGTGGAAAGCACACCACGCGAAAGAGGGAGGAGACAAGGGCTCCCATGGCATAGGTGTAATCGCGCCCCAGGAGCAGATTGAAATCCAAGGGGCCTGGAACGACCATCACGTCCATATGGACGGTTTTACCTCCCAAAGTAACCGGTAACCTTGGAAGGACCCCCAACGGTTGACTCGTTCTTCTATTGAATGTCAACAGATTCTGCGTAACGCGCGCAAGCAGCGGCGAACCGAAAGCTTGCCAGGTAGTTGAGGACAGAATACTAACAGAGGCACCTTCGTCTATAATGGTGCTGGGTACAACCAGACCAAGAGCCTGTACTGTGATCTCGAAAGGCACGTAAGACGGAAGGCGGAATCCTGCAAATCGACTCCAATCAAAGGAAGCGACCAAACTACTCGGAGGGGCTACCATCGACATGCGAAGGTCTTCCCCTGATGTTACGGAAGAAGAAGCATCCTCCATAACCTCCATCTCGAAGGCGGGAGGGATATCCTCCGAAGCCTCAACCATGGGAGGCGGAGGAGGAGCCTCTTGAAGTACAGGGACAGGAGGATCTTTCTCCAAGTCTGAAGAATCTGAAGAGATCAGAAGGACATGGGGGTTGTGAGATCCACTCTCGATAGAAAAGACCTGGTGCACCGCGGACGGGGCCAGTTCGACCGATCCTACGACCAATGGTTGGTCAGGGACGGATTCGTGAATTTGAATTTCTGGGGGAGTGGGATCGACCAAGGATGACTCTTGACCAATCATTGGATCAGCTGGCGGAGGACTCGAAGAAAGCCGATTATAACCAGGTGGAAGGCGTGGTGTAGAACCGGTCGAGTTGTCCAAAACTTGTTTGGCTTCATCCATATAAGGACAAAGGTGAATGGCATGGTGCCCTTCACACAACTTACAGGGATTGGTGATCTTACCCTGCTTCTTAGAGTTCTTATCAACAACAGCTGAAGACGTGCCCCCAACTTGACTCCCGGAAGCCAAAGGCAACGGTGGGCGGTCGTTGGACCATACTTCGAGCACCTTGGGAATGCCAGGGCAGTCTCGAAGAAGATGGTCTCCCGTGCACAACAGGCAAGGGAACTTGACTTTCCGTGGAGGGTTGGAAGGTTTATCGGGAGGAGATATTTCAGAAACAGTGGCTACACTTTTAGCCTCTCGCTTATCAGACTTCTTCTTCTTTGTCTTCTTCTTCTTCTTCTTAGCCACCTGGTTACTTGAATCCAGACTTTCACCAGGCGAAGTAGAAGAGGAGGACGCAGAAACAGGCGAAGAAGGGGAGAGGTCCACCTTGGAATCGACATGATGTTGTTCAGGTGGAGAAACTGATTGAACAGTAGTGGAGACATTCGGAACAACAGAGGTTGAGAACAACCAAACAGGCAACCCAACAGTTAACCCAGGAAGGGACAACGTCGCCATGTAAGGAGCACCAACATTTCCAAAAGGAGGAAAATGACTAGGATTCCCTTCTGAGGGGATTCCTTGGTTGGTGAACTCTGAAAAAGTTGCCATCAAACTCAAAACCACACACGGGCTGAAAAAGAGTTAAGACACACGATCAAACGGTCAACAAGCAATGTCTAAACGGGTGTGTAATCGTGGGCGATTAATTTTACCACATTGGAAAGTAAGAAATTCTACCGTTTCATATTTTAAGAGTCGAGAAACGACAAAAGATGACTCTATCTCTTTCAGAGTTGACACAAGCGTGAAAGGACAAGCGCTTGACGGTCTTTTCAAGTTTAGGGAGTCAGAAAAGACCAAATGACTGCTCAGGAAAAACTAGGCACGAAGGGTGTACCAAATATCCGTGAACTGCAATATACACCTTGGTTTCCAATAATGAAACAGAAATCGACCAAGGACTTTCCGTACGTGCAGGTAGTCTCCCCGAATGTTGTGTTCGGTGTATCACGGGTATAGGGCGGCAGACTCGGCTTCCTGTGGATAAAGGATTGAAAACCTAGAGGGGTCTCCTTTTATATACGCGACGGTACGGGGAGCGCAAGTCCGTACTAGCGCTGTCTAAAGCCAACAGGCGAACGACAGCTGCTAGGTTTAACGACGCCGGAACACGTCTCTAGCCTAGACCTTCTAAATATGTTTCGTTAGGTTCCAATGTTGCCTTAGGTTAATTGAATAAATTTTACAGTTGATCTTCAATTAAGTTTCAATTTCCAGGCCCTATCGTATGTAGTGTCTCGAAAGACTCCTAAATGCAAAGCTATATGCCACAGTGCAACATTTCGTTCGATGAAAACTAGTTAGAGAAGAGTTGAGAGCTTTTACGCAAACGAAATGAACGGAAGACAAAGAATGGGATTTCCAATGCAACTAATGCAATTGAAAACTCTTCATTCAAAACACTAATCACTAGCGATATGGAAAAGATCACAATTTGCACTAATTAACAAAAGAAAAAGAGATTTTTTTTTTTTTTTGATTTTCAATGTTTAATAGCTAATGTGCACTGAAAACAAAAGGAACAATTTGAGAAACGATATTCAAGAGAGCGAAACAAACAAAATTCACTCAACAATGCAAGCAATCAGATCCCCAAATCGACCAAAGTCTCTCAAAGCAAAGAAAAGACTCAAAAGCTTCCAATGGACTGTGTGATCTAGGTCCAAAGCAAGGCCAAACGAATTTCGAATGAAGGAATGAACAATCACCCAAAAAACGCAACAAAACAATCAACGACTACTAAGAGGATGTGGAGAATTAACCAGCAAGTTGACAGGACAATCAAGACACCAAAACTCCCAAGGAGGGCTCGATACACTAAGCCACTAGATGCCCTAGGGCTTAAAACGTGAAATCGGTAGATAGAAGCAAACAACCAAAGGACAGAGGTGAATTCCAGCCAAACAAGACTCCAACACACTCAGGCAGTCGGGAAATCAGGAAGAAAAGCACTGGTCAAATCCAGAGAGCTCAAGAATGAAGAAACTCAAAAACCTCACAGGGGTGGCGCGACTATGAGTGTGAAACTAGCGCCAGAAGCCAATTGGCACGGGCTAGACAAAGGAAATGTGCGCCAATTGGCGCGACTGTGAGGTTAAAAACCTCGCCAGTCGAGTTTCTCAGAAAAAATTAAAAAACAAGCTACTCCAGAAGCAGACCAATGCCAGCTAAGCAAACCAAGAAGCTAAAACAATGAAAGAATCCAACCCAGAAGGTTCATCAAGCAAGGAAAAACAATCAAAGTGAAACAACCATAAACGAGACAAGGAAAACCGGACGGTCCCCAGCGGAGTCGCCAATTTGTTGAGGAGGTAAATCCCCTCTGCGGACAGAGGCGATCCCTACTAGCCCAGCAGGGGTCTAGCAACAAACAAACAATGCTATGACGCAAGCTCCTAGTTACGAATGGAAAGACTAGAAATAGAAGCCTACCTGGATTCCAACGCTATAATCTGAAGAAGAAGCGTCCTCGTCCTTCAGCCCTGGCAGATCACAATCCTTCCACGATCTCCGCGGATGAACACCTGCACATAGAAGAAACGAACAGATACAAGCATAGAAACCAGCATACGTAACTAAACATCAGTCAGAAAGGATGTTACTCGCATTAACATGATGGAAAACGGAGTGGAACCATAATCATAATCATCTATTAAATAATAAACGAAGAAAGATTACAACCAAGTTCTGACGTCGCAGTCTCCTTCGGACGGGTCTCCGGTCGTCCACGTCTCACAAAGCTCGTCAAGGAAAGGGAAAACCTCTCCGGAGTCTCTCGACAATGGTCTCCTTACTTGAGTCGGCCTTAAGGGAAAGAGAGGATTCTTTACAGCACAAAGGCTCTTGGGAATATGGAGATACAAAGCTTAGGCACTTCAAGACTAGCTTGCCATGAGATTGAGCAGGCTTTTATAGATGGGGAAGGAAGGAGTTGGGATCCCTATTATTATGGGATTGGCCCTATCAACAAGGAAGGTTCCATGGGAGGTGGCAAAACCACTTCCCTTCCATAGAACTCCCGCAGCCAAACCTCCCAACTCAAGATAGGCAATAGTTTGTGAGTTTGTTGGAACTCAACTTCCGCCATCCTTATTTAAAAAACAGTCCCTAAATTGGGTGGCGCGACTGCTGCTCTATGAAAGAGCGCCAGTTGGCGCGACCTCTTTGCAGGATTTCCCTCATTGGCGCGAGTACTGAACTGCCTACCCGCGCCAATTCCAAAAGGGATGTTTTTCATGACTTTTGCAAGGAGATGTCTCAAGGGAAAATGAGGCTCATGCTCAGAGGAATGCATTGATGATGTTTTCAAGGCATGACAATGTTCACAGGTCACGAAATGGGTCCTCCATTGTGCGGGACGGGGAATGGTAGGGACGGTGACAAATTACTGTGTAACACTCACTAAAGAATATTTTGAGGTGAAATTTAAAAAATATATCATTACAGGGGTGAGTAACAGCATGTATTTACCTCATTTTTCCTAATGAATACCCTCCAACAAGCAACAAATTTAGAAAGGGTGTAGAAAGTGCTAAATGGAAAATGCTACAAAAACTACACTATAAATTTGCCTTAAAATGCTCTGTTTTTATAGCGAGGTGAAATTTTGATATTTTTGTAGCACTTAATGTTCCTTGGGGAGAAGATGAGTCATCAAAAGAGGTTAATGTGTATCAGTGAAGACACCTGTTGATAAAGGCCACTCAGCAAGAAGGTGACATGGTTGCTAGCTCACCATTTGTGCCACCTCAACAACACACAACACATCCTAAAATTCCAAGCATCAGAGCCTAGATTCTAGTATAGCAGTTTATCACTTGATCATAATGGTCATTGCCACCTCAAGCAAAGTTGTTTGATTCGATAAGCATCACTATGTATGGGTTATTTAAAATTTTGTTAATGAAGTTAATAGTGGTAGATTCCTTTTAGATTTCAAACTCTTCTAAACAGAATTATCTCTATTTTCTCTCCATGTAATAAATTCCTTTTTGGATTAGATCTCTTCAACAGTTTCGAGGCTGTAGTCTAGGTGGCATACTTTATGTAAAAGGAATTTCACTCTAAAAATAGGGGGATTTCAGAGTTAGAGAGGGTTGATCGATGTTATGACCAATGCTACTAGTGTAATATTTTCTATACTTAGTTAATATACAGTTGCAGAAAACCTTTTTCAAACCTGAGATTATTTACGGGCTCTTATGTGTTTGTCTCATTTACCTTTTCAATGTCAATTCAACTTAATTCATGCATAATTACCGAGAATTCATAAATTATTATGCTCCAACTTCCTCTATGCATCTTGTTTGTTGTCAAAGTTATTTTTGTAAGAGTTCACATGCCTCATCTTCCATGAATTATGATTTTATGTGGTTGAGTTTCATACTGACTCCATGCCCAATGGTAGCCATCACACATCCTTCACCTAAAAAAAACCATCCAAAATACATATGAGATCTAGCCATATTATTTTTGAAAGCTTCATTATTGAATATCATACATTTTCTTGAGAGATCCCTCTCTGGTTGGAAGGGCTAACTTCCAACCCTAAGTGGTTTGAAACAGTTACACTGAATTGACTATTGAGCAGCCCAATTAGCCTTTGTTTGGTGATAACACACTCCATTGAGGAATGTTGTCTTCACATCCATCTGATGAATCTTCCATCCCATATGTGCTACAAGTGCTAGAATTGATCTGATATAAGAGTACCTTGCTACTGGAGCAAAGGTCTCCTCATAGTAAATTCCCTCCACCTGAGAAAACCCATTGGCCACAAATTTGGCCTTGTGTTTCTCAACGCTTTCGTTTGATACTTGCTTCACTGTGTAGATCCATCTCGAACCCACCACTAATTTGTCCTCTGTTCTTGGGACCAAATCCCAAACATTTTTTATGACAAAGGAATCATATTCCTCTACCATGGCATCAACCCATATTGGTTGTTGCATTGCCTCCTCGAATGAGGATGGTTTTGTCTCTACTAACTTGCTCATCAAAGCCATGTAGCCAGTGTATTGATCCAGTTACCTCCTCTGTATACGTTATGATATGGGTGCTCCCATATTCTTTCTATCATCATGCAATAATCTGTCAACTTCCCTGGTTCACTTCCTTCCTTCATTGGATGTATCTGCTTGAGTTTTTGTCTCCACTCTTTTCTCCTCTGCATGTGGCTAATCCACATCTTCTTGAGGTTCTTCCTTTTGAGTCAAAATATCTTAATCTACATGCAACTGAAGCTCCCTCTAAGGAGAACACTTCATTTCCTTCTCTTCATCGAACTTTGCATCTCTACAAACAACTGTCATCGTGAAAGATGGAAGGTACACTCGATAGTTGTGAGGTGTATCAGTGTACCCCACAAATATTCCCAACTTTGTTTTCGGCTCTATATTTTTCCTTGATTCCTTGGAAACATGATAGTAAATTGATGATCCAAAGATCCTTAAGTGTGACACATCTAATTTCTTCCATGAAAAAACTTCTTCTGGTGTACTCATCCCAAGAATCCGATGAGGACTCATGTTCTGCAAATAGACCGATGTGTTGAATGCTTCAGCCCACAAGTGCAATGGTAGGCCTTGATCATGCCACATTGCCCTTGTTTCTCCCACAATACTTTTGTTCTTCCTCTCAGCCACCCCATTTGGGGTGTTGTCAACTACCTTCGAATGGCTTCCTTTGCACATAAATCGTTAAACTCATTCAACACATATTCACCACCGTTACCGCTCATGAGAGCCTTCACTTCCCTTCCAGTTTATTTCTCAACAAGTGCTTTAAATTCAAAAATATTGGAGAATGGTTGGTCTTTCTTTTGCATGAGGAGTATCCAACACCTTTCATGAGAAATCATCTACAAATATAGCATAATATTGGTGCTTGGTCATGGGGGTTGTTGAGAAAGGTCCACAAATATCAGAGTGGATTATTTAATGGATTACATGTGCCCTTCTATCCCTATCATTGAAGGTGGATTTTGTGTACTTCCCCAAGGCACACCCTTTGCATCTATTTTTTTTCTCTAGTGCTCTGTTGGGGAGGCCTGTGGTGATCTGTTGCATGATCTTCAAAGCTCCATGATGCAAATGGATAATTCTTCTATGCCATAATTTGTTTACATCTCGTCTCTACACCTTCTCCACCTTTGTGCTCAAAGCAGCACAATCTTCCACATTCAACTTGTAGAGGTTATTCACCCAAACCTTGATCTGCTTCACTTGTCTCGTGGTGATGTGTCTCAGGATTTCCTTTCCTTTATTAAATATCACATCGTAGCCATGGTCTTCCAACACCACAATGGAAACCAAATTATTCTTTAGACCTGGAATAAACATCACATCCTTGAGCCTGAGAGGGGAGTCAGACTCCCTCTAAAAAGTAATTGTACCAATTCCGGTTGCACTATACCTCCCATCATCTCCCATCTCAATGTGCATCTGGAGTTATTTCTTTTCCAAGTCATTAAAAATTCCTTGGTTTCCCGTAACATGGAATGAGGCACCACTATATAGATACCAAATGATTTCCATTAATGTGCTTTCCATGCATGAAATGGGAGTAAAATCAAGCTTGAATTGTGATGCTAGATCCTCACCTACTGTTGCGGCTACAGTCTCCTTCTTGCTTGCCTTCTTTTGTGGACACTTCATGGCATAGTGCCCGTATTCATGACAATGAAGGCACTTGATTTTGGACAAGTCTTTCTTCTTGCCCTCTTGGCTGCAATCAACCTCACCTTCGGATTTCTTTCCTTTCCTTACTAATTCAAAGTCCTCTTCCTCTTCTAGATGAGGTTGCATCTCTGGTGTTTCGCTTGAATTATTCTTGCACCAAATCGTACCACAATATTTCCCAATTTGGTAACTTCTCCCTCCCATTTACGAAATCATGGTAGTTGTTACAGCTCTTGGGAAGGCCTAAAATTGAAAGGCTTATGAGATCATCTTCTACAACCAGTGACTAACACTCCCAAGTTCATCACGATATTGTGTGAACCTGCTTAGGTATTTTGGTATTATCTCACCCTTCTAAGCAACATAATTTGAGCTTCCGTCAAGGGAATACTAGAGCCTTATTCCATAGAAAAGCATCCTTCTAGCTCTGAAGAATTAATGTTGCAAATTTGATTCTCTTGCAAAGACAACTTTGAATTCTCTTCTGTCTTGTGAATCTAGCTATGATACCATGTAGAATTTTAATGTGTGGATTCAAAATTCCTCATGTAATTTACTAAAACATAAGACTCAAATATACTCTACTCAAATCTGCGAAAGTAAATTCACGATCGAGAACACAAATCATTAACATGTATCGAGATTCATCACACATACACAAAGATATATCTAGGGGAAAGAAACTACTCAAAACCCCTTATACTTGTATCGCATTAATCAAATAATTTGGATGAATACAATATGTTCTGCTCAACCTGCACCTGTATCTTCTATCCTCTGCATGACTTACTGACCTTGGCCAATACTTGGAAAAAAATTTGAGCCTCCAAGCCCCTATTTCCTTGTGTTGTTCCTCAAGGAATTATCCCCTATTATTTAGGAAATTCCCCAATATACATTGCGCAATTCATTTAGGTCCTTATATGATTGTATGCACCACCTATACAACTTGGAATAATTTACAACTGATAGTACCCTACACTTGAACTCCAATCTCAACTAGGAAACTTGAATTATATTATGTATGCATGAGTTAATTTAGATTAATTGATTAGTTAACTGGTTAAACACTGAAGTTACACCCCACTACTAGACGTTCCATTAGGTCAACTAACAATTGGAACTAGTTTAATTGACCATAACTCAATTTAACTGAATTAAATTGTTACAATTGAAAATAACTCAACCTAGGCTCCTAAAATTTAGGAATCATTGTACACAACTCAAGTTCATGCCTCCCAACTAGAATTAAATAAGCTAAATGAGTCATAAAAATTATATCACCTCAGTTAACTCATTCAATTTATCTATTGATATGGAATTTTGAACTTCTCCTAATGTAATCAAGGGAAAATTAAATTAGGAATTTCTTGCTTCATTTTCAAAAAAAATTCAGATCCAAGTGAGGTAGGGAAACATAAAATAAATTAAACTCCATAGCATTACAGAAGTTATCAACACTAGAAAGCTGGATATTGAAAAAATTGAAACATATTTATGTAGTGCACTGCACACAAAACTATATCCACCTCACAAATAATAGTTTTTTCAAGATAATCCAAAACATTGCAAGAAATTGAAAATAGTTACTCTAAATCTCTATATTCAATGTGTTAAAAATGTTATTGTGATTCCCCCAATTTTTTTAAATGTGTTCAGAAGCATACATGCTATAGTTCCTTTCCATCGTAGGTAGTAGTAATCTGCATGTTCAAGCTTTGGTCTGCTAGTTTTAGATATTATTTGATGCACATATGAAATTTAAGGATAAATTTTTGAATAAAAGATATATATCATGTGTGCAGAAATCCTTAGTAATCAAATTACTCTCTTTTTCAATTAACATACACAAACATCTTTCTTCTCCTCCAAAAAATTCAAGGCAAAAACCTTCCCCGTTTTAGGACATTTCATATCTCAAGTTGTCTCATGTCAAATGGTTGCAAGAGCTTTCAAATGTCTCATTATAAATTTCTCGTGTTATACAAAGGTTTAATGCTTTGCAAAGGAGGGAATACCAATAATTGTTTAAAATATCACTTCTCCTAGTTCTATTTCATTAAGACAATCATATCTAAACAATATGTATACAAAAATTGGAAATATTGATTTAATACAAGCTTTTAAAAAATTACATAAAGGATTCTCTAGGTAGTTATATGCGGGTGACCCATATCAAAATTCAATATTCATATTACTTGGGATGAAGAAGGCTCATCACAGAAGATTTAAAAATCTACCAGGTAAAATAATGTATGCAGATGGGAGGAGGAAGCGTCATGCTAGCCTTGATAGCAGCTTGCACAATATCAAAATCTTCAAACCCAATTGGACATCCATTAGAGTCTTTGGAAAAGGCATGGGATCTCTCCATCATTTTTTTGATAAAGAATCCTTTGATTGTTTAGGATTATTTTCAATTTCTATTGATGTCATTGTGTCTCTCTACATAGAAGTCCCCACTAAATATGGAAGAAAAATGCGGTGTTCCCCACTCCCTTCGATATCAATGGCCTCTCCCTGGCCTTTAGCTAATTTAGAAGCAATGGACACTTGTATGTTAGGAATTTGTAGGGATTTAGCAGTAGGGAGAGATTGTCGACTAATTTGGGAAACATTTCTCAACAATTTGGAATTGAGTAGGTCTCCTTGTGAAAGCCATTGGGTGTCCATTATAGCATTTGATTGAGCTAGGGATTGGGATGCACTAGTGGATTTATCTAGAGATAAATTCAGAGGATAGTTGTTGAGAGTGTTATCAGGTTGTCTCTCATTATCAATAAGGATTTGATGAAAATTAGTTGTTTTCTTAGTAATTTCAGAGGGATAACAAGTGCTTTCATTTGCATCGTTACTGAGATTGGTAACAAAGACTTCCTGGAGCTGAAGTGAGGATTTATCAATGGTTTGAATGCCAGTGAAGTGATTCCTCGTGATTTAGCTTCATGATCGCGGATCATTTGGAAGTGAATACGCTAAACATGCATGCGTACATCGTAGGTTAGCACAAAGGTTGGTTGTGTATTTCAATCGTGCATGCAGGCATACATAATAGGTGATTACAAAGGTTGGTTGTGTAGTTAAATCTACCATATTGTTGATGGTGTTGGACCCGCCAAAATTGAAGGGATCTCGTTGATATGTCGTCCCAATTAGACCTCACATTTTTTAGGATAGGATCCCCATTTGAAATATGGGCTAGTTGCCAATTTATTAAAGATTTTCCTTCGCTCTAACTGTCAGCAAGAGAGAGGAGTGCAATTTTTCCTTCGAAAATAAATAAGGTGTGCCTGGTGAGTGTTTGGTTGTAGGTGTGTCAAAGTTCTTCTATTGTGGACGAAAGAGTAAAGTGAGCCTCTAAGAGAGAGGTAATAGTATAACCCAAGTAGAGACACATGTAACAAGAAGGATACGTCTAACATCCATAGGAATAGTCCACAATATATGTGAAAATCATTGCAACCAATGAATGAGAATTATCTTTCTAGTATCTTGCGAAATAGTCCACAAGGATGGGACAACATTAATAACCATTACATAAAATTCTCAATAAAATAAGTACTAAAATAACCTAAATAGTTCAACTACTTTAGCATAGATGAAATAAAACATGAAATACAAACATTCGTAGAATAGTATTACAAGCATTCATAATCCATGTATGAAGAACATGATGGCCTTGAAGGATTTTGTTATTAAGTAAAATTTCCAAGACACATGTATACAATGAACACCACTAGCTCCAGTAGTGGAGCGTTGGAGCCACTCCTTGCTCCTCAAAATAACTAGCTTGTCTCTCTAATGCTTTGTGGCAGGAGCCAAGGTGAAAATTCCTTTGCTCATAAAATGAGGGTGTATATATAACAATGAGGAGGTGATGATTCACCTTCTTTGTGACTCTTCATCTACCCTCATGAATATTTAAATTCCTATGACTTTTCAACTTTACATGACTCTTCATATTTTGTACATGTCCTTTGGACTTTCACTTTACAATACATTTCAAAATATCGATTACATAATCCACCATAATGGTGTGGCATGTGACAACTCATGACATGACATGGCATGACACTTCTTGATGATGTGGCAATGTCAAGATACTCTTGTTGCTATTGGTTATGTGTTTGCTTGAGAATGATCTTCTATCCACCTCTGCATGACTTAGTGGTAGAGAGTCTTCAATGATTTCAATTCTTGAGCTGTGGTCGCAAACTGGTGTCCCTTTTCTTTCTCTCGTTTTATCAGCTTGTAGGATCAGCTACAAATATGTATTTCAACATGTTTCCCTCGTTCATATTCTTCTCCATCATCTTGTCATGGCATGATAAGATACCTCGATCTGCAATTCACTCATGATGAGACAACATCAGTCTGAAAACCCCTAGGCTAAGATAATGCATCTTGATCCATTGACTGAGTCAGGCCCGGGTGAAAAATTTGAAAAGGGGCTCAGTGACTGTGCAATTGCATAGTTCAAGAAGTCAGGGGTGAACCTTGAGCCTTGAGACTATGCATTCGCAAACCAGTCTGGGTTGAGGAAGAAAACAGTGCAATTCTGGAGGTCAGTCTAACAAGCTGAGGGGATGGGGACTAGATCAACACATTATGCAGTTCTGAGAGGTAGAGGAGGTTGGGCCATTTCCCAATTGCACAAATTAGGGGTTCAATGGATGACCTTGAGGTTAGATATTGCGCAATGCGCAGTTGAGTCTAGGCTCGGCTAGGCCATTGCTCAATTCTCAGAGCAAAGTTCGGGGCTTGAGCACTAGAACTGTGCAGTGCAACAGTCCTGGGAGGCAGGAACTGTGCATTACGCAATGTCAAGAGGAAAGGCCACAACTAGAGGACTAAGACTACATAATGCACAGTTCAGGGATGTCAGGTGAAGCTAATATTGCTTGGCCGGAAAACTTTTTATAAATTAGCTAAGTGCGAGATCAGTGAGGCTGATGTGAACAATGATAATACTTCGACTGTTATCACACACTTAGAATACTTGATGACACAACAACATATATCATATAGGACACATGAAGAATGCATTTCCCTTAGTGTGGAAACTTTACGACAAGTGTGATACTTAAGATACACTTTGCGACGATCGTGACGACTGCTAGGTCCCTATATTACTATTGTGGTCCCTTATTGTTGTTACTGTAGCCCCCATATGGTTATTATTTTACCCCTGTAACCACCATACTTTTATTCTTGTTCCCTTACATTATTATTGTTAAGACAGCTAGGATTATATTGTGACCCCATGGACTCCTATATATAGAAAGGAGGTTTTGCTATTTGTATCATCCAATAATTGTTAATTTATTTAATGTAAATGAGGTTTCCCCCTCGAAGTGGCTTATTTCTAAGGCATTGATCTCTCTTTTCTTCTATTTTTGGAGCCGGTTTCATAACATTTGGTATTAGAGCTTTGGATTATAGGGTTTCGCTGCTCCAAATAGGTCATCGTGCCATTTTTCGCTATACTTTTTTTTCTACGAAGGATCAGATGCCGAAATATTTACCACGTGAAGCCAAATTCTTGAGGAATTTTGTGTACAAATTTCAGATCTTGGTTCATAATATTTTCAGAGATATGATCTGTGGATAGGGTTTTTGTAGGCTCATGAATTTCATCTAAAATAGGTGACCTTGGAAAAATCACCATAACTCTCTCTCTGAGCATCGGATTGGAATTATGTAAAAGGTAACTGAAATTAAATGGACTATAGTTTCATGTATATAAATATCAAAATCGAAGGAGGAAACAGTGACATGTGGCACGCCATACAAGTTCGCTCTACTGAACCAGTCCATAATTAGGCCATTGTGGGAGATTGTGCATAAATTTGTCTTGAAGCATCCAAATCTGGTCAGACATGTGGCATTCGAAATGTTATTCAGAGGGCTACTACAAGACCTAATTTTAGATATTTAAGATCTGAAATCACTGAGATAATTCAGTTTCAATATCGAGCTCCTCAAAAGCAAGAAAAATGTGTGTATTTTTTTCAAATTGCATAAGTCTTATTTGAAAAATCAGTTTGAAGTTATTCCAAGGGCATATTGAAGCATAGATATCAATATTGGGTTCTAAAATGCCCCCTAAAAAGAATTCAACATTCATTAAGCCCTCAAAATACTCTACTATGTCTCATGAAAATAAATAAGTGCAACATGATATATCAAAATTACAAGAGAAAGTGCACCAAATTCCGCTCTCGCAAAGAGCAACAAAAATGAAATGGAAGTTTTGAAGAAAGGTGTGGAAGCGAAGATAGATGGTTTGAAGAAAGGCATGGAAGCTAAGATGGATGGTTTGAATAACGGCATGGAAGACATGGAAGAAAAAATGAAAGACAACATGGAAGACATGAAGAATGATCTAAAAGCAGACATGGAAGGTTTGAAGGAAGGTTTGACAAAGTTGATACAAGACATGATTCCTACTGGAGAAAAGATAGTAGAGTAAACTCGTGATGAGAACAAAATAGATATTAATCGTGATTTCATGAACTCTAATGTTGGATTGAAGACCCACCATATTCCAAAGATCGATATGAGGAAGTTCAATGGCAAGGATCCCGCAACATGGATACTACAGATGGAGCAATATTTTGATCTCAATAAGGTGCAAAACACAAAAAAGGTGCCCCTTGCAACTTTATGTTTAGAACAAAATACATTTGTATGGTATCGATGGCTTTTCTCCCGCAAAAAAATTGTCACTTGGTCAATTTTTACGGAGGAAATGATAGCACATTATGAGGATACAAATAGCAACACCTTCTTTAGCCAATTGATAAATCTCAAACAAAAGGGTTCAATGATGGAGCACATTGAGGACTTCCAAAAACTGAATATAAGGGTAGCTGATATTCCAGAGGAACACATGATTGATGTCTTCATAGGGACTTTAAAGGATAACATCCAACATGAGGTTCGCCTTTGGGAACCTGATTAATTGGAGAAGGCATTCAGGTTGGCAAGAAACATTGAATGTAATATTATGGCGACAAGGAAGCCTACCACTCACATCTATAAAGATGGAAGTGTTGCTACTCCTAGAATTCCACAACCTACAAGGTTGACACCACAACAATTGGAAGAAAAAAGAGCAAAAGGGCTTTGCTGTAATTGTGATAGCAAATACACTTAAGGTCATAAGTGTGCTGAGAAGAAATTATTTTACATAGATTGTGAAGAGGAGGAAGAAAATGAACAAGAAACTTCAAATGAAGAGGATATACACGAGGAACAAACCCTAGAGAAACAAGAAATGAGTCCAACCATATCCTGTAATGCATTGGCAGGAATTACCACTCCTCAAACTCTCAAGATAGAAGGACATATCAAGAAGAAAAAGCTAAAAATGTTGATTGATTCGGGTAGTACCCATAATTTTATTCATTGTAAGCTAGCCAAGGAATTGAATTGCTTCCTATACTCAGCACTAGAGTGTCAAGTGATGGTTGCAAATGGAGGAACTATAAATTTCTCTGGAAAATGCCATAATATCAAGCTAACCATGGGGGAATATGTATTGAATAGTCCAATGTTTTCCATTCCAATGGGAGGTTTTGATGTTGTACTAGGAGTACAATGGTTACAATCTTTGGGGACAATAGCTTTTAATTTTCAATAAATTTTCTTGAAAAAAAATTCGGAAGGAAACGAAGTTGAATTACAGGGTATCGCAGGGAAGCCGAGAAATATAATAAGCTCTAATGTCATGACAAATCTTATGAAGAAATAACAAAGAGGTGTAATTGCACAATAATGCTCACTAGAAGTTCCAACATCAAAATCATCTACTTCTACATATCTCCAAAAATTCTTATACAATCATTCCAAGGTGTTTGAAACTCCCAAAGGACTCCCACCTATTCATGATCATGATCAAGCTATTCATTTGATTCCAAGAAGTGTTCCTCCAAAAACCAGGCCTTACAGATATCCTTATGTCCAAAAGAGCGAAATTAAACGTATGATTGCAGTATTGTTAGAGGTTGGTATGATTCAACCTAGTCAAACTTCTTTCTCTACTCCAGTCGTATTGGTGCACAAGAAGGATGGATCATGGCGCATGTGTCTAGATTATAGGGAGCTCAATAAGTTCACTATTAAAGATCAATTTCCCATTCCCGTGATCGATGAATTGTTGGATGAATTACATGGAGAAATTTATTTTACCAAGTTGGATATTCGTACAGGATATCATGAAATTAGAATTAATACTGAAGATATTTCGAAAACAACATTTCGAACTCATGAGGGTCATTATGATTTTTTGGTCATGCCTTTTGGCCTTACCAATGCACCTTCTACATTTCAAAGTTTGATGAATTCCATTTTTAAAACCTTCCTTAGAAAATTTGTGTTAGTATTTTTTGATGATATACTAATCTACAGCGGGTCTTGGAAGGATCATGTTCAACCTGTTGAGAGGGTGCTCAAACTATTGGAGGAGAAACAACTATATGCAAAAACCTCCAAATGTTTCTTTGGAGTACAAGAGGTGGAATATCTGGGTCATATTGTATCTCACGAAGGTGTTAAGGTAGACCCTAACAAAATTAAAGCCATTAAGGAATGGAAAGTCCCTACAACCATAAAGCAGTTGCGAGGATTTCTCGGGTTAACAAGGTATTATTGCAAGTTTGTTAAGAATTATGGGAGAATAGTAGCACCTCTAAAAACATTATTGAAGAAAGATTCATTTTCATGGAATCTTGAAGCAACTAAGGCCTTTGAATATCTTAAAGAGGTAATGTGCCTAGCATCAGTCTTAGCTACGCCAGACTTCACAAAAACCTTTATTGTCGAATGTGATGCTCAAGAAATGGAATTGGTGTTGTTTTAATGCAAGAAGGAAGACCCATTGCTTTTGAAAGTTGTCCAATAAAAGGAAAGTATTTACAGAAAGCTATTTATGAGAAGGAAATGTTGGCAATACTACATGCACTCAAGAAATGGAAACCTTACCTAATGGGACGACACTTCTGTTAAGCAGGTAAATCCTCTCTGTGGACAGAGACGATCCCTCTAGCCCTAGAGTGGGTCTAGAAACAAAGGGACATGCAAGAGTGTTGCTTCCTAGTTATTGAATGAACAAAGGAAACGGTAGATCGACCTACCTAGAGTCCAGCGTTGTCGTTGTTGTTGTTGTAGTGATGGCCTCTTGCTTCTTCCTTGGAAAATCACAATCCTTCTACCGTTACGCTCGGATACCTGCACATAGAACAAGAAACAAGAACAACATACGACATAATGGTTTCACTCATAACTACTAGCCAGTCAAAGAGGGCTAAGCATGTTGTGTTAAGCATTTAACATAATACAAAATGGGAACCAAACAATAGTCATGTATATAAATGAATAGAAGGAGGAGTTACAACCAATGCTTTGACGTCGCGGCCTCCTCCAGCGGGATTCAGCCGAAGCGCGTCTCAGATGCTCATCAGAGAATTCAGATGGGATGAAGGCATGGACTCAAGCTCTCTCAGAAGTCATAGACTCAAGCTTCCTCAACGTAATTCCTTCTTATTCTATCTCCTCTAGTAATTCAGCTACAATATGTTTAATTCTCCAAGTTTAGCTAGCTGGTTCTAAGAGAGATAATTTCTTTTATAGAGGAAAAGGAGGAGGTTAGAATCCCTACAAAGGTGGGAGGGAGTTCTATCCTTTAGGGAGTTCCCATAAGAGGTGGAAACCATAAACCTAAAGGAGGGAGTCCGTAGTTTTTCAGTTCAACCACTCCCAATGACTCATCCTCGAGGTGGTTGGAGTGGAATCTTCGCCTCTATTTTTTTTTTAAATTCCATAAACAGATTGGAGCGGGTGTCTAACTGGCACAGAGCGCCAACTAGCATGGGCCCAGTGTTAATTTTCCCAATCGGCGCGGGGGTGTAATAGGCTACTCACGCCAAGGCAAAACAAGGGTTTTTATAGCTCTGCTCAGGGAATTGTCAACAGAAGGAATATTTCTCTCATGTAAAGGGACGCAATGATGGTCTTTGCAATGCATGACACTTCTTATTGGTCACATAAATGACCCTCCAATGTGCGATTTGGGGATTGCAGGGACAATGAAAAAATGTTGTGTAATAGATGCCCCCTAAAGCATGAGGTCTGAGAGAGAGAGAGGGGCGAAATGCTTTATGAGAACGCGTTCGAACTAAACACCGTTGTTGGAAAAATTGCAATTACAAATACAACTGATATCTCTGGTACATGAATATGTGGCCTAGGCGTAGCCATCCATAATAGAGTACATAAAAACTGAGATTCAGGGTATGGACGCAGCCATCCGGTAGTAAGGATCAACAAATAGACTCAGGTATGGTCGCAGCCATCCAATCAAGAGAGTCATGCAATAAGTCATGAAAATCTACAAAAATCCGCAGCCTAGATTTTATCAGACAAAACCCAGGGTCTTGCGCTCCATCTCAACCCGAACAAGTACAATTCCAAGCATGCAAATATATGAGCTGAAGTCGAACATGCAGGAAAATCGTCTGATTACCAGCAAATGATGAAAGTCGTTAATAGACGCGAGAGAAACCACCAATAATGATGATGGCCCTCAAGGTACAAACGGTACAATCTACGGAATGTGAACAACGATCTGACATCGAACACCCGCCAAATCACTCGATCGAAGGCCAATGATGTGAACCTTGTGTCGAATGCGAAAAATATGCCATTGAGGCATGCAGGCTTCAAGGTACCAGAAAGGAGTCTCTAAATCAAATTCCTGGATAATGAGCTAAAGTCGACAGGAAATGACCTGATCAAAGGTGGGCCATAATGTTTCCCACATCATCGATACGAGACAGAGTAACATGATGAAAGTGAATCAGGACAAACAGGGAATTAGAGGAAGGTTGACAACTGCAAAGGCAAACTTCTCTTGAACATATCAGTGACACGACAATGGATTTGTCAGTATTTGACATCAAGGGATCCGAGGACATGATGACGTGGCAAAGAGAAAATGAGAGGTCAAAAGAGATTACCCAAACCCATGGAGGCAAAAATGAAGAAATGAGATGTCCCCAACCTGACACGAATGTAGACAAGTGTCATGTTCAAGAGTGACATACTTCCAACATAACTAGAATAGGTTCCATTTTCCCCCACCATTTCTGGCGAGTACCCCAATTATTTTTTAAAACAAGATTGAAGGGGATAGCATATGCTTGCAATGTAAGTTTGTCCTTTGGAAAAATCCATCCTAGTACATTTTACGAGCCCTAGGAAGGAGGAACTCAAGTAACGTCATAGCAACAAAGTCTGATGTCATCAGGGTTTAACGAGTCTGTCAAGGGGAGAACTCGGCATCTTTTCATGTTTAGAGAGTTTGAAAACAATGCAAAAAAGAAAACTCCAACAGTCCCTTTTCGTAATTAGTCTCACAGATCCAAAAATGTAGAAAACTATGTCTGAGAGAACCTCTTAGTCGCGATAGGCTAAGGTATTCCTTTTTCATAAATAATCCATCCCAGCCCGCAAAAGGGGTAAACGTATATTGGGTAGATATCGTTTTGCAGCCATTTAACGACTTCAAAACGATAAGAATCTCGGCAATATTTTCAATTTTAGAGAGTCAAAAAAGAGTTGAAATATGACTCTAGTAATGAATTTTTCGTGTTTTTACCGATTTTGAAAAAGTATAAAATATAACTCGTTACTTCATCATTGTCAGATGAAAACCTGTCACTGCACAAGAGACATGTTTAAAACCCATTTCTCGAAAATAATATAATAAAATAATCGAAAAATATGTCTTAAAACCTAATTAGGGTTGTGAAAAAAGTTATAAAATGACAAAAAATGGTAAAAATAATTACCTTTCACTTTTTACCTCTTGTGGAGCAATAGTTACCCATTTTACTGTGTAATCTTGCGGCGACGATAGCGGCCAATCCAGCAGACCGTTCTCAAATCCGTCAGTTCCAGGTAAGAGCCGAGATCTCTCCCTTACTTTTAAGTCATTCCTTACTACCTGCAACTTCCAATTTTGAATTCTAGGGGAGGAAATGTGAATATTAGGGCACGGCGGTTGGTGCGGGTTTCGGGCACGGAGTCACGCCAACCGCCCAATTTTCTACACTAGGGCATGCCAATGGCGCAAACCATTTTTTGTGCAAAATTTAAGTCAAATACTCCAATTATTCAAGTATAAGGTTAAAAAACAACTAACACCATTCATATGAATGTGTTTGCAAGCAGAAAGTGGCAAAATGGTGATTGAATGGAAAGAACGGGAACACAACGAAGAGGACGAGCTTGCCATGGGAAATGAGAGATGCATGGAAGCTCTCAGAGATTGTGGACTGAAGAAATTCTTCTTGACACCGTGTCTCCGAGCTCAACCGGAGCTACTACAATACTTGATCAGCATATGGGATTAGGATCAGGAAAATTTCATCCTTCGAGATCAAGAACTTGAGATTGATGTTTCTGACGTCTACTTTATCATCGGATTGTCGTAGAGGGGAGCAGCACCGATCCTAACCGGTACCCGACCTTGCATGGAGAGTATTTCCATGGTAATGGACAGAGTATGCCAAGGGGCACGGAAGGGAATAGAAAGTGGGACAGTTGATATCCAAACTATCCCAGACTTAGCACTAAAAGTAGTGCTACATATCATCACACGAGCTGCAAGATCGCAAGCACCGCACGAAGCAAAAAAAACACAGTTGCTTCTTGTTGTAGACTGCTTGACACAGACCATCTACAATTGGGCAGAGGCCATGACAATAAACATGAAACGCCAGCTAACAAAATGCAAGAAGGGAAAATTGAAGCAATTTGGTTATGGGTCTATCCTAGTATCGTTCTTCCTGGAACGACTACCAATTTTTCAGCGTCAGGAGGTCATAGTTCCAACACCACCAGCGAGAGAACCACGGATGGCCCGATGGGCAGCTCTGATGCCAAGGGCAGGGGGCGGTCAACAGATGTCCTGGAGAACGGATTTTTTTTATTAGCTCCACCGACAATTGATTGTCGTGCAGGACTGGCCCTACTCTGGTATAGATTTCACCGATGATCTGGATCTCCCACTCCCGGAGGGAGAGGATTGGGATGAATATTTGGGTGAGACCCATTTTTTTAATTTTTATGAGTATTATGATTTTTTATTTATGCATGTTCTGACATTAAATCCATGTGTTTGCAGATGTTGGCCCAGAGAGACCCGCAGGTATGTCACCGATAGCGAGACGAATCCCTCGCAATATCGATCTTCAAGGCGAGGGCGGCGAGGAAGATGAGATTGTGCGCAATCTGGAGGGAATCACACGAGGAGTCCCCAACTATGCACGATTTGACGATGTTCCTCGCGCCTATCAAAGACATACCGTAGGGGTGCCCAGTCGAATTCACCGCTTGCTAAGGCGGTTTGTACGGGCAGTGACATGCTATCATGAGCATTATGTTGATTAGACACCTAGGCTTTGTCTGCATATTTTGAGAGACATGATGTCTCAAGATGTAACAGAAACACACATATATTTTTTGAAGTTATGATGCACAATGCTAAAAACATTCGATATATATATATATATATATATATATTCCTACATGATATGAGTCTCTCATGTGATGATGATTTTACAGATTACACAAATGCCTAATACAATGTTAGCTAATGTATCAGTTAAATAATTTTCACAATAAGTAACAACCCAAAATATAGGAAAACATTCACAAAGCACATAAGGCCAAAATATTTCATTTTTACGCAAGCTTGAAAACAAAAGTAAACAATGCTTGAGATTGCTTTCATTTTTACACAAGCTTGAAACAAAGTTAAACTATGCTTGAAAAATGGGCATGCCCCTAGCATGGTGTCTCAATTCGAGGTCCCAAGCTTCATTCCAACTGTACTGAAAGAAAAGCATATAGAGTGAAGGTTCAAATTACGAGATCAGAAAAAGACTCGATTGGGATTTTACAAGATATGATCAAATATTCGAATTGAATATGAACGTGTTTCATTGTTTTAACGAGGTTGACACATTAAAAGAACTATCCTCGTGGCCTAATTCATTTGTTGACGAGGTTGACATAGAAGACGAACTATCCTCGACATCTTGTTTCATTTTTTAAGGAGCTTGACACAAGAAAACAAACGATGCTCCAGAGACAACTCATCATGTTGAATAAAAAGTCAGAGATTCCAAGAGGTTCACAACATCTTAGAAATCGGGACCCAATGCCCCCAACACACGATGCACAATGGCACTATCACTAAATGTGGGCATAGGACAGGTAGCCACATAATTAACCTACGGCGGGGAAGGTACAATTGATGGATAAAGACCGGGAAGGGACGATGGTGGGCCAGCTACCACATCAAGACCAAAGAATGAAAGTTGATCAATGGTCATGATCTGACTTTCATGCGGAAAAAAAATCACACGAAAGAGGGAAGAAACAAGTGCACCCATGGCATTATCATAGTCACGCCCCAAGAGTAAATTGAAATCCAAGGGACCTTGGACCACCATCACGTCTATATAGACGATTTTCCCTCCAAAAGTAACAGGAAACTTTGGAAGGATCCCTAATGGTTGACTTCTTCTTCTGTTAAAATCCAACAAATTCTAAGTAACAGGCACAAGCTGTGGATAACCCAAAGCTTTCCAGGTAGTTGAAGACAGAATACTAACAAACGTGCCTTCATCTATAATCGTGCTAGGTACGGCCACATCATAGGCATGTACCGTAATTTCAAAAGGCACATAAGAAGGAAGGCGGTATCCTGCGAATCGACTCCAATCGAAGGAAGCGACCAAACTACTTGGAGGGGGAATCATAGAAATGAGATGGTCATCCCCAGGTGTTTACTGGAACAAGAGGAGCATCCTCCGAGACTTCCATCATGGGAGCAGGAGGAGCAGCTTCTTGAACCACAGAGACAGGAGAATCTGTCTCCAAGTCAAAGGAATCTGAAGAAATAAGAAGAACGTGAGGGGTATAAGATCCACTCTTGACGGAAAAGATCTGATGAACCACGGGCGGGGTCAGATCAACTAATTCCACGACCAATGGTTGGTTAGGGATGGATTTGCGAATTTGAATTCCTAGGGGAACGGGATCAACCAAGGATGACTCTTGACCAATCATTGAATCAACTAGCAGAGGTCTCGAAGACAGTTTATTATAACCAACTGGAAGGCAGGGAGCAAAAACAGTAGGGTTTTCAAACACCCTACTAGCTTCATCCATGTATGGACAAAGGTGAATGGGATGATTCCCTTCACACAACTTACAGGGATTGGCAATCTTACCATGTTTCTTATGAGTCTTATCAGTACTAGTCGAAGATGTGTCACCAACATGACCTCTAGAAGCCAAGGACAATGACAGACGGCCGTCAAACCATACTTCAAGCACCTTGGGAATGCTAGGGCAGTCTAGAAGAAAGTGGTCACCTTTGCACAACATGCAAGGGAATTTGACTTTCTGAGGAAGTTTGGATGGTTTATCAATGGAAGGCTTCTTAGGTGCTATAGCTGCAGCATTAGCCTCTCTCTTATCTGACTTCTTCTTTTTCGTCTTCTTCTTCTTCTTCTTAGCCACCTGGTTACTAGAATCCAGAATTTCACAAGGCGAAGTAGAAGAGGAGGATGAATAAATAGGCAAACAAGGGGAGAGGTCCACCTTAGAATCAACATGACGTTGTTCAAGCGAAAGATATGGTTGAACAGAGGTCAAACCACCCAGGACCACCGAGGTCAAAAATAACCATACGGGAAAACCAACAGTTAACCCAGGAAGGGATAATGTTGCCATATAAGGAGCACCAACATTCCCAAAAGCAGGAAAAGGACCAGGATTCGCTTCGGAGGGGATTCCTTGGTTGGTAAACTCCGGAAACGTTGCCATCAGAAACAACCCTAAAACAACACACTAAGGAAGATAACTTTAACCATGAATATTTCGTGGGCAAGTAATATCTTAAGACACTGAAACAAAACACTGTCGTTTCATATTTTAAGATTCGAGAAATAGGAAAAATGTGACTCTATCACTTTCAGGTTGAAACGAGCGTGAAAGGAAAAGAGCTCGATGGTCTCTTCTCTTGTTTAAAGAGTCATGAAAATATCGAAATGACTACTCAAGTACTCTAAGCAAGAGGGTATGCCAGGTTTTCGTGAACTGCCATATACACCTTGGTGATCAAATGAAAGAGAAATGACCAAGGAATTAATGTACATGCAGGTAGTCTCCATGAATGTTGTGTTCGGTGTATCACGGTTACAAAGCGGTAGACTCGTCTTCCTATGGATAAATGATTGCAACCTAGTACAGGGAGCACAAGTCCGTACTAGCACTATCTAAATCCAAAAGGCGAACGACAGCTACTAGGTTTTAAGATGCCGAAACACGTCTCTAGCCTAGACCACTAGAAATGTTGCATTAGGTTTCAATGTTGCCTTAGTTTCATTGAGTAAATTTTAAAGTTGATCTTGGATTATGTTTCAATTTCAAGGCCTTATCGAATTTGGAGCTCAACTTCCTAAATGCAAACTATATGCAAATGAACATCATTTTCAATTCGATGAATGCTAGTTATGAGAAGGATAGAAATCTTTCAAACAATAACAAACAATGAAAGTATGCGAAGAAAACCTCTAATGCCTCTAATGCAATCAATCGAAAACGAAACTCCTTCTTATATTAACAAATACTAGTTATTTAAAGGAACGTTTCAATTTCGAACGAAAGAATGCAAAATATTTTTTTTTAATTTATCAATGAAACGAAGCACACAATGCACTAATTCAATGGCAAAAAAAATAAACACTAGCTTGAGTTTTGCGAATGTAGGAATTAAAATTGAATGACTCAATCAACGCAAAACAAACACAAAAAAATTCAAACTAATGCGGCAATCTTTCAACCAAAAAGAGAGTTTCCCAAAACGACCCAAAACAAGCAATATAATCGATGCTTCGAGCAAGAAGGGAAAGGATCAATCGAAAATGAAAAGATCATTCGACCAAAGAAAATACTCAAAAGGATCAAGAAAAAATCAATGTAATGACCCAAAAACGAGACTGACAACAATCAAAGAGACTCGTTTTCAAAGCAGAAGGCTTAGTGTACAAAAACACTTAGAGACCCTAAGGCCTTAAACTACACTGACAGGAAAATGGACAAACGACTGAGAAAAAAAAGTCTACATTAGTCAACACAGTCCCAAAGTCTTAATTACACATAAAAATTAACCCAAAAGCAAGCACAATTTACCAAAAGACTCATTAAGGAGGTCAAACCAAATCCTATAGGGGTCAGTGCGATTGTAAGGTTGTAATCCGCGCCATACAGGGGTTGGCACTACTACAAAAAGAGCAACCTGTGCCAATTGGCGTGACTGTTCAAATAAAAACTGCGCCAAGCCAGATAACTATGGGAAAAAGAGGAAAAACCAAAACCTAATGAGAAGAGGTCAATCTTGGCACTCTGGAGCTGAACAGAGGATGGAAACTAAGCAAGAAAACCAGAAAAAGACAGATAACTAAATTAATAATTGAAACTGACCCAACAAGATGAAACGACAAACTCGCACTATTCCCCAGCAGAGTCGCTAATTTGTTAAGTAGGTAAATCCTCTTTGCGGACAGAGACGATCCCTTTAGCACTAAAGTGGGTCTAGAAACAAAGGGACATACTAGAGTGTTGCTTCCTAGTTTTTGAATGAACAAAGGACATGGTAGATCGACCTACCTGGAGTCCAACGCTGTCGTTGTTTCTGTTGTAGTGATGGCCTCTCGCTTCTGCCTTGGCAAATCACAATCCTTCTGCCGTTACGCTCGGATGCCTACACATAGAACAAGAAACAAGAACAACATATGACATAATGGTTTCACTCATAAATACTAGCCAGTCAAAGAGGACTAGGCATGTTGCGTTAAGCATTCAAAATAATACAAAATGGGAACCAAACAATAGTCATGTATATAAATGAATAGAAGGTAGAGTTACAACCAATGCTTTGACGTCGTAGTCTCCTCCGGCAGGGTTTGGCCGAAGCGCGTCTCAGATGCTCGTTAGGGAATTCAGACGGGATGAAGGCATGGACTCAAGCTCTCTCAGAAGTGATGGACTCAAGCTTCCTCAACGTAATTCCTTCTTATTCTATCTCCTCTAGTAATTCAGCTATAATATGTTTAATTCTCCAAGTTCAGCTAGCTGGTCTAAGAGAGATAGTTTGTTTTCTAGAGGAAAAGGAAGAGGTTAGGATCCCTACAAAGGTGGGAGGGAGACCTATCCCTTAGGGAGTTCCCATAAGAGGTGGAAACCATAAACCTAAAGGATGGAGTCTGTGGTTTTTCAGTTCAACCACTCCCAATGACTCATCCTCGAGGTGGTTGGAGTGGAATCTCTGCCTCTATTTTTTAAAAATATTCAATAAACATCTTGGCGCGTGTGTCTAACTGGCACAGAGCGCCAACTGGCGTGGGCCCAGTGTTAATTTCCCAATCGGCACGGGGGTGTAATAGGCTACTCGCGCCAAGGCAAAAGAAGGGTTTCTACAGCTCTGCTCAAGGAATTGTCAACAGAATGAATATTGCTCTCATGTAAAGGGATGCAATGATGGTCTTTGCAAGGCATGACACTTATTATTGGTCACAGAAATGACCCTCCAATGTGCGAGTTGGGGATTGCAAGGACAGTGACAAAATTTTGTGTAACAACTTCAAGGTAAAAACTAATCATGATAGTCTTAAACACTTTCTGGAAAAAATACTATCTTCAGAAGAGCAACAAAAATGGGTCACAAATATGTTGGGTTATGACATTGAAATCATCTACAAAAAAAGGAAGTGAAATGTTGTTGCAGATGCACTCTCAAGAAGGGACGAAGAGGTGGAAACATTGCTTTGTGTCATTTCTATTATCAAACCAGATTGGATAACCGAAGCAAGGGATGAATCGAAAAAGGACGAAGAAGTGTGGACACTCATTCAAAAGTTGCAAAAAGATCCTAGTACATCTGATACATTTAGTTGGAAAAATGACTCCTTATGGTACAAAGATGACATGTCTTTGTAAGAATTCCCAGCTAAAACAAAATATTTTTTTGGAATTGCACACTTCTCCCTTAGGAGGACAGTCGGGAATTTTAATAACTTACCATAGGGTGAAGAAAGATTTTTTTTGGGATGGCCTTAAATCTGATATTCAAAAGTTTGTGGCAGAATTTTTGGTTTTCCAACAAAATAAAGTTGAGACAATTAAGAACCGGGTCTTCTACAACCTTTATCTATACCAAGTCAATGTTGGGAGAAGATTTCAATGAATTTTATCACAGGTCTACCTAAGTCTGAAGGAAATAGTGTCATCATGGTGGTAGTTGATAGACTTACCAAGTATGCACACTTTTGTGGATTATCTAATCCATTTAAAGCAAGTACCGTTGCTACTGCATTTATGGAAAAAATTCAAAAGCTACATGGAAACCCAAAGATTATTGTAAGCGACAGAGATCCCATTTTTACTGGAAATTTTTGGACAGAATTATTTACCTGTTTGGGTACTCAACTAGCTCATAGCTAATCTTGTCATCCTCAATCCGATGGGAAAACTAAGATAGTGAACAAATATTTGGAAGGATATCTTCGATGTTTTGTATCTGATAAACAAACTCAATGGGTCAAGTGGTTACCTATTGTTGAATGGTGGTATAAAAATTCCTTCCATACTGCAGCAAAAATATCCCCATTTATAGAACTTTATGGATATCATCCACCGTCCATCACATAATATTTAAGAGAAAATTCTAAGGTTCAAGCAATGGAAAATCACATCGAGCATCATCAACAAGTTCTCCAACTCTTAAAGGATAACCTAAATTTGGTGCAAAATTGAATGAGACAACAGGCAGATCAACATCGCAGCGAGAGAATTTTTTATGTAGAAGACTAGGTATTTTTACGGCTACAACCATACAAAAAAATTTCCCTCGAGCAAGCTAAGAAGGATAATAAATTATTTCCAAAGTACAATGGTCCTTACAAGGTGTTGCAAAAAATTGGTACTAGGGCATACAAATTGGAGCTTCTTACTTCTTCTCAAGTGCATCCAGTTTTTCGTGTTTCATGCTTAAAGAAGGTTGTAGGTGACAAACTTCCAGTTCAAACAATATTGCCAGAACTTGACGAGGAAGGAAAAATCATATTAGAACATGAAGCAGTCACAGAAACAAGAACTCGGCAGCTACGAAATCGATCAATTTCAGAGTATCTCATCAAGTGGAAGAATTTACCCACTGAATATTCTACATGGGAGGATGAGAATTTATACAAAAGCATCCAGATCTATTCAAGCATTGAGGAAAATAATTTTTTGAAGGAGAGGGGCATGTTAGGTCACTATATTACTAGTGTAGTCCCTTATTGTTGTAAGTGTAGCCTCCTTATGGTTATTTTTGTACGCCTATAACCCCCATACTATTATTATTGTGCCCTTACGTTATTATTGTTAGGTCGGCTAGGATTATATTGTGACCCCATGGACTCCTATATATAGAAAGGAGGTTTTTTCATTTGTATCATCCAAGAATTGTTCATTTATGTAATGTAAAGGAGGTTTCCCCCTCGAAGAGGATTATTTCTAGGGCGTTGATCTCTCTTTTCTTCTATTTTTGGAGCTAGTTTCATAACAACGACACTTGTGTGGTCGTGCTTAAAAATTTGGAAATGGGTTCGACAGATGTTTACATGGTTTCATTAACTCATTTACACAAATCTAGCCCCTTGAAACCACCAAAACATGCTTATACACAATGTCTGACAACTAACATGCGAAAATATGACATTTTGCATATCTTGCAAACATGACCGAAACACTTCAAGTAAACACATGGAATGAGTTTCAATGTTTGCGACGTCAATGTACAAAACCAAGGAAGGCTCTGAAATTGAGCGTAGGCCGAAATTTTGGAGGGTGTTGTAGCAACGACAACAAATACATACACTTGTCAAATTTTTACTGGAAGAAGGAGGACGAAAATAATGCTTCGAGATTGGATGGGACGAACAATGTTTGCCCATCCAACTCCATAGAGGGATCACCTTCAATGTAATTATTATATTTAATTAATAACCATAACAATTTTAGTTAAGTTTTATGAATTTTTTAAAATTTTAGGAATGTGATATGTATCATGAGGTAAGTGTTTTGATGCCTTCAATAATATTTTTATGACTAGAGGAATTGGAAACTAGGTCAATTTCGTACTCACGCGATAGGGGGTTGATTCCAATTGCCACCACTATAAACTCTAGGTGCATACACAGGTACCTTTCCACCCGCACAAGGTGAATCAGGGGATTTGAACACCAGACCTCCCCACATTAATACTTTATTTACATGACCATCACCAATTGAGTTTTCCCCCAGGGGCTTGATGCCTTCAATATTTACCAGCTATTTAATTTAATTAAAAAATGTCAAACATAAGTTTTTTTTTGGGCATGTGATATTAGTAAGCTATGGTATTAGTCCATAATATTGTAAAAAATCCTATTTATAAGTTAAGAATCTCCATGGTATAGTGGAAATGAATCTTCATGGTTAAAAATATTATTACATGGTTAATTTGGAACACTTCAGATCCTCTTTTGTAATTGTCGTGACTTTCCATGGAGTAAAGGTCCTATGTTAAGTTATATCTAGAGTGACATTGATATTATTATTTTTGTTGAAACTTGGGAGCGTGATGAGTCTAAGGTACCTCATATATAATAATTCATTTTGTGGTCAACATGGAATAAGAAATTATGTTGCAAAAAAATTGGATGAATATCTTGTTATATAAAAAATAATTTTCTCCTCGCTCTCGACTTCACAAGATGGACCCCCTCAATTGGTATATTTGAATCGAAATATATGATGTTAATGATAAGAAAAATTATATCGCAATTTGTTATTTCATACATATCAACTTTACATTTTACTAAAAACCAATTTAGATAGGAATTTGCCCTTATAGTACCTTATAACAAGATATTCATAGTCAAATGAATGAAGGTAAAATCCTCTTGTTATAGGAATTTAATTCTAGAACCGTGCAACTAACCAATCTATTCTTCTAAGTAATTATTCGAGCCCTAATCCTCTTTGGCTATACAAGGACCTTGATTTAGCTAGTATATTAAAAAAACTCAATAACTAACTGAGAACTTATTTGGTACTGAGTTAGTCAAACTCTGTATTTCTCAATATTTATAATTTGCAATGGTGTAACGAAGTGTCCAAATTCCAACCAAATGACTTGTATTCATGGCCTTGCTAGTAGCAGAATGGGTTATGTGATATCTAATTATATCCCCGTTTCCAACCAAATTATGTATTTTGACCTCTTAAATGACCATGAGCTTGACTCTAATCATAGACTTTTAAACTTAACTCTAAAATTTATCATGAACACCAGCCACTTGCAAGAAAATTATGAGAGTCAAAGGCACCTACTTTCTGACAAGCATAAAATGGATCTCTTCTCAAAGGATTTAAATAGAGCTTTACACCTCTTAACTTATAAGGACAACATTGAAACCATGTATCAAAATTTTGATTACAACTCTCTCCCCACAACGATTCACAAATTCTCTATCAAACTGACATATAAAAAGACTAATAATACTACGAACTCTTGTTATGATAATGATTGTAAAATTGCTAGAAAATAGATTAGGGATGGCCCTAACAAAACCTTAAAACTTGATAAGCTAAATATGTACAAATTTCTTATTAAAAGGAAGAAATATACTACATAAATAAAAATCAAGAACATTTATGTGCCTTTCTAAGTGTGGTCCTAAAATGTTTTGGAGGAAAATTTTGGTTTGGAAAACTAAACAAATAATTTAATTCCATTGAAGAACTGGAATATTTACCTTAAGAACATTTATGAATCCCATAACTGTATGGACACAATTTTGGATGCCTCTATAGAGGATGGCATATTTTCTTTGGAAGACATTGAATTTTGGGTTAAGAAGCTTGCTAATGGGAAAGCTAAGAATATTGAATGTTACCAAGTTGAAATTTTTAAAAAGGGAGGGCCTATCCTCATCCCTCACATACACAAGCTCTAAAATTTGACAATGAAGCAAGGCTTCCCTAAGCCTTAGATGCAAAGTCTTATTGTTTGTATCTTTAAAAGTGGGGATAAAATCAATCATTATAATTGAAATACCATTATGATTAGCCATATCTTATTCAAGATATATTGACTTATTTTGGAAAAGAAAATTAGACTCTAGCTTAAAATCCATGGTAAAAGAGCTAATGGTTAAGTTAGGTTTAAGAGACATCATTCAACCATGGACCATCTTGTTAATCTTAGGATAATTTATTAGAAATGTTGCAATAATAAATTTGATCTCTTTTATTGTTTTGCTGACTTTAGAAATTTTTTTGACATCATTCATAGTCCAAATCTATGGAAGCGGCTAGAAGAGATAATGGTTCTTCTCGAGTTGAGGGTTGTTGTGAAAAGGATGTATGAGAATTTCATTTCCAATCTTAGGACCACTGAGGGTTAGTCATAGGAAATTAATTGCAATATTTGAGTCAAGCAAGGGTGTCTCTTATCCCCTACCCTTTTTGGCATATACATTAATAAGTTAGAAGAGTGTTTGGAGGAGGCAAGTTATGTCAACACCACACTCATTGGCATAGTCATAACTCTTCTCCTTTATATTGAGGATGTTGTTTTTTTGGCTAAGAGCCATTAGGTTCTTGTTAATCAATTGAGAATCCTCCAAGATGGGTATGTCTATTGATACCGACAAAATAGAAGTCATGATAATTAAATATAAAAATACCACATATGATACTTTCATTTATGAGAAAAACTACTTGGAGGAAGTTCATTCATACAAATATTTGGGAATCAGCATCCATCATAAGCTCAATTGAAGCTATGACATTGAGAAAAGGATAAATGGAGGTTGGAAATCTTACTATGGGCTTGAAAACAATTGTAAGTCGATATATCTTTGGATATGGGGAAAAATGAAAAATACCTCCTCTTTGAGACTCTCGTAACTCCTATTATTTTATATGGTTGTGAGGTGTGGGGTTGTAGTATATCCATATAATCATGGAGGAAGATTGATAGATCCAAAAGTAGTTTATATCCTACAATCTCAAGATTACAGGAAATACTCCCTATCATATGCTTTCAATCTCAAGATTGAAAGCATGGCTATGACTTGGCATTCTTATGTATAATAAGAAGTTATGCAAAATGTAAGCCAAGAGATTTCCTAAAACTCTAGCCAAACCACCTCCCCCCCCCCCTCCCACTCCCAAGTGAGGATGGCATAAGGATGCCCTGGCTTGGTTGTCCCATTGGAGGATAAAGAAGGAGATCATTTTGCAGAATAAGAATACTATTTAAACACTACAAGGAAAAGACCCTCTAGCGGATGTTTTTGAGGAACCCCTTATAAAAATACCCCAGACATCCGTTTCTAGCAGAGGTTACTAGAGGAGGTTGGCAGGTGGAGGTTTTTGCGGATGTTTCTCGTCCAGTGCACTTATCATCCTAAACCGCACCGGTGTGTTCAACAAGAGAAAGCACCGGTTTGCACAAAAAATTGGCACACCGGACACTGTGTGCTCTGTACACACCCGACCGATAGGTATTATTATTGTAGCGCACCGGTGCTTTACAGAGATTTTGCACCGGTGCGTCCTAAAACCCCATGCCAAAACAGAAACTGCACCGGTGCGCCTATAAAACCCCGCACACCGAAACAGGGTTAAATAAAAAAAATAAATTATGGCCAAAAAACTGCATTTTTCACTTTTCTCAGTGCTCCAGAGCTCTCAAGCACCAGTGTAATTTATCCTTGTATGAGCCGCCCTGACATCAGTGCTCCCATTACACCCATTGCACACACTGCTGTTGTGCATTGCCCACCAATCTAAAGCTTGAACTTTGCAAAACGGAGGGCAAATTTTCTTTTGCAAATTCTACAGCCAATATGCCTCCTCGACGGCCAAATGTATAGGAATTTTTCTTTTTTTTCAATAATTAAGCCTTTTAGCGGATTAGTATTTCAAATTGCCTTAAAATTAACCATTTAAAAGAAAAGAAAAAAATTGTCGCACGGTGCGCTCAAGCCGTTCGGCTCACACCAGTTCATGGTGCTACCTGTAAATTTATAGGCCGCATCGCAACCGGTGCTAACGGTATCCGCACCAGTTCTGGGGCGGTACCGAAAGGCATACCGTATTATTTTAAAATTTTAAAAAAAGTGTGGTGCGATCGGTTACCCGATCGCACCATTGACCATGTGGAATAGCGGAAATGCGGTGCGTTGACTAAAATATCCACCCTGGGGTGGGTATTTTTTTTGCAGTGCACCGCATTCCACATTTCAACAGGGTCAACGGTGTGGCCTGGTAAAATACCGCACCGTTGGCTATGTAATGATGTCAGGAGGCCAGTGCGCTGACCGAATTATACGCCCCAGGGCGTAGAGTTTAGTCAGCGCACCACACTCCCGACACTGTCCATAATCAACAGTGCACTGAAAATTTTCAGGTGCACCGTCACTGGTGCGTTGAATATTTTCTGGTGCACCACCGTCGATGCACGACAAAAAAATACGTACCGGTACTGGTGCATGCCTATTTTTTGTGGCGCATCGATTGTTTTTTTTTTCCAAAAAAAATTATATATGTATAATCCTAAATACATGTCTTATTTAATAAAAAAATTATATTTAATATGTCAATCATTCAGAGACGTGAAAGGAGAGAAGAGAGGGAACAACAGCAACAACAGGCGGACCAGTATAACATGGTTCACCAGTGGGAGGCACGAGAGAGGGAGAGAGATGCGTGCCCTCGCCCTATTACAGCAACTACTCGGGGGCTCCTAAGGCAGGTAGGCCTCCTCAAGTTCTATGAGGAGGCTACTTCCATAAAGGGCCATGGTGTGTTTTTGAGATATATTATCCGTAGGTGGAATGCCCACCGACAGACTTTCCAGGTTGGTCCTAACCAGTGGTACATGCCCACTGAGGAGGAAATATATTTCATTATAGGGCTATCGAGGAGAGGGGTGGATTTTCCCTCATTCCCAGAGGTTCCAATTGGATATAGGGAGTCAGTTGGTGTACTCCTAGAGATACATTAGCGCAGATATACTGTCTCCTTCAGATTTTCAGGTCTCTGAAGGTCAGTTACGTATTGCTGCATTTGGTAGTGAGGAGGTGAAGTGCCTCTCACTTCTGATTTTGACCATTTCACACAACACCAGTGACGGGCAACACATTAGTTTCCTGCTTCTATATTATGTTGATTCTTTAGTACAGGAGCCACAACTTATCAGGTAGTCTGCCTCTTTTTTGCGGCAGTTCTGTACAGCCTTAGATAGATGTCATGCTCATGCACAAGGGAGGGTCAGCTTCCCTTTTGCTTCATAGCTTTTTTGTTTATTTTTTGAGAGGTTTCCAGAGATGAGGCCTACCTTTGTTCGGCAGCCTCATAGGCCGATGTTGGAGGCACAGATGCGCATATGGTGACAAATGATGCCCAAGATGGGCGAGACTGAGTTTTCCGCGAGGATATCGCATGATGCACTGGAGTTGCTAGCCAGTGTTGATGAGCATCCCTTCGTTATGGTCCCCTGTCCTTATGCTGGTTTGGATTGGCGAGGGTGTGCCAACATCCTCTTCACAGATAATGAGCCACCGGATGATAGAGGTAATATTATTTTTTTATTTAAATTTATTCTAACATGTTCTTTAACTTGTTTTTATTAAATTGTGTAATGAAATTATCTAATTATTGTTCTGTACTTGTATATATTTTGCAGACATTGGGTCTTTTGATGGCGAGAACATGCCAGCACCACCACATGATCCAGGTGTGGATCCTTATGACGATCAGGATATGCCAGATGCTGAGGATCATCAGGAGGCTGGTACAGAGAGACCTTCTCCTACTAGTGCGTCGGCACTTGCTAGATGCAGTAGGCTTGATAGCAGATTGAGTATGGAGTTGGGCGACCAACTGTGTGCATTGATTGTTGAGGCGGGAGTCAGGCCCGCTACTATGAGAGACATACATGTCGATGGTAGGCTGGTACATATGTGGAGAGGCATGCCGCATGACATGTACTTGATGCGGCATGTCGTAGGAGCTACGGCCTTAGTTACGCGGCTGAGGAGGACCCTTGCACGTTATAGGCATGGTCAAGATGCAACACGTGATCGAAAAACCGCGAGCAACGTCGACGCATCATTTGATGATCGCGATTAGGGGGGTCATCATCGTTCACCTCGCACCACCCCAAATGAGAAGCCTTCACTAGCATCGAGCAACAATCATCATGGAGAGCAGCCTGGACCATCGACCACTTCCAGTCATCACGATGATCATGAGCATGTTGGACCATCGACCATGTCCAGTCATCACGATGAGCAGCCGACAATTGATCCTGATCAGCATGAGGCACTAGTACCAAATCTGCAGGCACATGATGATCAGCATGTATCGACTGAGCTTGTCGAGGCTACACCATTGATTGAGCAGGCCTCGACTGGTACTACTATTGATGATGTACCACCAGCTGATAGATGACATTTATATTACAGTTGTATATTTTTGACATTATTCAGTTATATATATATATAATGTTGCAATTGTACTTAATTTACATGTTGGTGATCATCATGATGTGTATATTGTTAGGTCATGTTAGATATGTTCATTTAATGTGCAGCTTGCAGATAGATGTGTATGTGATAGCAGTTATTTCACATGAGATGTGAATTTGATGTTTGTGTTGTGATGATGTTATATAATGCTAATTGTGTTTTGTTATATGATCATGATCACTATGATGTTAGCGAATTTGAATGTGTTTTTTAGTCAAATATGATGTTTGTACGATGGTTATCATGATAGTGATGTTTATTAATTAATTTAATATTAAATGATCATGACATTGTAAAATTGTAATATTTGTAATTGTAATTGTATGTAAAATTCTAAAATTGTATTTGTATTTGTATTAATTGTAATTGTTATATGTAAAATATTTGTAAAATTTTAATTGTAATTGTAATATTTAGTTTATTGTGAAATGATTATAATTGTAATTGTATGTATGTAAAATTGTAAAATTGACTTTATTGTAATTCTAATTGTATGTAAAATTATAAAATTGTAATTGTATGTAAAATTCTAAAATTGTAATTGTAATGGTATATATGTAAAATTGTAAAATTGTAATTGTAATTGTAAATTTTAAATTTGTAAAATTGTAATTGTATATATGTAAAATTCTAAAATTGTAATTGTATGTGAAATTGTAATTCTATGTAAAATATTTGTAAAATTTTAATTGTAGTTGTAATTGTACGTGAAATTGTAAAATTGTAATTGCAATTGTAATTGTAATTCTATGTAAAATATTTGTAAAATTTTAATTGTATTACTGTGAAATGATTGTAATTGTAAAATTGTTATTGAATGTAAAATTCTAAAATTGTAATTGTAATTGTATGTGAAATTGTAAAATTGTAATTGTAATTCTAATTCTAATTGTATGTAAAATATTTGTAAAATTTTAATTGTATTAATGTGAAATGATTTTATTAAAAATTAAAAATTTGTAAAATTGTAAAATTTTAAATAATTGTAAAATAATAAATCTAGAATAATATGAATTATTGTAACATAATAAAGTTTAGAAAATAATGAAAATAAATTCATGTGCTTTAGAATTATCATTATTTTATTATGATCTTACATACAAAAAAAAAAAAAAAAAACTTTATACAGTACGCCATTGTTTTTGAGATCAACATAATTGCAAATTATAAAGTGAAATATTGATTTTAACATTAACACAATGCAAATTACCAATTAATTCAAAATACGTATTATAATGTTTCGAAAAACCCATCTTTAAAAGTATAAATATTGATGATCAAATAACACATGTACCATATCACTCTCAGTTCTCATGATCACCCTCATTATCTTCTAGCTCACATGGCATGATAACACTATTGTTCTCAAAAATATGTTTTGATCTAGGCTCATGTCTCAATACGAACCACCAATCCCTATCCAACACATCTGGGTAAAAAAACACTTGGTTGCAGTGTTTGGGGAAAACATAGGGCTCCTTAGCTTCATCCCGCATCTTTCTAGAGTTGATACACATCAGCCTACTGTCGTGATCTTCATTTTCATTATTCTGATCAAAGTTTTCCCACCACTTGCACCTAAAAATAACACATTGGAAAGAAGAGAAATCCACTTCAATGATCTCTTGTATCTTTCTGACGTAACCTAACATCCCTCGTACTAGGTTTTGATCACGGTGGCTAGATCAACTAGATTGATCGAACTCGACTTCCACTCCACAGTCTTGTGTGATGTTTCCAGCATCGGCATTTTCTATGCGAAAATGGTGTCCATATGCCCACATAGATGGGAACAAATGCACCTATAAAAAATTAAAAAAATCATAGTGTCATGTGTCTTATAATAACCCAACAGTTAAAATATGAAATATGAATGCTTATAAGTCTCAAATGTACATATAAATTAAATAGATTATTGCGAAGTTGCTACACCCGATTCCTACGTTTAGTGCATCCTCTTGACACGCGGGTAACGTAGGTTGCCCATAGTATTTCTCTACGACATGGTTAGCAGCAACTATTGGGGCATATTTTTGGCATATTTTCTTTTAAATGACCGGGATAAAGAACACTTATACCATTCAATCGTATGGATTATTTCCTGTCACTATCCCATTTCATCATCTTTTGTTCGTACAATGCAATCCACGGTTGTGTCGCTTCGGAATTGTAAAGAACGAATTTATTGATTCCTTCAATTTTTGCATTCGTTGATGAAATAAAACCGACATTATATATTACATAGAGACAAAAATATACATTATATAGAAGTTCAACATGAATATTTAATTTGTGTAAATTTGAAAAATTATATGTCACTTACTCTTTATCAAGCACTTTTTTCCACTCGTTTGGAGCAACTCATCTTCTCTTTTGTCTTCATCCCTTTCATCGTCCCAAATCACCGCACCTGGTCTATTATCGATATGCTTGATGTAATCATTGGCATAATAGGACTCATATGATATGTACCCCTCTGCCATAGACCCCTGGGGTTTTGCCCTTTGTCGAACAAAACCTTTCAATTTCTTCATGCCTCTCTAAGAAGAACAATCCGACGACAATAAACCACCCTAAATAATTCGACCTCATCTGCAAGTGGATTAGAAGATGAACACCTGCAAATCCATGAAACTCGTCGGCGAGTCCTTTCTCGAACATACGAACACTCTCAACTGTCTCTTGACGCCCGCTGCGGGTACACAGCAACATGAATCTCCTTTGACGTGATCCAATGTAAAAATGCAGATAATTTAGATATGGCACATCCTAGGTCTTGAGGGAATTCATGTTTCACACACCCACGCATGAACAAAGGATAATGAAACTGCAAAGTTATAAACACATGCAATAATATACAAAATTAGTTATGTTTTATGATCCCTGCATAGGATAAATTTTATTAATATAACAAATAATAAAATCAATATGCTTTTGACATTATATGTACTCTTCGAAGATTCAAATGGTCATGCGATTTCAATCCTAAAAAATGGTCATCCACGGTGAAGCAGCACCATAGTGAAGACCCGTATGAAGATGGCACCCTCAAACCCATTATAAATTCCTTTGCCAAAGAAAGATCATCTTTAGTTAAAATCCATGGAACATCACCTTCTTTGAAATACCATGAATTAGAGGGACCAACGTCTGCCTCTGATCTTGTACTTTCTAATCATCTTGGCCAATGTTTCTTTTTAGTTTTTGAAGTAATAAGATCTTTCCTAACATCCAATGTGTCACTTTGTTTCGATGATATGTTCCTCCATAAAGAAGATGAAACATTTTTAAATATATGAATGGGATCTAATAAATGGGTAATATTAAGATTCTTCCAATATGGGAGGTTACAAAAGATATATTTCCTTTTCATCCCAATGGGAAATTTCTCAACATAGGTGTCGAAGAATTCTGGATCATCAAACATAGGCTCCCCATTTGAATCTAACATTTCTATGAACTCCTTCTCCTTCTCTCTCTCATATGCTCTAATCCATTTAGCTGGTGTCATTATTTGAGGCCTTTGGGTTATCTCTCATTTACCATTGAAAATAGATGCTTCTCTTTTGTAAGGGTGTTCTTTTGGGAGGAATACCTGAAATCATCTATGTTTACCCGTAGGTCCTTGGACCATCTAGTTTTCGAGAGAAAGTCCCACATTTGTTATCCAAATATGGCTTTTATTTAGGAGCCTGTAATAGATTATTGTATACAATTAATATGCATGGCATGTTAAAATATCATGAAGATCAGAAAAATTACAACAAATTAAATAACTAATAGGCGAAAGAATATTGTTACGTATATAAAAAAAATCAATAAACATGTAATTTACTAGAGAAAACTCCTAAGCATGGGTAATCATTTGTCATGTAAGAACATATGCCATACAACGTAAAACTCCAATCTGTTGTTGTTATCTAAATCAAACCTGATAGGTTGCTCATCAAACCAATCTTGTGCAACTATTTCAAACTAATATTTTGGCTGAGGCTTAGCCTCCTCACCTGAGAGGGCTCTCTCAAGGGTTTATGATTTTTGATAAATATGTAGATGGCTATCTCTATATGGGATAAAAATAGGTAAATGATCTAAAATGGCTGTAAATCACATTAGAAAGTGTACATTGGGCTTATGGAGTCATAATAGCTTCAGAAAAACCAAAAAAATCTACCTAGCATGGAAGTCAAGGCATATCAGAGTTTAAGTCAAGGAATAAACATGTAGAACAGTGAAACACACAGTCAGTTTGTCTATGAAGGAATTAAGAGAATCATTGATGAATCCTGAGTAACATAAGAAAACACCACTGCAAAATAATATTGAAAAAATGCCATGATAACAAGAACATACAAGAACTCCTTATGAATCTTGAGTTGTCTAAGTAGAAATTATGTATTAGGCTGAAAATAGTCACTTACAATAAATAGAGTCTTTTTGCTAACAAATGTCCAACCCCTTCTATTTCAACTCCTTGATTTTTTATAGATCATTTACATCATAAGATAAGCTTCTGCACATCTATATACATCGAATTCCTATCTTTGACACCTATCCTAACCATAAAACATGATATTTATTACAAAAATAGTTGTAAACCTAATACAGAGTCCTATTACAAATAGAATTAGAACTCTTTTAAATATACTCAAAACAACTTTAACTAAGCTAGATTACATCATTTTCCACCTATATCTCCATAAGGTCGAATCCAAATGATAAGCTCTAACATTTAATGTCCTCAATGCTGATCTCCCTCAAACTAGGAAACTGTCCCCTGTTTTTTAGGTTTAGGATTCTTTGTGTTCTTGAGACACTTTAACCACCATGAACCCATGAATTCGAAGCTATTTTCTATTAGGAACTGAAATAACATATGCCCAAAATCATCCATGAGTTCCAACTGTGCAAAATCAACTTCGAACTCCCAAAATAGCAAAAACAAACATGTGTTATGAAAACATCACAGTTTCGTAGCACTTTTCGTAGCGCATACTTTCAAACCATTTATCTTCAAAATTTTGGCTTCTTATTTTAAGATTTATCTTCATTATCACTTAGCACAGCTTCCGTAGCAATTTAAGGTATTCATACACATATTTTCCCTTCCAAAATTTAAGAGAGAGCGTGAAAAAGCATGCTACAGCAGTTTCGTAGCGCTTTTCACTGATTTTGCACTGTGTGCTACAAAACTGCTGAGTGAGCGGTTTGTCCAATTTTTTCCAAAATGTAAAGTGTGAATGTGCCAAAAACTGAAAATAAACCTTATTTCATCATATCACTTGAAAAACAAAGTTAGCCTTCTTGAGGTCCCTTCTTCATTTGCAATAGGTTGGCCTATTGGTTTTTCCTTGTTTTTCCTGAAAAACAGGTCTTGGGACAAAGCCTATATCTCCTACTCCATGATGTATTTTGAGAAACTGAAGGATATTTTTGTAGATTATGATGTCTTGAATAAAAACCTCTCTTTTTTTTTGAAACACATCTCCTGCTGTCCAAAAACTGCCTTTGAAAAACATGTAAAACAGGAAAACTCTATTTCTGAAAATAGGGCTTCAAAGAAAGCCTTGTATCTCCCAACTGATAACACATATGAGAAAGTTGAGAGATGTTATTATAGCTGGGGAAATTATTAAGAAAAATTTCTTTCAGTTTTTCAAAATACTTTTGCATTTGGGTAGAAAATGAACTTGAAGTTGACTGATAAACAATTATGTATAGGACATTTTGTAACTGCGGTTTCATAGCGATTTTAATTTATCAATTTCGCCCACCTCCTAATGAATTTGAAGAAAATGAGAGAGGTTTTTGTAGTTAGGTTTGTTAGGAAGAAAACCACTTTCATTTTTCCTAAATTTTTTTTGAGTTGCTCAGAAACCTCCTTGGAAGTTGACTACTCAAAACCAGAAAACATATTTTTTTCTTCCTATTGCGCTACAAAAGTAGCAGCACTTTCGTAGTGCATTTCCTGTTTTTTGAACTAGAGGCGTTACGAAACGGTGGATTCCTGGCTAATTGTAGAAATTTAGCCTGAAACTTAATTGAATGAACCTTTAATGAAAAATATGAATCTTTGATCATGGAATGGACCTAGAAGGACTTTATTTGAACTTAAATGATGACCTTTAAACTTATAAAAAATCTGACCTACCCTTAACCAAACTAAAAATGACTTTCAGACCCTATTTTGACCCATGATCAAAAAAAAAATTGACACAATGATGTTTTGAAAATTGCTGGGTGATAACAATTGCGATGGGTCTTGATACATCGTATACATTTATCCCATCCCATAATTCCTTCAATTCATCTACCAGTGGTTGTAAGTAGACATCCATATTCTTCACTTGTCTTCTACCAGGGACTATGAGAGCCAACATAAGATGTTCATTCTTCATGGAAAACCATGGGGGGATATTTTTATTGATCACTACTATAAGCCAAATAGAATATTTGGTGTTCTGGAGGGAATATGGGTTGATGCCATCCATGGGTATGCTGAGTCATAGACTTCATACTTCATTCTTGAATGTTTCGAGCCATGTATCCTCTATATGCTTCATGGCTATTGAATTAGTTGGTATTCACATAACTCCCAACTCACTTCTGTGTGAGGCATGCCATCCCTGCAACATAGCTTATTATTTTCAACGAAAGAGCCTTTGAATCCTTGGGATTATAGGCATGTGCCTCAATATCTTAAAAGGAGGACCAGTACGTGATTTACCCTTCTTTTTTGATTTATCATACCTGTCATGCCCACATTTCGGACACATCTCTTTGTCTGCATATTCTCCTCTATATAGAATACAATCATTTGGACATGCATGATATGATATGTACTCAACACCCAACATTTTCAACAATTTTTTTGCCTCTTCGCAGCTACCGGGAAAGACATTATCACTCGGAAGAACCTTATCTTTGAATAACCTGTAGTTGGTGATCATGGAAAAATATATTAATAAATGTACATTAATGTCGATATAATTATTAACGTTCATAAAATTTACCATTTGTAATGTTCATTGTACTATACTGATTATATTTCTCAAATTTATATAAGGGAGGACTTTATGGTAACTTACCTCGAAATTTCCGAGAAACATGCATTTGACAAGCCAAACTTTGCTTTCAAGTTGTACAGTAACATCGTTGTCCCCAACTAGGTAGACTTTGACTGACCGCCAGGTCCAAAGAGAGGGGTGGTGGAAACAAATTTAAGGCTTTCGTAAAATTTTGAGACTCGAAGCACTTCTCCAAATTCTGGTGGAATTTGATCCACATCTCAAAATTATGACTAATATTTGTACTAAAAAGTATTGTTGGCCATTCCTGTGGGAAGAGATCCCCTCATTTCCTATAAATAAGAGGATGAGCTCTCATTTAGGCACCATAGTTCTAGAGAGAATTAGAGTCTTTTGGTGGAGTTGAGAATTAGCTTCCTTCTCTGCATCTGCGAACATTGGTTCGACCTGCTTGCATCACGAAGAAAGTTCTTCTTAGGTGTTCATAAGTCTGAGAAGCCTGCGCATCAAGGCTAGCAACCTTGGTGAGAACCTAAAGTGGCCAGAATTTTAGGGATTGAGTCATTTAGTTTTATTAGAAAGTTCACAGGCAAAGTCTGTAAGCCTCAGCAGTCAATCTCTGATATGAACTAGGCAGTTCTTCTCTGTAATAAAAAAATATGTGTAAAATCTTCTAAACTATAAATAAAAGAAGTCTTTTATTATGAGAATCCCCTTGCTGCGTACTTGTTTTAATTATGAGTAAAGAGAGGTTCCTTTGAGGTTCGTCGGAGGTTCACTTAGAGTCGTGGGACACTGTTTACTCGTTAAGGCAGAAGGCTATAAAAGAGTGTGTTTGGTGTTAGACTTGCCTGAAGGTTCGTGTAAAATTTCGTGTATCTTTTTCAGAAATTGTTGATCAACAAGCTTCATTCTCCGTCGGAGGAAGCCCCACTTTATTATTTCATCAAAACCAATAAAATGGTTATTATAAATCTTCTCACTACATATTCAACCATAATATTAATAAGTGTTGCTTAGTACCCGCTTCTTATGTAAAATGTAATTGATAGCTAATTTAGATTAATTTAAATATTTAGAGTTAAAAACCTCCAAAACCATGTATATATAAAATATGATACATAGTAATCATAAACCCCAATTTAAAATAGCCTTATATATAATATCATATTTATATCTCTTAAAATTAAAATTAAACTATTATTAAAAATATGTATTAAAAATTAAAAATATATAAATTTTGAAATGCAGAATCAATATATTTCATATAAAAAACATAAAACATTGTCTAAATAAATAAATTATATTTAAAGAGAAATATAAATGCTTTATGCAAATAAATTAATTTAAATGAATAGTGTAACTAAAAAAATATGTTCGTGAAACAGGTCGAGTTCCTAAAACACCATGGGTGTAAAGGATCTGTCATTTCTGTGAGAATATGAACACTGAGGATGAAAATCACTTCCTCTTAGAGTGTCCTGCTTACACCCACATTAGATCTCAGTTTCATAATCTTTGTTGCAATACCGACCTTCCTAGCCTTTTAACATGTCAAAAGTATAGTGAGCTGGGACACTTCTCTCCAAGTTCTTTGAGCATAGCAGTGCAATTTTAAAGCAAACTAAATAATTCGTTTCTTTAGGTCCAATAGACCAAAGTTTGGTCTAAGTAGACGTTAACCATCATCATCATCATAATTAAAAATTAAAAATTAATAATAATTATTATTATTTATTATTCATTGTATTGCACATTTTTATTAGTAAAACTATATAGTAAAAATAAATATTAAAAAAGTGAGGTGTAAAAATAAATTACTAAGCATAAATACTTATATTTGATAGGTGTACTCTTCATCAAATATTATGACACTTGGTTTGGTACTTTGATACAATAACATAAATATTTAGATTTGATAGGTGTATTATTTATTAAATGTGATAACACTTGGTTTCGTTCTCATATAATTACAATGCATTTTCATATATATTTAAATTTGATACTCTTTATTAAAATGTTATGACACTGGGTTGCATACATGATTTTTTATTTTTATTTTTTTTAATAAATTTTTATTTTGATTTTATTATTATTTATTTATTTATTATTATTTTTTCTTCTAATTCAATTTTAAGCATCATGAAATTAGTCATTTAGTGTAAATAAACCAATCAGAAAATACAAACAAAAAAAAAATTGATTTTTGATTTTCAAATATTTAATTTAATAAAAATTCAAAATTTATCTTTGATTTTCAAAATATTTAGTTTAATATTTAAAATTTTTAAAACTTTAATGAACTTTATAAAATCTATTTAGTTTATAACCTACTTTGAGCAAGTATAATAATACTTTAATATTAAATATTGGACACTAAGTAGTGTTCATGACTTGAATACATTGTTCAAAACTAATTGAAAGTCAAACCTTTGTTACTAAAAACAAATACAATATAATGTTTTGTCAGTAGATATAATGAATGACTTGAATATTAAAATATTGGAGAGTGAACTAGCGTTTCGGACTTGAATACATTGTGAAGATTATAAATAATAATAATTAATTGAAGATTAATCATGATAATTTCATCTATAACATTAATTACTTGGAGAAGGTTTCTTCATACAAATATTTAGATATTGACATTTATCATTATAGCATTGTGAAAAGGAATATTGGAGGTTGGAAAGCTTATTACGAGCTTGAAAATAGTTGTAAGCGGACTGATATTGGAGGTTGGAAAGCTTATTACGAGCTTAAAAATAGTTTTAAGCTGATTGATCTTTGGATTTGGAGTAAAATAAAGTTCCTCTTTGAGACTCTCATCACCCCTGTTATTTTATATGGCTGAGGTTTGGGGTTGCAATATATCTAAAGAATCGTGGGAGAAGATCGAGTTGATCCAAAATCAATTTATAACCTATACCCTCAAAATTAAAGGAAATACTCCCTATCCTATCTTCTTGATTGAAACTAGTCTTTCCCCATTGGAAGCATGGCTATGTTTAGGTATCTGATGTATAAGAAAAATATTTACAAGATGGAATGCACAAATCCACAACCCCCACCTCAAGCTAGGATGACTCAAGGATACATTGTCTTGGCTCGATCATTTGAGGATAAAGGAGGAGATCATCTTGGAGAATAAGGATAAATATAAAAAATACTATTACTCTTGAATTTAAGGATAAGTTGTGGGATGATAAGGAGCTAGAAGGGAAAATGAAGCTAAGATATTATAAGGAGGTGATAAACCCAACTCTTGCTAACCATAATTATCTGTGTGCCTTCACTAGTGCTAAGAAGAAAATGAATATTGGATGATAAGAACTAATTCTCATGAGCTCCGAAGTGAAATTCGTTGTTGATCTATTCCCAAACCACCTTGCGATGAAAGAATCTATCACCTTTGCAATACTAAGAGGGATGAAGATGAAAAACATTTTCTTATATTGCTCCACTCTTACTCACATATGTTTTTATTTCCAAAACATTTGCCATACTACCAACCTTCTTAACTTGATAACAGAGCATAACTATAGTGACCTAAGAATGCTTCTTTCTCTTCTTTTTGATCATAGAAATAAAATATTAAAGAGTCTCAATTAATCTCTTACTTTCTTAAGCTTAAATAAACCACATTGGTCTTAGTAGAAGGTAATAATCATCATCGTCAATAAAAAAAATTAATTAAATATTACCATTTTTATTATTAAGTCAAAATCAATGAAATAATTATTATAAATAATCTCTATAGATAGTCATCATAATATTAATGAACCATTTGAATATTAAAATGATGGATAATAAACTATTGTTCCTCACTTAATATTTTTTTAGGTAGCCAAATGGTTAACATAAAATGATGGATAATAAACTATTGTTCCTCACTTAATATTTTTTTAGGTAGCCAAATGATTAACATTATAAAAGAATATTTAAATATTAACTTTGGTATTTAATTCATAGAAATATTATTTTTTCAAATATTCAAAATATCATCATCAATAATATAATTAATTATATTATAATAACTAAATATCTATCATATTATAGAGGTGTAGTCTAAGTTATAGATGAAATAACTTTATTTTCATGGACGACACAATTTCAAGCAGCATTGTAATTTTTTGTTGTTTAAAATACATTTTTGAATGCATAAATGGATTCAAGACCCCTTAAAACTCTTAGGGCACTAGAATTATAAGTATTAAACAACTAAAACTTAAGTTTGGAAAAATCTAGGCATATTTTGATTAAAATTAACTAGAAAAATGCTCTCAAAATGCCATTTCGTCTATAAGTTAAACTACCATATGATGATGATTATTTTTATGATAATTAAAGTCCACTTAGGCCAATAAGGTTTATTGACCTTATTTTGGAAATTCCAATAATATAATTAATTATATTATAATAACTAAACATCTATTATATTATAAATGAGCATCCAATTTAATAGTTTTAATTTATTAAAATTAAATTATACACTATGTTTAATATTAATAACTAAACATCTATTATATTGATGATGATGATTAATGTTCACGACCTTAAGAAAGTAAGAGATTAATTGTGACTCGTTAATATTTCATTTCTATGATAAAAAAGGAGGGAGAAAAGTGCTCCAAGATCACTATAGTTTTGTTGACTTAACAAGTCAAGAATGTTGGAAGTATAACAAATGTTCTAGAACTGGGAGCTTATGTGAGTAAGAGACATGCAATCTAAGAGAAAGTGTTGTTCATCTTCAACCGTCTCAATATTACAAAGGAGGCAAATTCTTCAGTCCTAGGGAGTTTGGAAATAGACCAACACCCATTTTTGCTAGGGAGCTCACTAGAATTAGTTCTTATCCTTGCAATGTTCATTTTCTTTTTAACACTAGTCAAGACAAAGAGATAATTCTGGTTAGCAAGGGTGGGGTTGATCACCTCCTTATAATACATGAGCATCCTCTCATTAGTTCTTATCCTTGCAATGTTTATTTTCTTTTTAACACGAGTCAAGACAAAGAGTAATTATGGTTAGCAATGGTGGGGTTGATCACCTCCTTATAATACGTGAGCTTCCTTTTTCTCTCCAGCTCCTCTCCCACAACTTATGCTCAAATTCATAGGTAATAATATTTTTAATATTATCCTTATTCCCCAAGATGATCTCCTCCTATATCCCAATGGTCAAGCTAAGATTGGGAGTCCTTGTGCCATCCAAGCTTGAGACGAAGGTGTGAGTTTTGGCTATAGTTAGAATCAATTTTGGGAAACCTTGTGGCTTCCATGTTGTAAAGCTTATTTTTCTATATCAAATACCTAAACATAGTCATGATTTCAATGGAGGAAAGGCTAGCTTCGATCAAGAAGATAAGATAGAGAATATTTCTTTTAATCTTGAGGTTGTAGGTTATAAATTGCTTTTGAATTGTTTTGATATCCCTCCACTTTCTGGATATACTGCAACCCTAAACTTCACAACCATATAAAATAACAAGTGTGACAGAGAATATAAAAAAATAATTGTTTTTTACTCCAAATAATTTTTATTTTTTTTCATATATTCAAAATATCATCATTAATAATATAATTAATTATATTATAATAACTAAAAATCTATTGTATTATATTATAAATAAGCATAGAATTGAATATTTTTTATTTATTAAAATTAAATGGTAAGTGGTATTTAATATTAAATATTTAGATATGTCAAAATTGAAATAAAAAATTTAATTATATATATATATATATATATATATATATATATATATATATATATATATATATATATATATATATAATTTTTATTTTTATTTTTTATTTTTTCTAACAAGGTCGGTTGTGTTATATTTCTAAAAAAGAAAAGAGGAGAGAAACTTCTCCATTACAAAATTCCCCCAAGTTTGGTGCAGAGAGAAATCTGCTTAGGTGCTATTTCTTGGCATGTGTTACTTGTTTTCCATTTTTCTCTCCTCCTTTTAGAATTGGAGGCAGTTACATTGGAGCTATATTGTTTGACAAACTGAAGTAATAGCACAATACATTTGAATTTCATAATAAACTAAGTTTGCTGCTGTAAATTAAAACTATAATCATGGGTGATCAGAGCTTTGATGGGCTATTTATTGACAATATTCTCGCTTCCACATTGCCTGCTTCCTTGATCCATTGAAGTGGAGCCTTGCTCCGACTTTTTGTTCATTGCTTCTTTGATAATGTCGATTGATTCCTGTAGATGATTGCAGTTGTTCCTCAACGTCCTTATTTATTCATTGCATGTCTTCCATTGCGATCTTATATAGGCCATTTCTGCTTTAGTTTTTTCTTTGTCTTGCAGAATCTGATTCTTGAGGTTTTCAATCACAATTTTGTGTGACTTGCAGAAGGCACATGGATGTGCTCTGTTCTCCATTGGGTCCATTTTTTACTTTCCGTTGTTGATGCTGTATGAATTGACTGCTCCTTCCTTCGATGTTGATGCCCATAGCTGCGCTACTCCTTTTCCTTGTGCTGCTCTCTTTGTAAATGAGAACGCCCGCTTGCTGAAAGAGAAAAGGTGAAAACGCTGGAGGAAAGGCAGGGGTGTAATCGGAGGAGGGGTGATCATCCAGCTCATAAAAGATACCAGCAGAGAAGCTTTTAAACGTGCATTCAAAGGATGGGAAGAGGGGCCAGTGAGAAAATCTAAAGAGATAAGGAAGGGGGAGAAAAGGATGGCGCTGTGCGAGAAGAGAGGATGGAAAGAGTGAAGGAAAGCCAGAGAGACAAAAGGGAAAATGCAGCATAGGAGGCGTGAGGCTTATGGAGAGATGAGATCGAAAAGGAGAGATGACGGATTGGAAGGGAAAAACGCATTTTAATGAGGCGCATGGGTGTGAGAGGTTGCAGGGAGATCACGTGAAACGTGATTCCATGGGATATTGAAGTTTTGTTTGTAATGATTTTATAGATTTTGCAGAGATTGTAAAATATTCTAGATTTGTCCCAATGCTTGGATGTAAATTCAAGAAGGATTTTGATGATAGCTTTGAAATCCTGATTTGATGTGATTTGATTGTTGGTCATCATGGAAGAAAAGGATAGATTAAGGGATAGGGATTTGTAAGGATTTTTATAGGGATAGGGATTTGTATAGTCCAACATTCTGATTGACTCCTTTGTTTGCTTGCTCATCTACTAATTTGTTGTTCTTTCTCATAATGTGTAAATACTCTATATTACCAATCTGCCTTGATATTTTTTGTGCTCTATTCAAAATTTGATTTAGCCCTACATTTTTTGGGAGAGAATTTGATGCAGGAGCATCCAAGCCAAATTTTCATTATTCAGTTATGTAATAAGGGGGGTGAGACATTTTAATTATTTTATTTATTAAATTGATTATTTTTAATAAATTAGGAGAAAATTATAAATGTGAGGATTTTTGTAAATATTCTTTAATAATTAAAGGATATGAGTGGAGTCGAATTAGGTAGATAATATAGGGAGTAGGAATTCCATATACGGGACTTTGTTGAGTCCAAAACTAGAATAAATTTAAATTAGATTTAAGTTGAGACTGCAAAGAGAGAAGGTTTGTTAATAACCTTAACAAGGCATGAGGTATGATAATTCAGGAAGGTATTTTTGAACATTGAAGATTGAATGGTTTATTTATTTTCACCTTAAAATAAATCTTGAAAAAACCTGAATTGCATTTTGACTAAAGACTTCAGTATCATGTGAAATGATAAGGACAAACTGATGATTTTCATAAATAATGAAGTATGAAAGAAAGTGAAGATTGTATAACTTGAAACATACATTGTCATAATTTTTGGGTCGAGTCTTGAAGTAAAAACAGATGTTAGAGTCAAATGAAAGTTTGGATAGTTTTGAGTTGAGATTGAGTATTTTCATCCAAGATGAAAAATTGGTGTAAGTCTAAAGTCAAAGAGTCGTAAGCTAAGTCAAGAGTCTGAATGTAATGGGGTGCATGATCGGCAGAGCCCGACACCCAAAGAATTGGTCATTGTAACACATTCGTTACTAAAGTGTTGGTTGCAACAAAGTAAAGCAAGAGGGTTGCCAAAGATTGGTTCCGAGACAGAGAACCAAGAGAAGCCAAATGCAGAAGGAGAAGATGACTATTGATAGTCATTACAGAGGTTCTGAAAAATACCTCAATAGAAGGAAGAAGAAGGAAAATGCCAAGGTAAGTGGCATATGTGAACAGTTGACAAATGACGATTACGAGCGGGAGAAGGTTGAGATAACAATTCACCTTGAATTGTTAATGGAGTTGTTGCGGGAAAATGTGGAAAACCAGACACATGGTTAGACCATGAGAAAGAAGGTAAAGTGGCAGAAGCTACACAAAGAGGGAAAAGCAGGTAAACGTACAGTTGATCGAAGAGCTGAGGAAGCTCGAGCAGATGTTGAGTTGTGAAGAACTCAGAGAGGCTGAGTTAAAAATGGATGTTTCCATTTGTGGCCCAGAACAGGGTGAAAGTCTGGGTGAAGAGATCAGTGAGGAAGATCTCATGAACTATTGGGATAATTTAGAAGCATTTGAAGATATGTTGGTGAGAGAAGAAGATGAAGCCATGAAGCCTTACATTTTTTCTCACAGTTTATGTATGTTTGCAAGATGTGCGAAAGATGGTGAGCAATCTGATGGAACTGTCACAAAGGAGAATGAAACTTTTGAGGTAAAGTCTGGTAGATAATTCCTTTTAGCGAAGGAAGGTAATGATTTGTTACAATAGGAAGAAATCATAAATGAATTCTTGTTTGGGGTAAGACAACAAGTCGAAGTTGTTATAGAAGAGGAACATAGTGGAAATGCCGAAGAAAAATTCCAAGGAGGTAAACAAATGTATTTGTTTAATGAAATTGTTGATGGAAGTTTACAATGTAATGATGCTGAAACCATGACAACTCAAGACGATTGCCAGAGGAAGAGTGAAGGTAATGATGAAGTGTTGAAAAGATTTCACAGGGAAATCGAGTTCTTGGAACGATGGCTGAAGGAACCAGATGGGGAAGTAAAACTTGCAAAACCTGATCTAGAAGAAATTACAGTTACTATGTATAATAGAGATGAAATGATTATAGAGTTGAATGAATGTTATAAATTTTCAGATAATGATGTAACTGTAGGTACAGGAAACGAAATTAATAGATATGATGTTGAAGTCAGAAAAGTTGAGCAGAAATTATTTGGAGTTGAGGTGAAAGATCAGGAGCAACAAGGGAGTTTTGTCCATAAAGACAAAAAGGAGACAGAAATATTGATCTAACAGGATGAAGATGGAAGCAGCCAGCAGTTCGAAACATAATCTATTGAAGTCCAGAAAGTCGATGATGAGAGATTGATGCCTGAAGCATCAAAAGAGACCGACAGGTCTTACCTTTTTAAAACTAACAGTTTGTTGGTGAATGCAGGTACAGTACCAAACGAGAGGGTTGTTGCTATAAAACCAATCCAAGACTATAGTTGTAATCAAGAAGGAGTACTTGATTATTTTCTATTGCAGGAAGTTGAGTATTCAGCTCAGTTGGAGACGAAAGAGTTCAACAAAGAAGTATTACTCCGAAGAATTGACGAAAGAAAGTGTTGGAGAAGCCGATGGAATCTGATCGATAAAATGGATGATGAGTTATCAAATCAAGTTGATACTTCGAAGGACCAGCGACAGAACAGAATATGGAATCCTGGAGGGAGCAAGTCATCAGGACTCGTGGTTGTCGCATTGTTACAGAAAAGCGACGGACCTCATAGACAGGAGTCTATGGAAACTTCTCTACTTGGGGAGTCTGATGCAGGAGCATCCAAGCCAAATTTTCATTATTCAATTATGTAATAAGGGGGGTGAGACATTTTAATTATTTTATTTATTAAATTGATTATTTTAATAAATTAGGAGAAAACTATAAATGTGATGATTTTTGTAAATATTCTTTAATAATTAAAGGATATGAGTGGAGTGGAATTAGGTAGACAATATAGGGAGTAGGAATTCCATATACGAGACTTTGTTGAATCCAAAACTAGAATAAAGTTAAATTATATTTAAGTTGAGATTTGTGTGGAGGAATTTATGGAGTGAAATAAATTCACTATTTATGCATATATAGGAGGGTTTTGTGAGGATGAAAGACAGTTGAGAGCAGTGAGGAGTATAGTGAGAGTGAGAGATGGTTTGAAGGGCCGAGAGCCAAGAGGTCGTCCAATGTAATATTTGGTCAAAAAGTTTTTTGGTTTATTGTCAGTATTTTTTATGTGGCTCTCTTTCCTTCATATGTATTTTTTTCCCTGAATATCTTTATGGTTTTAATGAAGAATCATGAGAGTTTTCATGATGGGTGAAATACTCATGTTTATATGCTATGCTTCTGATTTAACCCAGAATCCCTGCATCAGAATTTGTTGCCATTGTCTTGATAATGATAGCTGAATCCCCAAAAATGATGGCTTCATTGATTTTTTTTTCTTTTAGAATTTTGAGTCCTAGAAATAGCCCATATGCCTCTGCTTTGTTATTCGTCATCTGTCTAAGGCCCCAATTGTAAGGTGTCTGCGTTAACTAATTTTGTAGCAATATTATTCCTCCAGTTCCTGCTTTTCCTGGATTCTTTTTTGATGCACTGTCAAAAAAGAGGCATGCTTTGTTAAGAGTTTTTACCCAGGCTTGAAATTCTTCTTCGGTTTTCCTTATTTTCCAGTTTTGATGTCTTATTGTGTTTTTCATTTGAGGATTCTGGTTGGTCTTGCTTGCTGCAAAACTAATCCAATTCCTTTCTTCTTCTTGAAGTTGGCTTAGATTGATTCCTTTGACCCTTTTGTTGTGAGAAATTCCACCATTAGTCCCCACGCTTTTGTTGTGACTTTACTTACTGTTGGAGTATTATTCTTGCAAATTACTCTGTTTCTGGCTAGCCATAGTTGCTAGCAGAGGAACGAGGGTAGGTTGTTCCATAGTCTCTTTATTGTTTGTTTGTTTTTGAGGGAGTGTGGATACCTACTTTTCCATCTGCTGATAAATTGATTTATGGGGACGTTGTAATTTATATTTGCTACTATGGGTATCAACATTTCCTCCCAGCATTTTCTTGAGAAGGAGCACTCCAAAAATAAGTGTTGAATTGTTTCTTCCTCCTTTCTACATAGTGGACATTGAGACGGCCCACTTATTCCTCTCCTTTTTAGATTTTCTGCTATTAGAGATTTGCTGTGTAGTAAAGTCCACATAAAAATTTTGATTTTGGGAAGGGATTCGACCTTCCATGCTAATCTCCAGTATTTCCAGTCTTGATTATTTTGCTTCTCATAAAGTTTTTGGTATCCTGTTCTGACCATATAATCTCCTCATGTTGGTTCCCATATGTGAATATCATTCTTATTTTTGTCTATTGGAGTTGCCCCTGCTAAGAGGGCTATTAATTGATCCATTGATATGTAAGGTCAAATGGAAGATTGGGTTTGGCCCATTGCTTCCAGTCTCCATCTATCTCCCAGGTGGAAATGTTACTCAGCTTGTGGAGTCCTTCCTTTATCATCCAATCTTTTAATTCCTTTATACTTGGGTTGTTCCCCAGGGGTGAGTGTCCCATTATGTTATCTTTCTAGATGTTTGTTTGCTCCCGATTTCCTTGTCTCATAGTGATATGATCTTTGATGAGTTTAGTTGCATTGGTGATTGCCTTCCATATCTGAGTGCAAGGCCTTGTCGAAGGATTCTTTTCCAAAATCATGGTTCTTGGTCCGTTGAGATATTTAGCTTCAAGGGCAGCTTTCCACCACGATTTTTCCCCTGTAAGGAATCTCCAAGTTATTTTACTTCCCAATGCTATGTTCATCAATCCTAGAAGTTTTATGGAGAGACCCCCCTGTTTGTATGTAGTTGTTACCTGCTTCCAGTTTGTCAGGCTGAATTTCTTTTTTTCTCTTTTCCCTCCCTGCCATAAGAAGCTTCTGATAATTATTTTAATTTGTTTGTGGATGCTTGTAGGGGCCGATATAAGTGCAAATTGGTATAGAGGTAAAGCTGCTAATATGGATTTTATTAGCGTAATTCTGCCTACTTGGTTTAGCTAGAGCATTCCCCAAGCTTGGATCTTTACTTTCATTTTTTCTGCAAATTTGCTCCATATCTCGTTCTTTATATTTTTCTTGCTAATTGGCAGCCCCAGGTATTGAAAATGGTCCCAGCTATTTTGAAAGGGAATATTCAGAATTTGTGACATTCTCTGCAGGGTTCTTATGGGAGTATTCCAGCTATACAAGCAGCTTTTTCCATTGTTGACCATGCCTCCAGAGACCTCCATGAAGCTGTCCAAGATGGCTTTGAATCTTCTTGCCACTATACAGGATGCTCCTCCCACTAGAAGAGTATCATCTGCAAACAGAGAGTGATTTATTCTTTTGGTTCCTCTACTTATGGAAAGGCCTGTTAGAGTGGATTTTCTTCTGCATTGTTCCAAGTTTCTGCTAAGGGAATCTGCCATTATGATATAGAGGAAGGGGGATAGGGTGCATCCCTGTCTTAAACCCCTTGAGCTTTGAAAGAATTTGCACGGCCTGCCATTGATGAGTGGAGCTATCCAAGGACCCATTGTGCATGCTTGTATTAATTCGACAAATTCTTCTAAGAATCCAAATGCTTTTAAAACATCTGCAAGAAAGGAGAGATTGACTCTATCAAAGGCATTTGCCATATCCATTTTTAGGACGAAGCCTTTTTCATTGTTGTTGAGACTGGTATGAATGGCTTCTTGGACTAAGATGATATTATCCACTATCTGCCTGTTGGGAACAAACCCTCCTTGGTTTTCAGTGATAAGGTTGGGAAGGAGGGGTTTCAGCCTGCCAGCTATAATTTTGGAAATAATTTTGTAAGAGTTATTGCAAAGGGATATGGGCCTGAATTGGTTTAGAGTAGAAGGTCGGGGATCTTTTGGTATTAAGGCCAAGAAGGTTGAATTTGTGTATCCTCCAATCTTTCTTTTTCTCATTACATATCTAATCATTTTCAACAGGTCCTTTTTAATGATTTGCTAGAAGGTTCTATAGAAAGCTATGGGAAAACCATCTGGTCCCGGAGCCTTGTCCGATTGCAGAGTCCAAACAACTTCCTTTACTTCTTCTTCCGTCACTTCCTTAGTGAGTGAGGTGTTGCTGCTATTATCAATAATTCATGGGATATGTCTCATAAACTCTTCAGGGTTTGCCTGTCTATCTGGAGTTGTGAGAAGATTTCTGAAGTGGTTGAAGGCCTCATTTTTTATTTCCTCTTGTCCTTTTAACTCTTGCCCTTCTCCTCCTATAATTTTTTCAATGTGTTCTTTATTATTCTGGTTTTTTCCGAGTTATGGAAGAAGGAGGTGTTCTTGTCTCCAGCATGCATCCATAACTATCTAGACTTGAGCCTCCAAGTCTCTTCCTCTTTTATGTTGTTTCTGTAGATTTTCCATTGCACTTCTTTTTCTCTTGCTTGCTTTTCTATGGTGCTTTCATTGTTTTCCAATTCCTTTTGAATTTGCTTTAGCTCATTTTTGAGGCGCTCTTTCTCTTTGTGTGGTTCTTTATATTTGTTTTTTGCCCAATCTTTCAATCTTACTTTTGTAGCTTTTATTTTTGTTTCCCAAATATATATTGGGGATCCGCTGATATTATTCCCCCATACCTTTTCCACCTCTTTTTGTGCTTCTTCACTGCTGCCCCAAAGCTGGTTATATCTGAAGGGCAGTGGTCCGTAGTTTTCAGCCATGTCCAACTCCATCAAAACTGGTTTGTGATCAGAAACTACTGAGGGGATAATTCTGGAGGCAGCTCTGTTGTAGTTGAGGATCATCTTATCTCGAATAAGGATCTAGTCTAACCTTTCCTTGATGTTTGCCCTGCCTATTCTTCTGTTATCCTAGGTGTATTTCCCATTTTTAGGGGGGATATCAAGAAGGTTACTGTGTTCCATTATTTCTTCTAGAATTTCTCTATTTGGATCTGGCAAGAAGTTCCCTCCTCTTTTTTCTTCAACTTTGAGTATTAGATTTAGATCTCCCCCAACAAGAAGGTTATCTTCTCGGTCATCCCCAATGCTATCTTTTAAGGTTTTCCAGCATATTTCCTTGTCCTTATAATGGTTGGGGGAGTATATGTTGTAGATGTTGACTTTCCCGCCAGTTTCAACATTCTCCAGTTTAGTGTTTATCCAATGGTCTTTTTTTGTGTGTTGTTGCAGTTTCCATTTCCCTTTTTTCCATATAGTGCTTATCCCTCCTGAAGCTCCAGTAGCTGATATTGCTTGTCCTTCATAGATCCTAGATTTTTCTATGATCACATCAATTTCTTGACTGCTTAGCTTTGTCTCTTGAATTAAGAGGATGTCAAGTTTTTCACTTTTTATCAGGTCTTTTAAAAAGTTAATTTTGGAGGGGTGACCCAACCCTCTGCAATTCCAAGAGACAACTATCATTATTTATTATTTTGGGTGGTTGTAGGACCCCTCCCTTTGTTTGCTTGTTGTACTTTTTCTTTGTTCTTTGGTCCTTTTTCTAGAAAATTCTCCAGTCCTTGTTGTGTTTCCAATGAAATATCTTTGGCTACTTCTTCGTCTCTTATTTCTTTATTTGATCTCCTTCCAACTTTTTTTGTATTCTCATTGTTTTGAGGGGTTTCTTTGTTTGGTTTCTTGTGAGGATTCGGTCCGGGTTTTGGGGGAGAGGCTTGTCCGCCTGATGAGGGGAACCAGGAGGGGTAGGAATGGGAGATGTGAGGAGGGTGTGAATGGGGGAGGAGGTAGTGATTGGGTTAGATGGAATGAGAGCAGATGAGAGGATGTCAAAAGGATTTGTCCCCGAGAGGGAGGTTGGTTGAGAGGGGAGGGAGATCTCGGCAGAGGAGGGGGATGAGAGCCAGAGGCGGGTTTTGATGCAGTGTTTTTCTCTTTTTACTTGCTCCCATTTTGGATCTGATGTTTCTTCAGTGTTTTTTTTAGGCTCCTCTCTTTTACTACATCTATTGGCGAAATGGTTGTATTTGTGACATACCTTACATTTGAAGGGGATTTGCTCATAGTCCAGCTATTGAATGTGGATCCAGTTGTCCACCTTGATTTTGACCGCTTCCGGGAGGCCCTTTCCTAGATCCACCTCGACACAGATTCTTGCGCATGCCTGCATGTTGTCTTTGGGTTCGTTCCTGTCAATGTATTTGCCCACTCCATTTCCTATTGCACGAACCGAGTCATCGCTCCAGCAGTGTAGAGGGAGGTGCGGCAATCTTACCCATATTGGTACCGCATTGGGGACATCCAGTTCTGGATCAAAATCTGGAGTCCATCGGTTAAGGTACAAACCCCTTGTGTCCATGAAGTAAGGCCCGCTTCAGAATATAAGATCTCGATCACTTTTAGTCTCAAAATGAAAAGTATAATATCCCCGGCCACAAAATCTTATGGCGATTTTCCCTTGTATAAACTGGATCCAGTTCCTCTCAACCCATTTCTGCACTGTTTTGGGTGAGGGCCATAATCCTGTAAATTGACCCACTAGTCCTTTTTATGCCAGAGAGATTGCGGCTTTCCTTGGCACAAATGGAGGTAGAGATATTTCTGGAATGGATTCCAGCTTTTTGACAAACTTTGTGGCTGTTGGTCTGGTTCGTTGGGGTCCCAAAGAGCTTATGAGAGAGGCAACAACAACTGATTCTTCATCGAGTTGTTGGCTATTCGAAATTGCAGCTGTTGTTGATGGAGAAGGCGACCCCGGATCCAACTCCAAGGTAGCCATGCGGGGCTGGCTGTAGATCTTGAGCAGGCTGCGATTGCACAGCATCGGCTAGGGCACAGACGAATAGCAAGCCAATTCAAGCTTTAGATAATTTGGACGTATTTGGGACGATGTAACTTTTATCAAAAAAAATTAATTATATTTTTAATAACTAAACATCTATTATATTATAAATAAGCGTCGAATTGAATAATTTATTATATTAGAAATAAGCATCGAATTGAATAATTTTCGTTTATTAAAATTAAATGGTAAACGATGTTTAATATTAAATACTTACATATGTAAAAAATGAAAGAAAATGTTCTATCGTGTGTTTTTATTTGTTTAGTTTGCATCGAATTGAAAAAGTTTTCATTTACTAAAATTGAATAGTAAACAAGGTTTTATATTAAATATTTAGATAAGCCAAAGATGAAATAAAATGTTCAGTTTTATTATGTATTTTTACATTTTTAGTTTCCATTTGTTATATCTAATTTCATTATGTAATATATAGTAGTTTAACAATGTTATTATTTGAGAGTGTAAATTTCTGTGATATGAAATCGAAAATAGATAAAGATCATTTAGTTGGTAGAGTTCACTTGCTATTTATACAAGGTACTACTGACAAGATCACTTAGATTCTAAGGAAGAATAAAATCTTTTTCTTTTTTAAATCGTTGAACACCATTTGCACCGGTTGGACCCCAAAAGCGACTCCTTGGACTCTAAAAGCAAAGCTTGAAAGGTGTTTATTTGATCCCATGCTCTTGTGGGATCTCCTACATTGGAGAAGGATTCAAGAGCATAGTGCTGATATCAGACATGGTAGAACGAGGTCATCAACTCTCGCTGAGCATGTGCATAAGACTAAGCACCACATTTGTATGGAAGAATCCAAAGTCATTGCTAGGGTTGAGCATTTCCATCACCTTAAATTTAGGGAAGCCGTTGAGATTGAGAAAAGGCATTGATAGGGTTGAGCATTTCCATCACCTTAAATTTAGGGAAGCTTTGAGATTGAGAAAAGGCTTAGTGCGTTGAATATGGATGACAAATGGAAAATTAGTAGGATAACATATGGAAAATTAACAGTGGTTGGATCTCGTCTCTTTGCTCACAATAAGGTTCATTTTTCTTTTCCCTAGTGTTTTCCTCTTTTAACTCTATTCTAATAGACTAAGTTTTGACTTAGTTTTAGTCTATATGTGGTATTTATTTTTTTATTTAGTATTATTTTGTTTAATTATATCTCAATTTATTTATATTTTAGTTATTTTTATTTTGACCATTGGTTTTGTTTTGTTTATTTTTTTTACCTTTAACTTTAATATATTAAATTGATTTTGACTAATTATATATTAATTATTGACTTGGTCTTTATTTATTATTTTATTATCATATATTATTTTTGTTTATGATTGTGTTTTTTTTTTAATATTTTTTGTTGTTGTTTTTATTTTGACTATTGGATGTGTTTGTATACTTCTTTCTATCTTTATGGATTTTATTTTATAAAATGTGTAATATTTATTTTTAATATTTCTTTCTCTGCACTTATATATATGAATAGTCTTATAAGCCCAATCTTCATTTTGGTGATGATAAACTACATTCAGTAGTCAGCTCTATAATTTCCTATGTGATTTTAGGAAGATTTATTATAAAATGTTATTATTATTATTTAATTTTAAGATCACAAGACACCAAATTAGTGTATAAGACTTTTTTGTTTGTTGGACAAGAGACCCATTTCTACATAGCCATTTAACTGAAAAATTTAACATACAAATCAAATTTTAAATACTTCACATTATTTTATTTTTTTTATTTAAAATAAATAAACACCCTGATGAATAAATAAATAAAATAACAAGATTCCAGCTAAAATTGAATTTCCGAGCAAAATAATAGCCTCTGTGCACAACGCCCATGCAATATATTTCAAATATTCTTTTCAAGAGTCGAAATCGCCCCCAGTTGGTAAAAATACAATCCCTGGCAACAATCAATTCAGGAGTCGCTCGTATTTTTAGGCGCCGAATTTCCGAAGAAACCGGTGGGAAACGGGACATTTTAGGAAAAGGCATAAACATCACTTAAAAAAATTAAAGAATAAAGACGACGGACTGATCAACACATTAAAATCCTGTGCTTCATATATATAATCGAGACCGTTCACTTGAGTAGGGACCATTGAATGCAATTTTGAGAATGTGGGTGTACAGAGTGGCGAGCCTTATTTCAGCTGCCATAGGCCATTAATGCGCCCAGGCAGGAAATGCCCGCTGTCGGATTAAAGCTGTAGATCATCGGGCAGCGGGCATTCCCTGTCTAGGCGCATTAATGGGCTTATGGCCGCTGAAATAAGGGTACAGAGTTGCAGGATAAACAGGGGCACGGTTATAAAAATTAAATGGTAAACCATGCTTAATATTAAATACTTACATATGTCAAAAATGAAAGAAAATGAAATTGTTTTATTGTGTTTTTATTTTTTTATTTTTTATATAAGCATCGAATTGAATAATTTTTATTTATTAAAATTAAATGGTAAACAGTGTTTTATATTAAATATTTAGATAGACTAAAAATGAAATAAAATGTTAATTTTTTATTGTGTTTTGTTACATTTTTAGTTTTTATTTGTTATACTTAATTTTATTAAAGATGATTTACTTGGTAGAGTTTATCTGCCATTTATACAAGGTAGTAGTGACAATATCGCTGGGATTCTAAGGAAACATAAGAACTTTTCTTCTTTTATACAGTTGAATATTACAATTTGTTAAAGACTCGTTGGACTCCAAAAGCTACCTTTGGACCCCAAAGGTGTTTATTTGATCCCATGCTCTTGTGGGATCCCCTGTATTGGAGAAATAGTTCGATCTATTAATAAAAAGATTCAAGAAACAAGGTCCTCATCTCTGCCTGAGCATGCGGAGAAGACTAAGCACCACATTTGTATGGAAGAATCCAAAGTCATCCCTAGGGTTGAGCATTTCCATCACTGTAAATAGGAAGTGGTTGAGATTGAGAAAATACTTGTAGGTTGAATAGGGATGACAATAGAAAATTAGCAATTGTTAGGATCCATTTTCTTTGCTCACAATAAGGTTCTTTTTCCTCTTTTTTTTCTTTTTGGCTGAGTTTATTCTTGATATATTTATATATATAATTATATATTATTAGTCATTTAGTGAGGTTGATGCTTTTTTAGTTTTTTCATCTATTTATTTATTTTATATTTACAAATTTTTAAATAATATTTCTGATAATTTTATAGTTAAGTCTATTTTTTTGACCGTTGGTTTTGTTTTATTTATTTATTTTACCTTTAATTGTAATATATTAAATTGATTTTGAATAATTATATATTTATTATTGACTTAGTCTTTATTTATTATTTTATTATCATATATTATTTTTATTTATGATTATATTTTTTTTAATATTTTCTTTAGTTGTTTTTATTTTGACCGTTGGATGTGTTTGTATACTTCTTTTTATTTTTATGGATTTTATTAAAGGTTTTGACCGTTGTATTTCTCTGCATTATATATATAGATAATTGATCAATACAATCTTCATTCTCCTGATAATGAATTACATTGAATGGTTAGAAATCTCTCTTTAATTATTGATATAATTTCCCTTAAAAACATTCTTATAAATAAATAAATTAATTAATTAATTAAAAAACATTCTTATGAATAAATAAATTAATTAATTAATTAAAAAACATTCTTATGAATAAATAAATAAATACAATAACAAAATTCCGGCTTCCTCCGGCTCGTTAGACAACTCCATTTCAGCCTTACTGCACAACGCCCATGCAATATATTTCAAATATTCTTTTCAAGTGTCAGAATCACGCCCATGCAATATATTTCAAATATTCTTTTCAAGTGTCGGACGGAACAATCAATTCAGGAGTCACTTGTATTTCGGAAGAAACCGGTGGGAAATGGGACAGTTTAGGAAAAGGCATAAACCTCGGTTAAACAAATTTAAGAATAAAGACGATGGACTGATCAGCACATTAAAATCCTGTGCTTCATATAATCGAGAGCGTCCACACCATTGAACGCAATTTTGGGAATGTCGATGTACAGAGTTGCAGGATAAGCAGGGCACAGTTATCAAAAAAACACAAATAGTAAAGCAGCAGAAGAGTTACTGCTATAAAAAGTTGTGAGTAGCCATTTGAATGCTGTAAATGTGGGAATGTGGGTGTACAGAGTTGCAGGATAAGCAGGGGCACAGTTATCAAAAAAACAGAAAGAGTAAAACAGCAGAAGAGTTACTGCTATAAAAAGTTGTGAGTAGCCATTTGAATGCTGTAAATGTGAAGCGAAGTCCATTGCTCTCAGTCTTAAACTGAACTTCAATTTTTTCCTCAAATTTTTTCTCCATTGATCATCAGAGGCAGAGGATGAAGTCGTTATGGTGGTCGGTGAATATAGTTGTGATGACCGTATTAGGAGCGGTAGCTGCGGATCCTCCATATGCTTGCGATGGCAGAAATCCAGCGACACGATCTTACGCGTTCTGTGATGCTTCAAAACCCATAACAGTGCGCGTGGAAGATCTAATATCGCGGTTAAGTCTGGAAGAGAAAGTTGAACAGCTATCGAATAACGCATCTGCCGTACAACGCCTGGGAATACCCAAATATGAATGGTGGTCGGAAGCTCTGCACGGAGTTTCCCCGTGGGGTCGCGGCATTCACTTCAATGTAGGTCCCATACATACAGCTACCAGTTTTCCTCAAGTCATACTAACTGCTGCGTCCTACGATGTCAAACTCTGGTATCACATTGCCCAGGTTTGAATCTTGCCATTTTATTTCTATAATGTAATGAATGCCTATATGTCATCCCAGTTATCAGTTCAGGAACCCTTGCCATTGCCATTGTATATCTATAATGCTATAAATACCTATAACTCAATCTTATTTAAATAAGGAAATATGTATTGTGGTTGTGCAGGCGATTGGCATCGAAGCAAGAGCGATATACAATGCAGGGCAGGCGTCAGGGCTTACATTCTGGGCGCCCAATATCAATATATTCAGAGATCCTCGATGGGGCCGAGGTCAAGAAACTCCAGGAGAAGATCCCCTGCTATCTAGCAGGTACTCTGTTGCCTACGTTAGGGGATTACAGGGCGATCCCCTTTCTTCCTCTTCTAAGACAAATGTCCGCTCTTCTACTCATTTGAGAGCTTCTGCTTGCTGCAAGCATTTCACAGCTTACGACATGGATAACTGGGAGGGCCATACTCGCTTCTCTTTCGATGCTCTGGTAAATCTCCATTACGAACTCTGCATTTCCACATTTGCTCTGTTTTTTCATGTAAGCAGGTAGTAGCCTTCAGGGCGAGGATAGATATAGTCTCCGATGGCCTCTAAGCTGCAGGGTTTATGTCGATCAGTACACCTGGTTGCACCATTACCCACTTCAGTCGTACTATGATGCAGGCATTCAGTCCCCCACATGCACACATGCATCTCTCTCACTGGGGACTGGACCTCCATTTTTTACATCCCCGCATGTTCAGTGGTATGGACGACTATATTTATCCTCCTCAACCTTTTGCCAGCATAATGGTTTACTTGTTATAGCTGTCAAATTAAGTGCATTCAGTGGGAATTGGGAAACACGAGCACCGTCCCCTCTAAATATCGCATCTATTAAGGAGCTAATGTCCCTGTTTGCTGTCCTTGGGCCTAAAACAATAAACCCTTTATAGTATCCTTACTAGATGCCTTTAAGCAGTCTCTTGGAATTGTTTTTGCCGCTGTAAAAACCTCCTATTAAGCGCCGATGGGGATAAAAATACAGATTGCAAACTACAATGTTTAGCTTTGTCCAGTATTGAAAATCTCCCCAAATACTTGCTTCTCTACACGCAGCCAGGTCTAATGGCAAAGTTCCACTATGCATATCTGGGTTCACACAAATTACTAAGGTTAGCAACTGGAAGTTGGATTTGAATGGGTTTGTGCTAATTCAAGAGAGTTTTTTACTGTAATGTATTTGGGCAGGTGAGCAAACAAGACTTGTTGGATACATATCAACCGCCGTTCAAGAGCTGTGTGGAGCAAGGGCGTGCCAGTGGTATCATGTGCTCTTACAACAGCCTTAATGGAGTCCCAACGTGTGGTGATTCCAACCTTCTCACCAGCACTGCGAGACGTGACTGGGGATTTCAAGGGTAATGTTTCTTCAGATGTGTTAGATGCAGAGTATAATTGTTTGGGGTGAATGACACTTCTTTGATATGAATTTTGTCTTTCAGTTACATCACAGCAGACTGTGACGCTGTTGCCACTATTTACACTTCTCATCGGTATACACCGACTGCGGAAGATGCTGTAGCGGACGTTCTGAAAGCAGGTAACAACCCATATAAACTACACGTGCATATAAACTAGCAGATTCATTTATATTATGAAAGCAGGCAAATACATACAAGTTAGTTTAGTAGACGGTGGACACCCATCTTATATTATGAAAGCATCGAGACAGCTATATATTAACTCAGGTTTGATATACATTTGGAGATTTCTGAAGTTAGAGGGTTGCATATTGTCAATCCCAATCTACGGCCAATCTACGGCCACTCCGTTTTAACGAGCTGTTTGTGTAACTCGAGGTATGCATCCTTGAGCTTCACAGCCTTCAGCAATATACATAAAAATACAGAAAACAGGTAAATCCATATACATCAGGGCGGACCCATTTTTAACTCAGGTTTGATCTACACTTCGAGGTTGTGAAACTAAAGCTTGCATATCTCAAGTACAGCCCCATGGACCACACTGATTTAATAAGCATTTTCTGTCAACTCAAATACGCATCTTTGAGCTTTGAAACCTCAAGCTGCATATTGCACTCGGGTCTGTGTAGTGGCCATATTTCAATACACCCAATAAACATTTAAATTCAATGCACCTTTGTAAGCCCCAAAAACAGTTGTAAAGAACCTATTTCTAGTTGCAATCATTCATCGATTTTATTTTAGAAAGCCTTGTTTTCAGTAGATTTGTTTTCTCTATACTGCGAGTACCATTCGGTTACTGATAAGACGTCTGCTTCAGCTTCTGATAGTGGTATTTACATATGTATTTTGTCAGGAATGGATGTAGACTGTGGAAGTTATTTGCAAAAATACACAATGTCAGCAATAGCGAAAGGAAAAGTCAATGAATCAGATATTAACAGAGCCCTTCGCAATTTGTTCACTGTGCGCATGCGTCTTGGGCTTTTTGATGGTAATCTCAACCACCAATTGGAGGGAAAACTTACAATGCAGGTTGTGTGCTCGAATCAACATCAAAGATTGGCATTACAAGCTGCAAGGCAGGGTATTGTGCTTCTCAAGAACAGCAGAAGACATCTGCCCCTGTCGAAAACGCGGACCAAGTCATTGGTTGTCATTGGGCCTAATGCCAACAATGCAACTACTCTCCTAGGAAACTACTATGGTCAGTCTTCTTAGACAAAAAATCGTTATAAATGCTTGTTCCATTCTGCAATCTAAACACGTGAATCATTCATAAATAGCTATTTCATTCTGCTATTTCATAAATAGTTACAAGTACTTATCCTCTCTCCTACTGCTTGTGAATGTCCAGGTCTTCCCTGTAACGCCATAACACCGCTTCAAGGCCTGCAGAGATATATCAGGAATACTCTGTATCACCCCGGGTGTGAGGACCTGGCATGCATTTCTGACAATTTGTTCAGTGAAGCTGTAGAGACTGCAAAAAAGGCGGATGAAGTGGTTCTAGTCGTTGGTTTAGACCAAACCCAAGAAAAGGAGGAACGAGACCGAATACAATTGACTCTACCAGGCCAACAAGAGAAATTAGTGTATCAAGTTTCCCGTGCTGCCAAAAGGCCTGTGGTGCTTGTCATCCTATCTGGTGGTCCAGTGGATGTGTCGTTTGCAGTAAATGATCCTCAAATCTCTAGCATTATTTGGGCAGGCTACCCTGGTCAGGCTGGTGGTCGGGCACTTGCAGAGATTATGTTTGGTGACTACAATCCAGGTATCTTATCATTCCATCCATTTGTTGTTGTTTCAAAGCATACTATTGGGATTTAATACTTCCTACACCATCCCATTCTCCATCGTTCACGTGGTTCAGCCATTATTTTCTTCTATATTTTCGGTTTGATAAGTGAAACTTGTTATGAGAAATGTTATCATACATAAACAGAGAAAGCCATGACAGCATTGAAAACATTTGGTTTTCATTTCTATAAGAAATGTAGCTGTCCAATGAGGTGAATTTCTTAAATTTAACCCTCACCATTTGTTGGAGTTTTAATTAGAGTGGTTTGCTGAATCTGTTTGCTAAGTGATGCTATTTTTTCAAAACAATGCAACAGGGACTCACTGGATCCTGCCAGTGGAAATTTGCATTCTCTCAAAAATAGGGGCAATAAATTATTTTTGGAAAGGCATCTACTCGCACATGGTATTCCAATTCTCTAAATAGTTGCCATTCCCTTTACCATGAGCAATTCAGGTTTTCCATGAAATTCAGGGACTCACTGGATCCTGCCAGTGGAAATTTGCATTCTCTCAAAAATAGGGGCAATAAATTATTTTTGGAAAGGCATCTACTCGCAAATGGTATTCCAATTCTCTAAATAGTTGCCATTCCCTTTACCATGAGCAATTCAGGTTTTCCATGAAATTTGATGAGGCTATAACCTTCTGTTAAATTCTCTAAATTTCTTGGCAAGAAGAGTCGATAAACTTTAACAACATAGGCCCTCGTAGGCTTTATTATAGTAGCCATTATACTATTACTTCCTATGTCCTTATTGGCCAAACCTTGTTCATTTTCTGAAATTTAGCAAAATGATAACCAAAATGCTAGTGACATCCTGCCATGATTAACAATTGCAACAAAAAATTCTACCCAATATCCTACAATTGGCATCAGAGAATAGCAAAGAAACAAAAAAATTCTGACCCAATATCCTACAATTGGCATTTCGATTTGCTTGATCATTGACTGCTTCTTCTTGCGCTTGGTGTTTTTCTTCAATAAGACGAAGGTCTGACAAGATCTTCCAACAAAAAGACTGAGCTATCGGTTCCGTTTGCCCTCTACATTGACGATGGCTGCACTACTTCTGAATATGCCATTCCGAGTGATGATGGGCTGTTCCTTAATTTTGGCCCACATCATTCCGGAATCCATCAGATTTTCTGGGAGTTAACCAAGGATTCTGTCTTGGTCTTCCCTATTGGCAACAGCTTATTTCCTAGGCCATCCAGAGATTGATGCAGAATTGGAAGGCTCTTGAAGACTTGAATTTCATACCTTCTCTCCTTATCCTTTATCAGTTTCTGTTACCAGCTTTCTCCTTGTGGAGTTGTCCCTTAGAATTTCTCCAGTTATACCCCAGCTTGGAATGTCTCTAAGGCAGGCCGTTACATGTAGGATTTTCGTTCTTGACATGCTGTTTTCTGCTATTCGGTAGTGCTTATCCAATATTGTTTTAATATTCGAGTGTGATTCAGGCAATGGTAGTGATTTATTTTACTTAGTTTACGAGCAATGCCAGTTTTATATTTTAGTTTAAGGCAATGGTAGTGATATTTTTAGTTAGTTTACAGGCAGTGTTAGTATTTTTTTTAATGATTTTAAGAATTGTTTAGTTCATGTAAGTAGCAATTGCCAACTATATTTTAGTTTAAGGCAATGGTAGTGATATTTTTAGTTAGTTTACAGGCAGTGTTAGTATTTTTTTTAATGATTTTAAGAATTGTTTAGTTCATGTGAGTAGCAATTGCCAACTATATTAAAATCTGTTTCGTTTCTTCGTGAATACAATCCATGGAGAAAGTGGGTACTCAAACATTCAAAAGCAATCAATTGGATATGAATTCTAAATTCAGAGTCAAATTCATCATTTACAACAAAATTATGACCTGTTGCAGCAATTGAAGGAAGTTTATACGAGGATTTTTAGTGTTATCAACAATCTCTAAGAAAATATCTTGAAAATTTGTTTGAATAATAACGAATTTTCTTTATTTCTAATGTCCTTGAAAGCCAGGGACACCCTCATGACTGCACATCTCCTTGTTGGCATGCTGAATATATAATTTTTTTTCCAGTTTATTTTATTTTGTTGATTATTTTTTAGTTCCAAAGCCGATTGAAGAAAAAACTGGTGTAAAATGAATTATATTACCAATGGTAATATGGAACAAAGCATCAGATTCTCCTGGCTCTTTTCCACTGGACTGTATTTTTGCTGTTATCTTTTGTAAATTTGGGATTTGTATACTGTCAGTTTATTTTGATCAAGGAAAAAGCATACTGCAGAAGAATTGAAGTACTTGGATGAGATGTGTGTGTTTGTACTATTAGGTGGGAGATTGCCTATGACATGGTACCCTCAAGACTTCGTGAAGATACCAATGACAGACATGAACATGCGTCCAAATCATCAGACAGGTTATCCGGGCCGTACATACAGATTTTACACAGGAAAGAAAGTGTTTGACTTTGGTGAGGGACTCAGTTACTCAGCATACTCATATGAGTTCTCTTCCACAACCATCAAGAAGATTGATCTGAATGTGACAATGGAGCATGTTGAAGCCCTTGGTGACACAGGAAAAGCTCAAGTCAGAGTGGAGAACACCCCTTGCAGGAAGTTAAAATTCAGATCCTCCATACTTGTGCAGAACCATGATAATATGGATGGGAGGCATGCAGTGTTGTTGTATTCCAAGTCCCCTGCAACCCACAAAGGAGCTCCACAAAAGCAGCTAATTGGATTTCGCAGTGTTCATGTCCAGGGTAAACACACAGCCAATATTACGTTTGTGGTTAAGCCTTGTGATCACTTCAGTACCGTTGAAGAGAATGGGCAAAGAGTTTTGGCCATTGGTTCCCATTCCCTAATTATTGGTGATACCCAGTATCCAGTTTCACTTGTTTCCAAACACCTGAACGGAAATCCATAGTACTACTATCTATATGGATGAAATCCGATTGGCTTCATGACAATACACGCATTGTCTTTGATGTCTGGGAATTAAAATAGTTTCATGATAATATTCGCATTGTCCTTGACCTCTGGGAAATAAAATAAACAGTGGCGTTTTTTGTTTTAACGACTCCATCTGCTGCCATTGTGATTCCTAAATTGTTATTTGATTGTATGCTTTGTATTTCCAAATAATTTTAATTATTATTATACAAATTTCCAGAAATGGGTATAGCAAACATCAAGCCCTCTGGCCTTTCCGAAATGTCGACAAATCTAAGAACAACATCAACCAAAACACTATAATCAATAAGGGTTAGCTTACCTTACATTCAAGGTATTACTGATAGGATTGTTACCATTTTAAGGTAAAATAACATCTTTGCCACTTTCAAACCTATGAACACTATTCGTAGCAACCTGAGGTCGGTTAAAGATCCTCTTGACCCTAAATTTCAGAAAGGCGTTTATCTCATTCCTTATTCGTGTAGAAAACCATACATCGGGGAAACAAGACGCTTCATAAAAACTAGAATCCAAGAACACTTTGCTGATATAAAACACAATCGGTCCAAAATATCTGCCCTAGCTGAGCATTCAAACAAGACCAAACATCACATATATTTTGAAAACTCTCGTATCATAGCTAAGGTTGACCATTATTTTCACAAGAAATTCAGAGAGGCCCTAGAAATTAATAGACATCCCAATAACCTTAACCGCGACGAACGGTGAAACATTAGTGAGAATTGGATTCCCACATTGACTTCTATGATTACCCACTCCCAACTCTTTTTACCTTATAATCATCCTCATTATCACCCTTTTATTAAACCTAATGACCTTTAATATTTTTCAACCTCTTAATCTTTTGAAAACTTATCTCTTATAAAATATAACTATGACATAACTATCATAATTCATCTTGAAAATTTATCTGTTATTAAATATTACTCTTTTTTAAAATTGGAGTATTACTTATCTCTAATTAAATTTATAACTATGACATAACTATCATAATTCATCTTGAAAATTTCTCTCTTATTAAATATTACTCTTTTTTTAAATTGGAGTGTTACTTATCTCTAATTAAATTTTATCGCAAATTCTTACTTTTATGTAATTAATTATGATTTAAAATATTATAAATTAATAAAATATTATAATCTAATTAAAATTACAATTATTTTCATAATAATTTAACAATTTTATTTATACATTAAAATATATAAATATAGTATAATTTAATTAAATCTAAATATTATTATTTAATTAAATTTGACATTTATTTTTCTTTACATTTTAAAAATCACATTAACATATCACATTTTTATATTATAAAGTCTCTTTATATAACTTATTTTTATATAAAAATATTTAGAAATATATTTGGATTTACTAATAATAAATATCTAAATAATTTGAAACTTTTTAGTGTTTTTATTTATTTATTTATTTATATATATTTTTTTTCATTAACTTTTTTTTTATTCCTCATTTCTCATTTCTGAGATCTTTCTTTCTCACATTTTTACATTGATAATGAGTTTAGGTAATTATTTCTGAGATCATTTTTCCTCACATTTTTACTTTGATAATAAATCTATGTAAAAGGTTCAAAACTTGGTATTACAAGTAACCTGATGCAGAAATACACACTAAAACAAATTATCAATGGCAGGTAATTGCAGAAGTATGAAATCTGAAATTATACAAATTTACAACTGATTTCTAAGGAAATTCAAATTTCTTTATATTTTAAAAAATTCTGCATAATTTGAACAATGATGATAATTACAAAATTAAAATGAAAATTAATCTTTTCAAATTTAGACGAAAATTATATATATATATATATATATATGAACAGCACGTTATTTCGCTTCCAAGTTCTTGGGAAGCGAACAGCAGAAACAAAACAATTTCCTTCCTTTTGATACTCCGTTCGGATAGACATACAATTATTTCGTGGTCCAATTCCGCGGGGAAGCCAGGATCGGACATTGATTTCAGGATCGACTCCGCGCAGAAGACGATGATCACTATGTAATCACGAAGAATCTGCTAATTGGTCCACGGAAATTGAAGTTAACCAATTTTATTAAATTTCAAATTAAGATTAAATTAAGATTACGAGAGTGAGTGGAGGTCGTTCAGTGGACTTAAGTTGATTCATTTTAGTATTGAAATGGTCTCACAATAATTTTGGGTATTGTAATGGTGTCAGGTTTTTAGTATATTTAATCATATAATAGCTTTAAACAATAGTTTTTAGTATATTTAATCATATAGTTTTAAACAGTGAAATCAATGCAATTTACTGAATAAACAAATAACTTATATATGGATCCATCCCAATGATCTAAGCGCCTAAGCAAGCAAGCAAGCCTGTTCAATTTCAGGGTTCTGTCATTCCTAAGGCAGTAGTTATGAGGATCTATGCCTCTATAAATCTCTTCAGAATTTTCCTTATTCCTTCATGAGTCTCTGTGAATAGAAATTAAATATTTTCATGGATCTTGTTTGTTTCTTAGCAATTTGCAATGTGAGATGTGTATGCCTGCTCTGACAATTGGAATTCATGAAGTGGGTCATTTGCAGGAATTAACCGGCTTTCAGGTTAATCAGATTTGACGCCTATAGTGGCACCACTCCCTGGAAGTTGTACAAATATTAAAGCTTTGTTTATGATTTCATGTTGAATTTACCCTCAAATCCAGCTTAGCTTTTATGTATTTATTTCCATAGTCAAAGCGTTGTAAAAGTAGATATGATATGTTGGTATTCCACGCCTGTTTTGTTTAATGAAAATATATTTGCCTAAAAGCTTGACCAGGATTAAAAAGCTATGGAGCACCGGAGAAATCGCTCTGAGGTATCTATACGGTAAAGACAATTTACACTATATTTGGTTCAAAAGTCAAACAAATTTATTTTGAATCCAATTATATGAATTAATTTTTCCCTATTTTTATAAAATTTAAAATTATAATAAACAATTTTGATACACCTTTCTTAAATTTTTCCAATTATTCCTTATTAGGATGTGGAAATAGATGATGAACGTCATTATAAAGTAGAAAGTGACTCCAAAATAGCATAAATCAAAATGTTTTTTTTTTTTTTTTTTTTTTTACAGAAACGGTTATGGATTATATTAACTGATTGGTCTAAATGCCAGATTTCGGATTACAATGAGAGGGAGCAGAGCCCAAATAGTATCGACAACCAGAAGTGCTATGGAGCTTGTGGTCAGCTTCCAGCGCTTTTTAACTACAACTATGGAATCAATTTATGTGATTTTGCCAAGCTTAAAAGTACAAATGAACTGTTTCAATAACAAGCAGTAAAACATATCAGCTGACTGATTATGGAATTGGATCCCATGTTTCGTCCCCGTCTCTTATCATTGCCCCAGCAGAGAGAAGGGCAGCTTTATTAGCTTCAAGATTTGCGTCTTTGTTGTTGTCTCTCAATACGTGGAAGTATTTCAGATTTTGGAACAATTTCCCCAAACTTCTGATTCTAGATATCAGTCTTGCCAATCTTAAATCCTGAGGGGATGAGTTGGTCACCATGATTTTTATTATCACTTGAGAATCCCCAAAAATATTTGCCTCCTTGATTTCCAAATTCAAGAGCAACTTTAGTCCTTGAAAGAGGGCCAAAGCCTCAGCTTGAATGTTGGAGTTGATCCCGAGGCCCCATGCAAAGTTGTGGATCGACATGCCTTCAGTGTTCCTTACAATTCCTCCTGCCCCATCCTTGCCAGGATTTCCCTTTGATGCCCCATCAAAGAAGAGAGAGTGCACCTTTTGATTGGAGATCCAGTCTTGAAAATCTTCATTGTTTTTCCCCCTTATTTGCCAGTGTTTAGAAGGGGAGATATTTCTGGTAGCTTGATGAAATTGTAGGTTTAGGGAGGCACCCCAAACAATATCTAACTGATTTAGATTTGAAACGTCTTTTTGTTCTCCCAAGCATTCTTTTAACTGGAATTTTATCTTAGCCGTTACCACCTTGACATCACGCCGAGTGTTTCTAAAAATTCTGCTGTTTCGCTCTAGCCAGATTTGCCAGCAGCAGATTTTAGGAAGGGAAGACCAAGCCGCTTTAATCACTTTGTTTTTGGGAGGAGGGTCGGGATCACTGTTCTGCCAATTTGCAAAGAGATCAAATATAGAGATGGGAAGAACAAAATTGGGGTTCCAATAATCCATCAGCTCACTCCAAACCTGCACAGCGAATTTACAATTTAACATGAGATGTGTGGCACATTCCACATTCTATCTGCACAAAGGACACCTAGACAGGCCATGAAATCCACGTTTCTGCAATTTATCATCAGTGAGGATTTTCCTGTGGCATTAAAGCCAACAGAACATGTCAATTTTGGGCAAAGAGGAGAGGCGCCAGATCACATTCCAAGGAGCAGGGTTAGGAGGGACATGCGGTCTCAAAGAGAGCTTTGCGTAGCCTTGTGCAACGGTATAACCTGCTGACAGCGAGCCCCAGCCATGCGAGTCTCTTCTGCGCACATGCATGGGAGCAATACCGTTCAACATGGAACGAAGGCAGCTGCAATCCTAAAGAAGCTCTGGAGGCAAATCAATTAAATTCCAACCTGCCCAGCGCGTCCCAGCCCATGTGGAAATATCCCACAGAGTGGATTTCCCTGCAACAGTCAACCAGCAGCGCAACGCATTCAAGGAGGAGCAATCACCAATCGGATCTCGATCCATGATGCGATCAGTCCAAATATTTATATTCTTACCATTTCCAGGAATCCAGTAAGCATTGGAACAGATCAGGGGGGCGGCTTTGGAGCAGAGTCTTACAAAGGGAGAGACGCCTTGGGGGAGAGGTCCATCCAGGCATCTAACTCTCTTGCCTTTGAAATATTTCCTCCATAGCGCTAATTGGGCCCAGCCAGGCTTGGGCGCAATAATTTTCCAGAGAAGTTTGGCTCCCATGGCAATGTTCTGAAGGGAAAGGTTCTTGAAGTTTAAACCCCCCTCCATTAGAGGCTTGGAGACAATCTCCCAGTTAACAAGAGGGATTTTCCTCTCATTTTGTTTGCCTCCCTTCCAAAAGAAATTGCGGATATGCTGGTCCATTTTCTGAAGAATGCCAATTGGAGCAAGGAGTATTGAGAACTGAAATAAGGGGAGACTGCAGAGCACAACTTTGATGAGAATTGACTTGCCCGCAATATTAAGCCAGGTGAATCCCCATGTCTGGAGTTTGTTCTTGAATTTTTCCACTTGGGGGAGCCAATCCCTGCTGTAGGCCTGCTTGAGGAAGATAGGGAGCCCAAGATATTTAAAAGAAGTCCAAGCTGGAGAGGCTGCGAAGCCAAAACATCTAGCAATGGAACTAAGCAAGTTGGGCGTAGTATTCCAACAGTAAATGTGGCATTTCCCCTTGTTGAGACTACTTCCCGATGCCATAAAAACTCATCGAGAGCTTCTTTGAATCTGTTGGCAGAGTGGATCGATACAGCCCCCAACAGCAAAGTATCGTCTGCAAAAAGGACATGATTGATGCTTTTGACTCCTCTTGCAATGCAAAGCCCTGAGATCTCCTGCTCTTGCATTTTCTTGTTTAGATGGAAACTGAGAACGGAGGCTTGGAGGACAAACAGAAGAGGAGAAAGAGGACAACCCTGCCTTAGTCCTCTTGAGGCTTTGAAAAAACCAGCAGCTCTGCCATTTACAAGGGGAGCAATCCATGGCTCCGAGATGCAGGCCCGGATCCAGTTTATAAAATTCTCACCAAATCCAAACTTTTGCAGAACATTCAAGAGAAAACTGTGCCTAACACGATCAAAAGCATTTGCTAAGTCCAGTTTGATAGCCATACCTTTTTCCTTGCGCTGCTGGCTTGAGAGGATTGCCTCTTAAACTAATATGAAATTGTCCACTAGCTGTCAACCGTGAATAAAGCCCCCTTGATTCTCTGGAATGATTTTGGGAAGAAGATATTTCAGCCTGTTAGCTATTACTTTGGTGATCAACTTGTAACCAGTGTTGCAAAGAGAGATGGGACGAAATCTGTTGAAGGAGCTAGCGCCTTTCTCCTTGGGGATGAGTGCAAGGAACGCAGAGTTTGTACTACCTCCAATTTTCTGACAGGCTTGGGATTTTTGGACCATTTTATAGAGATCTTTTTCCACAATATGCCAGCAGGATTGAAGAAATCTGGCGGAGAATCCATCCGGTCCTGGGGCTTTGTCTGGGTCCATGGAAAAGAGAGCATTCTTGACCTCAGCCTTGGTGACTTTAGCTTCTAGCTGGTGGTTCATCTCAGCAGAGATTGAAGGGGGGACCCAGTCCAGAAGACAAGAATTCTGATCCAGATTCACATCCTCACTATACAAATTTTTGAAATGTAGAAATGTTGCTCGTTTGATGCTTGCAAAGTCCTTGTGATTGGTAGTATCTCCCTTGATTTCAGCAATGGAATTGAAGCATTTTTTGGCTTGAGCTTGCTTGTGAAAGAAAGAGGAATTTTTGTCTCCCGCTTTGAGCCAAAGGCAGCGAGACTTAATCCTCCAAAATTCTTCTTCAGCCAGGCAAGCTTTATGGAAGTGCTGTTGGAGTTGGACCTCCTTTTCGAGGATTTCTCTGGTTACATATGCCTCTTTTGAAAGCAAATGATGTGCATCTAGCTGATTTTGGAGATTTTTCCTTTCAGCTGCTGGATTAGGAAGGGTTTTGGCCCAGCACTTTAGAGCAACTTTCGTTCTTCTGAGCTTTTCTTCCCACACATAGAATGGAGATCCATTGACTGGCTGAGCCCAACTTTCCTTGACTATCTGCAAAAAATTGGGTTCCTTGACCCAGAGGGGGCTAAATCTGAAGGGGATGGGGCCAAGATCGGGATGGGCTCGGAGTTCAATCTTGATAGGATTGTGATCAGATATGCTGCAAGAAAGGATTTGCATACTAGCATCTAATCCAAGCAAAAGAAAGGAACTTTGGACAAAAAATCTATCCAGCCTTGCTGCAATATGTCCAGGGCCTACTCTTTTATTTGACCAAGTATACTTACCAGAAGAGGGTTTGATGTCTAGCAGGTCCCAATCTTGCAGAAGATCCTCTGCCCATTCCCTCGCCGGATCTCGCACAATGCAACCTCCTTGCTTTTCTGAGGTGTGCAACGTGAGATTAAGATCACCTGCAATAATGATGTTGTCTAGGTTCCCAAGGTCTGCTTGGCTTCTTATGGAGTCCCAACAGGCCTTTTTTTCTCCAGCATTGACCGACACATAAACATTGAAGAGACAAACATATTCTTTAGTAGCGAGATGCTGCATTTTAAGTAGCAGCCAGTGAGTATTTGAAGTCTCAGATACTAACGAAAACTTGCTATCATTCCAAGGAGTGCCCAGCCCTCCAGAGGCTCCTCGGGCTGAGACAGCTTTTGCTTTACTTTTACTCCAGAGTTTTTTACTTGTTTGGAGGAATTCTGAGTCCTCCATCTTGGTCTCCTGGATAAGGAGTATGTCCGGGGCTTCTATTCTTATTAAGTTTCTTATGGCCTCTTCCTTGATTTTTCTCCCCATACCCCTACAATTCCAGGAGACTATTTTCATTATTTGCCTTTGTTCTGCTGGGCTCCCTTGGAGCCTTGAGTCTGGTTTCTCGCCATCTTCGGCTTTTTTGCTAACAGCTTCTCCAGAGTTGGTTGGCTGCCCTGTAACTTATCCTTGTACGTTTCTTGCTCTCTTTTCTCCCGATCTGTTTTGCGGCCTCTTGTGGATCTCCTTACAGAGGCTTGGGAGTCACCTATTTCTCCATCCTCCTCCGAGTCTTTCGACTCTTGGTCCTCTTCCTCAACTTCGACAGGGATTCCTTTTGAGCTTTCTGCAACACTTGCATCCTTGGAAGAGATAGATAGGTTTCCTTTATCTGGAGACACTGCCTTTTGGACCTCGACCTCCTGGGTGTCCTCTAGTTGCGAGCTTAGAGGATCAAACTTATTTTCTGGAACAGGCTTGGGCGGGATCTACTGAGCATAGGCCTGGGGAGGACCTTTGCCATTAGGGCCTCCCGGCTTTTGTGTCTTGTGAAAAGTTTTGGAGCACTTGACTTGATTCCAACCGTCCTCCTTCCCTTGCACTGCCTCGTTGTTGGACGGACAGCCTCTGGCGAAGTGGCCATAGACATGGCATTTCCGACATTTGAAGGGAAGCTGCTCATAGTCCAGTTTCTGCACATGCGTCCAGCTTCCGACATTGATTCTGATTGCCTCTGGCAGCCCCACCTCCATATCTACTTCTACGCAGATCCTGGCGCAGTCATATTGGTCCTTATTATTTGCTCGATCTATGAATTTCCCAAGGGCATTTCCAATGTGCATCAAAGAGTCCCAATTCCAGCAATGAACTGGGAGATTGGGGAGCCTAACCCACACCGGGACTGCTTTGGGCACGTCCACTGCTAGATCAAAGTCCGGAGTCCATTTATTTAGGTACAAACCCTGAGGGCCCATGAAGTAGGGGCCGTTTTGGAAGATCAGATCTTTGTTATCCTTTGAAGAGAACTCGAAGAGGAAGAATCCTCTCCCCAAAAAATAAGAGGTAACACTTTCTTTGATCAACGACGCTCAGTTTCTGTTGACCCAGCTCTCAGTGGTTTTGGGGGATGGCCATAGCCTAGTGAACTGGCCAATGAGAGCTCACTCGGCCAAAGATAATGCAACCTGGATCGGGGTTTCTGGGGGAAGGGAGATCTCAAGTATATCATCCAATTTCTTGACGAATTTCGCAGCTTCTGAGTTCTTCTTCTTTGGAAGCCCTGCCAAGAGTCGATTAAAGGCCTCAGCAGACGAGGGCGGCGGAGGAGGAGGGGGAGGCGCCTGGGGAGTGCCCAGCACCTCCATGGGCGCTAGCCCTAGAATGAACGCGGGCTTGTCACGAGCTCAGACGCAGCAGCAGGCACCCCCAGCGCGGCTCGCAAAAAAAATAATTCTCTATAAATCAAAATGTTAGAATCATATAATATATTCATTTTTAATTAGGAAGCCAAAAGAAATTTTTTAATACATGAAAGATTTTATATAAAAATAAATTTAGAATATTTTACATTAGGGATGTTTATAATAAAATTTATTTGAAATTTAAGGTATTTAAAATATATATATATATTTATTATTAATAAGATATTTTTAGATAAATGTCTTTCAGATTGATGCAAGAGCATGAGGCTTGGAGACAAAAAGCTTCATTAATTATTCCAAAAATCCAAAATACAAGCAAAGGTGTTGGTACCTTTAGCTGTCAATTTACAGTTTTACTAGATATGGTTGAACTAGTATTTAAGAAGATTGAACTATTTTAGATTAGATTTAGTATATTCAGTCTTCAGTTGATAGATTTAGGGAAGATATTATGTAATTAGGATTTTATCTAAGTTAAGAGAATTTGATCCTCAAGAAGAGGTCGACTGTTATGTAAAACACTATAAAATGTAACCTCTGAGAAAGAGAAAATGGAATTTGGACCATAGAAGATTTGATTGAGAGGATGTTGCCTCTGAGTTAATAAAGTTTGCAGAATTAAATTATCTGTTGTATGCTTGGCAAATTCCCGGAGGGTTTCATCTCTTCGAAAATCCATTGGATTTATGTTTTCTGTGTAGAATTTATGTGTATTAACTTCTGTGTAAATCAGCGGAAAACTATGGTCAAACGCCATCGAAAATGAAAAATTACAGATTAAGTGGTTTTTGAGAAACCAACCACTATAGTCGCACCGCTTTTGGGAGTGCGAGTGGTTTTGTTTATTTGAACGCGATAAAATAGAAAGGTGACACGTCACGGTGGCAATACCGCCGATTTTGCGTTACTTTGGAGCCATAAAGTGTTGGGGCTATTGGAATGTGATAGCCATCTGATCGTAAACTTCGGAGATTCGATGGTGTTCGCGTCGAAAGTTGCGTGAAGTTTAACAAAAGGTATGGACCCGACGGTTTATTCAATAAAACTTTATTAAAGAGTTTGAAATCCGGAAACCATCCCGAAAAGGTTTAAACATTGTTTAAAGTGAATTATCATGTTTTCGAAGGATAAGGGGACTTAGCTTCCGTAAGCCATTTTATTAAATTAATAAATCAGATTTAATCAAGTTTGATGACCGAGAGGGGAAATAAGGATCAGGAACAAATTCCTCCTGAATTAGAAAACATAGTGACAAAATTTGAACAACTCTCCTTAACGCCTGCACCCACACTGCCATCATTTGTGGTATCGGAGCAGTCTTCAGAGCATTTTCCAGACACTGAACAAGCTTCCAAAAGTCAGAAAAAGAAATCCAACATGGCTTTTAGACTTGGCAGAGGAGGTGGTGCTGGTAGAAGAAGAGGTAGACCAGTTGCAAATGCTGAAGTACTAGAAACTATGCAGCAAATTCAAGCCAAATTGGAAGCAATGGAAACAGGACAACAGAGAGATCCTGAAGATGTCAGTGAACCTGAAGCTGAAGAAGAAGAAGGAGGAAATGTTGAGCTTACTCCTGAAATGATATTCTTTAAATCAGTTTTAGGATCTACATCCAAACCTAGACTTGAAGTATCAGCTTTTGCAGGAGGATTGAATCCAGAAGAGTTGATAGACTGGATCGATGAAATGAATAAATGCTTTGATTATGAAGAGATGGGTGAAGAAAAAAGAGTTAAGTTTGCTGTCACAAGGTTAAAAGGACATGCAACACTTTGGTGGGATGGAGTACAAGCAGAAAGAAGGAGAGTTGGTAAGCAGCCAATCAAGAATTGGAACAGAATGGTAGCAAAGTTGAGAGGTAAGTTTTTCCCTAGTGATTATCAGCTTTCATTATTTAGACAAATGCAGAATCTTAGACAGAGATTAATGACAGTAAAAGAATACACAGAATTTTTTTACAAAGTGAGCATAAGAACAGGACAAATTCAAGATACAGCAGAGAAGATTTCCAGGTACATAATTGGTCTCAGAATGGAGATTCAAGATGAGATAAGTATATTGTCTCCTAAAACAGTAGAAGAGGCTTACCAAATGGCCTTAAAAGCTGAAGAAAAACTCATAAGGAAGCAATCTACCAAAGGAAGAGGTACTTTTCGAGGAAGAGGAAGTCAAGGTGGTAGAGGAAGATCTACATCACCAAGAGATGGAGCTAGCAGCAGCTCACCTCAGTATGCACCCACAGAAGGTGATACAAGTGGCAGAATGAGTCCTTATAGAGGAAGAGGAAGCAAAAACAGAGGAAGAGAAGTCAGATGTTACAGATGTAACAAATTAGGACACAGAGCCTATGAATGTTTGGAGAATGTGGGGACAAACCAGAGAAATGCAATTGTTGCTCAGACTGAAGAAGAAGCAGCAAAGTTGCCTGTAACAGAGAAAGAAATTGTGCTAGAGAAAGGAGAATCTTTGGTGGTTAGCAAAGTTTTGTTAAAACAAACAAAGGAAGTTGTTGAACCAACACAGAGAAAGACTTTGTTCAGAAGTGTGTGCAAAGTTCAAGGGAAATGTTGTCAATTGGTAATTGATAGTGGCAGTACAGATAACTTGGTCTCTACAAAGGTGATAGAGAAGTTGAAATTGAAGACAAGGGAACATCCAACACCCTACAAGGTGTCATGGCTTTAGAAGGGAAATCCACTGATAGTAAAGGAACAATGTGAAATAGAATTTCAAATGGGCAGTTACAAAGATAAAATCATGTGTGATGTGATGCCTATGGATGTGTGTCACATATTGCTGGGTAGACTTTGGCAGTATGACAGAGCAGCAGTACATGATGGAAAGAGAAACACTTACAAGTTTTTCAAAGATGGTATGAATCAAACATTGTTACCTATGGAAGAAGAAGATGCATCAAGTAAAAAGTATGATCCAAAGGCTTTATTGTTGAGTGGAAAAGAATACTTGCAACAGATTGAAGATGATGAGGTAAATTTTGCTTTAGTTTGCAAACCTAAGGTAGTATTTACTTCTACTAAAATTTCTGATTTGCCAATTGAAATTCAAGAAATGTTGGAGAACTATTGTGATATTATTGTGGATGATTTGCCTGATGAATTACCACCTGTAAGAAAAATTAGCCATTAGATAGATTTGATTCCAGGATCAAATTTTCCAAACAAAGCAGCTTACAGAATGACTCCTACAGAAAATGAAGAAATCAGAAAGCAAGTACAGGAATTGGTTGACAAAGGTTTGGTTAGAGAAAGTTTGAGTCCTTGTGCAGTACCTACAGTATTAAGTCTGAAGAAAGATGGAGGTTGGAGAATATGCACTGATTCAAGAGCAATTAACAATATAACAATCAGGTATAGATTTCCTTTACCTAGAATTGAAGATTTGATGGATTGTTTGAGTGGAGGAAGATATTTTACAAAACTAGATTTGAAAAGTGGGTATCATCAAATTAGGATAAGGGAAGGAGATGAATGGAAAACAACCTTTAAAACAAATGAGGGATTGTATGAATGAATGGTAATGCCTTTTGGTTTATCAAATGCACCTAGTACATTTATGAGGCTTATGAATGAAGTATTGAAGGAATTTATTGGTAAATTTGCAATAGTATATCTGGATGATATATTAATTTGCAACAAAACAAAGGAAGAACACCTGAGACATCTTAATTATGTTTTAAGGAAGTTACATCAAGAGAAGTTACTAGTAAATTTAAAGAAATGTTCATTCATGAAAGAAGAATTGGTATATCTAGGTTTTGTTGTTTCTGCTGAAGGATTAAAAATGAATAGAAAATAAAGGCAATTGTGGAGTGGCCTTCACCTAAAAGTGTTTTTGAGGTAATAGTTTTTCATGGTCTTGCTAGTTTTTGTAGAAAATTCATAAGGAATTTTAGTAAGAGCAATGCACCTATCATTGAAACCATAAAGAAGGACACACAACCATTTAAGTGGATTGTTGAAGCTGAAAGGAATTTTCAGTTCTTAAAGCAAAAGATAACTGAGAAACCTGTCTTAGTTTTGCCTGATTTTAATAAACCATTTCAAGTAAAATGTGATGCTAGTTGGGAAGCTATTGGAGTTGTATTAAGTCAAGAAGATAGACCTGTAGCATATTTCAGTGAGAAGCTGAATGAGACAAGGAGGAAGTACTCTTCTTATGACAAGGAATTTTATGCAATTATACAGTCATTGAAGAAGTGGAGACATTATTTAATGTCTAAAGAATTTGTGCTATATTCAGATAATCATGCTTTACAATATATTATGCAACAACCTAAATTGAATCAAAAACATGCAAAATGGGTTGAATATCTTCAAAGTTTTAATTTTGTATTGAAGCATGTAAGTGGTCAATAAAATAAGGTAGTAGATGCCTTGAGTAGGAAAAGCATTCTTGTTCGAGAAAGTCAAATTCAAGTGTTAGGTTTTGATTTTCTTAAAGAACTCTATAAGACAGATTTGGATTTCAAAGAAGCATTTGAAGCATGTTGTAATCCTGTTTTGATAGACAGAAGTCAATGGTTAGATTATTTCTTGCAAGAGGGTTTATTGTTCAAAAGAAATCAGTTGTGCATACCAAATTGTTCTATGAGAGAAAATTTAATCAGGGAGAAACATAGTGGTGGACTTGTTGGACATTTTGGTGTTGATAAGACTTATGAGCAACTAAGTCATTTTTATTTTTGGCCAAAGATGAGATCTGAAGTGGAAAAGTATGTGAAGAATTGTAAAATTTGTCAATATGCAAAAGGAAAAAGTCAAAATGCAGGTTTGTACATTCCATTACCTATTCCAGGCAGAGTTTGGGATATGGTAACTATGGATTTTGTTTTAGGATTGCCTAAGACACAGAGAGGGAATGATGCAATTTATGTTGTAGTTGATAGATTTTCAAAAATGGCACATTTTATTCCATGTTATAAAACCAATGATGCTACTCATGTTGCCAATTTGTTTTTCAAGGGGATTGTTAGATTACATGGGTTACCTAAAAGTATTGTCTCTGATAGAGACACCAGATTTGTTGGTCATTTTTGGAGGACATTATGGAAGAAGCTTGGTATTAAACTAAGTTTCAGCTCAAGTTATCATCCTCAGACTGATGGACAGACTTAAGTAGTGAACAGGAGTTTGGGTTATCTTATAAGAAGTCTTGCAAGAGAACATCCTAAACAGTGGGATCATATTTTACCACAGGCAGAGTATGCATATAATGATTCACCTAACAAAAGTACAGGGCAGAGTCCATTCCATATATTTTATGGAATGCACCCAAGAGGAGTATCTGAATTGAGGAACTTGAGGAAATCAGAAATGAGAAGTGATGAAGGAGAAGAGTTTGCTTCAGAAATTCAAGCAATACATGAATAGGTAAAGCAGCAGCTACAAGACAACAGCATCAAGTACAAAAACAGAGCAGATTTGAGAAAAAGAGAAGTTAATTTTGAAGTTGGTGATTTGGTTTTAGCACACTTAAGAAAAGAAAGATTTCCAAAGAGGAAGTATAACAAGTTAAAATTCAAAAAGATAGGACCATGCAGGATATTGAGAAAGTTTTCTGAAAATGCTTATGAAATTGAATTACCATCTGATATTGGAATATCTCCAATATTCAATGTTGTTGATTTGTACAGATATGAAAATAGTGGCACATATGACACACCAAAAGATAGAGGAAAGATTGACTGGGTAAAACAGTTACCCACAACAAAGACATTACAGCCAGAGAGGATCTTAGACAAGAAAGTGTTTAAGAAGACCAGAGGACAGGAATATTTTCAATATTTGATCAAGTGGAGGGATCAACGAATTGAGGATGCTACCTGGATGACAAAAACCATGCTGCAGAGATTGGGCAGTTTTGTTGAGGAGCTCATGGACATGATTCTGATGCAGGAGCATGAGGCTTAGAGACAAAAGGCTTCATTAATTATTCCAAAAATCCAAAAAAATTACAAGCAAAGGTGTTGGTACCTTTAGCTGTCAATTTACAGTTTTACTAGATAGGGTTGAACTAGTATCTAGAAAGATTGAACTGTTTTAGATTAGATTCAGTATATTTAGTCTTCAGTTGATAGATTTAGGGAAGATATTATGTAATTAGGATTTTATCTAAGTTAAGAGAATTCGATCCTCAAGAAGAGGTCGACTGTTATGTAAAACACTATAAAATGTAACCTCTGAGAAGGAGAAAATGGAATTTGGACCATAGAAGATTTGATTGAGAGGATTTTTCCTCTGAGTTAATAAAGTTTGCAGAATTAAATTATCTATTGTATGCTTGGAAAATTCCCGGAGGGTTTCATCTCTTCGAAAATCCATTGGATTTATGTTTTCTATGTAGAATTTAAGTGTATTAACTTCTGTGTAAACTAGCGGAAAACCGTGGTCAAATGCCATCAAAAATGAAAAATTACAGATCAAGCGGTTTTTGAGAAACCAACCACTGTAGTCGCACCGCTTTTGGGAATGCGAGTGGTTTTGTTTATTTGAACGCGATCAAATAGAAAGGTGACACGTCACGGTGGAAATACCGCTGATTTCGCGTTACTTTGGAGCCATAAAGTGCTGGAGCTATTGGAATGTGATAACCGTCCGATCGTAAACTTCAGAGATCCGACGGTGTTCGCATCGAAAGTTGCGTGAAGTTTAACAAAAGGTATGGACCCGACGGTTTATTCAATAGAACTTTATTAAAGAGTTTGAAATCCGGAAACCATTCCGAAAAGGTTTAAACATTGTTTAAAATGAATTATCATGTTTTCGAATGATAAGGGGACTTAGCTTCCGTAAGTCATTTTATTAAATTAATCAATCATATTTAATCAAGTTTGATGACCGAGAGGGGAAATAAAGATCAGGAACAAATTCCTCCTGAATTAGAAAACATAGTGACAAAATTTGAACAACTCTCCTTAACGCTTGCACCCACATTGCCATCACAGATTAATCACATCATTAGGATTAGGTCGACGTTTAGAACCATCTAATGTGGTTCATCCTCAAATGATTCGAAATGTCGACCTAATCCTAATGATGTGATTAATTCTAAAGACATTTATCTAAATTATGGATCACAAAAGTCTTAGATCTAACAAGATATTTTCATTTGAAAAGAAAATTAAAATATTTTAAATAAATTATTATCTTTCATTTATTTTCAAAAGAAATTTTGTTTTATATTATTTTGAAATATATTAATATTATTAAAATAATAATTTAGTTAATTTTTTTTTAGTTAATTATTAAAATTTTATGAGTTAAAAGAAATTAATATAAGATCAACAATATTTTTATTTTTTGAATTTCTGGTATATAATTACAATAAATTTCAATTTAAAAATATATATAAACTTATTTATCTTTTTAATTCTATACATCAAGTTTATATTTCTTAATTACATGATGATATAACCATTTAATTGGTTATATATATTAATAGCTACGTGGATGATTTATTTTTGACTCGTTATGATATAGGTTAAAGCATATTTATGTCGCGATTCAAGTTTATGAAGAGAACTGCAAGATTGATGGTGAATGATGTTGTTTTGCTCACACATAAGCCTTTGTTTGTAGAGCTGTGATGTGGAATACTCAGTAATATTTTTGATGGGATTCAGAGGCCTTTAAAAGTTTTTGATGGGATTTAGAGGCCTTTAAAAGTGATTGCCATAAAGTCTGGTGATGTCTATATTCCTCGAGGAGCTCTTGTGCCTACTTTGGGCAATGACACAACCTGGGATTTTCAGCCTAAGAAGCTGTTTATTGCAGTTGTCTGAACTGGTGGTGATTTATATGTTATATGTGACACTCTTTGAGAATAGTATGATGGAGCATGGGTGTTACTAGGTGTGTCGGGCAACCATAATTTGAACTCAAAACCTTTTGGAATTGTAGTGTTGGGATAGCTGGCAACTATGGGTTGGCCGACTCTCTGGTTCCTCAACCGTAAATTGTACAAAAAATACAGAGAGAAATGGGCTCTCGTCCAAATAATCTTTAGCATTGTTTTCGCCTTCTCCCAACTTGTTTTGCTTTAATCCTTTTTGTTATGTTTCTAGCTTTGAGGAGAGTGGTCTGGTTAGTCTTCAAATGGTTGGACTTCAATGTATTTGTGATTTTTCATTTTTTTAAGCCTTTGTTTGTAGAGATGGGATGTGGAATACTCAGTAATATTTTTGATGGGATTCAGAGGCCTTTACAAGTGATTCCCATAAAGTTTGGTGATGTCTATATTCCTCGAGGAGTTGTTGTGCTTGCTTTGGACAATGACACAACTTGGGATTTTCAGCCTAAGAAGCTATTTATTGGAGATGTCTTAACTGGTGGTGGTTTATATGTTATATGTGACACTCTTTGAGAATAGGATGATGGAGCATGGACGTTACTAGGTGTGTCGGGGAACCAGAATTTGAACTCAAAACCTTTTGGAATTGTAGTGTTGGGATAGATGATAGCTCTGGGATGGACGACTCTGTGGTTCCTCAACCATAAATTGTACAAAACATACAGAGAGAAATGGACTCGTCCAAATCATCTTTAGCATTGTTTTTGCCTTCTCCCAGCTTGTTTTTTTTAATCCTTTCTGTTATGCTTCTAGCTTTATGGAGAGTGGTATGGTTAGTCTTCAAATGGTTGGACCTCAGTGTATTTGTGATTTTTCATTTTTTTAAGCCTTTGTCTGTAGAGCTGGGATGTGGAATAATCAGTAATATTTTTTATGGGATTCATGTTGGAAATACCGAGAGGGGGGTGAATCAATATTTCTTTTCAATTGTTAATTTTACCAGTTAGATCACCTATATTTAGAACACAAAATGAACAATAAGAATAAATGATTTTATTAATTTCTTCTTTACAATAAATCAAGTACAATATATGTATGGCTCCAACCCTAGATGAAGACACCAATCTTCAATCTCTCAGGCTCCAACCTGTATTTTCCAAGCACCGACTTGGACTTCCAAGCCTCCAACCTTGTCAATTCTGAGGCACCAACCTCAAGGGCTCCAACCTGGTCTCTTGAGGACTCCTATCCTCTAGGGCTCCAACCCTATCTTCCAAGGCACCAACCTTGTCAATTCTGAGGCACCAACCTCAAGGGCTCCAACCCACCTGGTCTCTTGAGGACTCCTATCCTCTAGGGCTTCAACCTTATCTTCCAAGGCACCAACCTTGTCTCTATGAGGCTCCAACCTCCTGCTTCATTTCGTCAAGATATATTTGGTTATACTTATGGCTCCCAATGTCTTCTTCAACGAGCCCTGACAATCTTCAACTTACTCTTCATTGTAATCTACACGTCACGTCATCAATGACAACCTTTTCTTCGTAGAAGGTGTCACCGCTGCTATTCATCGTACCCAAACAATTTCTCCAAGTTACCTCATGATGGCTTCATCAATGCATCATCGTCTTCAACATTAGCTCCATAAGATCTTCAATATGTCTTCCAGTTACTCCAAGATGTCTTTCAAGATTCTTCAAGAGTGTCTTCACAAGGTGCTCCAAGACAAATCTACAATGTCTTCTTTAATATGCGTGCATCCCACTCTTAGAGTATTCTTCAACAGGATCTCAAAACTTGAAGTGTCATTCAATCATGCTTCAATATAGGATCAATCTTCAGTCAGGTCTACAACATGTGACTACACATGCTCAATCCCTCACATGCCACTGTTCAAGGTCTGTCTAAGAGAATGTAGTTTTGAGCTTGAAACTGAGGTTGCACCGAGCTCTCCTTAAGATAACTGCCCATAGATCAAGGTCTTGAAGTTTATCTACAACAAGAGTAAGCTACAAGATGTAAGTCCAAGCTAGAATGCTACCTAACTTCTCCACTGCTCACAGATCTGAGCTTCAATTAGGAGCTTTCACAGGTGGCTTTGTTCCTCAAGATTTCCACTGGTCTGAGCTTCAAGGAGGTGTATTAACATTGTTGTATCTGAACTATATAACACAGAGATGTAACTGAGTTGTACAACACATAACTGTGGTAAAGTATCCGAGCTATCTGTCCTTGTCACAGGTCCTTGTCATTGTTGTATAGAAGAGGATCCGAACTGATTTTATGACTTTAAACCACAAGTCCGAGCTTCTTTACTGAATTCTGTGCACTGTGGCTAGGTTTGTGATCTGAAAATGGAAGTACTTGAAAATTTGTGCAAGGTATCCATTTCCATTAATTAAATGTGTGCAAAATTCTTCAAGTCTAGCTGATTAAACAACTACTTAGATCTATTCTAGAGATTGACTGTAGGGGCATTTACTGGATATGTCACCTTTGATAAAAGGATGAGATCCAGAGGCTACCTGGCCCTTTACAGACTCTGCCTTTAGAACTTGTAGAAGTTAACACTCATGATCTCCATCAAATTATATGTGCAAACTGTGATTCATGTCTTGCAATTGAAACAAAGTGTTTATGGAAACTGGATATGAGTTTATGTGTGAAGGCAAGTTAATTTAATTTTCTGTTTAACATATTAAATCAGAAATGTACAACAAGATAACTTCGGCATAACATGACACAAATGTTTGATGAGCAGTTCACCCCTCCTGGGCTACGTCTACTAGATCAAGCCTCCCAACATGAGCTTGTCCTCTTGTATTAAATGCTTTCAAATGCTAATACAAGTTTAATAGTGTCTCAATAGACAAATTTGAATGCAAATACTGATTCAGAAGACTTGAAAAAGCTAAGAATGCCTTTCAAAATTCACTAAACAGTGAAGAATTACCATAAACAGTGATTTCTTCAATAAGGCCCTGATGGCTCTTTGAACTCCTCTGTAGCTTTTAGGGCTGTAGAAGTCCTCAAACAGGTCTGAAATCTCTTCCATTAGGTTCAGTAGGTTGAAATTAGCTGAAAATGATCTTTGGTTCACCTCAAACAGAGAGGTACATCTCAAAACAGCTCCAACCCCAAAATGGCCCTAGTGGCCCTGAAAACTTTCCTGAAGGTTTTTGGCCTCTAAAAGTCTTCAAACAGTTCTGAAACCTCTTCCATTGGTTTGAGAAGGTGGAAAATAGCTGAACATGGTCTTTGGTTCACCATAAACAGAAAGGTACAACCTAATACAACACTATTACCAAAATGGCTCTAATGGCTCAAAAAGCTTCCCTGAAGCTAAAATGGCTGTAGAACACCTCTACTACCTCTAGAACCTGTACCAATGGCTCTGGAATGTTGAATAAAGTCGAATGACTTTTGGTTCACTTCAAATGGTTAAGCATAGCTCAACACAACTCCAACTCCCTCTTGGCCCTCATGGCTCACATTGCTTCCCTGAAGCAAAAGGGACTGAAGATCAACTCCAATGGCTCTGCAACCTGTTCCAATGGATTCAGAATGCTCTGAATACCCAAAATCAAAAAAACAATTCGTCCAAAAAGGTTCAGCAATGGAGAAGTTATGGCAAAAACCATTTTTGCCCAATTTGCCCTTGAAAACCTCCACTAATTGTGGAGAAACTGTAGATAGCCGAACTAAAATTGGCACTAAGGCCAGATTTGGCAGAACTGGCGCTATAAAAGGCGGGACTGTTTGAATTGACATTAAATGTTAGGCGGTCGGGTCACATGGGACCGCCGACTTAATCGCCGAGAAAACTGCGCATTAACCGTTGCCATAACCCATCTACTGTGGCATTAAATATCGACATACGTGGTCACATTAAATCGTGACTATAACTGTCACCTCTGCAGTTTGAGGGTTTGGAACACGGTTCTTGGACCGTGGTTCTATGGCACCCAGGGTAGCCCCTTATTTGTTTTCCGCCAAATTAAAATTGCAACTATAAGATAATATGTGGAGCATACATAGTTAAGAAACAACGTGGAGTGCAATTGGTAAAACGTGGGACTCAGGTGCATGAGGTCGCCGGTTCAAACCTGATAAGTCACAAAATTTTACATAACAAAAACTTTCATAATCCTTGGCCACGTGGCGGTCTCCGAGCCTGCCACGTGGCAGCATTCCATTGGTTGAAAAATACCAAATCAAATCACTGCCCAATCCGCAGATTCCGCTTGTCAAATAATGATTGGTGCACGTGGAATATTCCTTGGAATATTATTTTTTTTAAATAATTCCAAAGTCAGGTCAACCTTGGTCAAACTCAGCTTTTGAAGTTTACTGAAAACTTCAAACCTGCATAACTTCCACATACAGTGATGAATTTGAGTGTCGTTCATGGCATCAAGATCGTATCGACGAGGCTTATCCGATCATTCAGGTTGCAAGTGATTTTGAACACTTTCAATTTTGAGCTTTTTCCATAGCTCGGACTTGAGCTCCTGATCACACCTCCCAAATGAGAAGCTTTTGGACCCCAAAAGCTCACTGAAATGATGAAACTGAACTGTAATACAAAAAATGAGAGAAATACAACATCCTCTTCCCTTCAGCCTCCAAAAATTTTCCTGAATTGCCAACTGTTCACATGGCGAATTTTGTTGATTGAGCCATGTACTTGTGCCGAATCCCGACCAAGTTTTCTCGCCATACAAATCTGCCATACTGAAACCAGCAATGACCCTTGCTGAACTTTGTGCCCTCATTGCTTGCATGCCCTTCCATCTCATAGAATCTTGCACTTCTTTGCACTGACACTTCGTTCTCTGCACCAATCAACACCAAAGGCACCTTGTGCAACATACGACATCAACAGCAAGTTGACAATGAAATGTGCTATACAATTGACACACAAAATCTGTAACCAGTGTGCACACAACCGACACAAGTCGATAAACATGTATGACACAATCAACACAAGTCGATAAACATGTATGACACAATCGACACAAGTTGATAAACAACAAGATACATCTTGACAAACACGTGTATGTATCATGTACAATGAACTATATACAGTTCGCTAATTACACATACAACCTCTATATACATGTGCAACTTCAGCTCTTCTTTTCAAATACCAACAAGTACATCATCCCAAAAACATGTGGGTGACTAAGAGCTGAATCAAAAGACATTGTTGCAATATAAGTGAGTATCATACTCATCTTTTACACCTCCATGGCGAAACTTTGCAACAACAAATAAATTCCTTCAACTGAAACTGCTTTTACATGCAATCTTGCATCAACTTTTCAACTGAAATACATGCATACCAATCTGAAATTTTCATGTACAACATGAAGATGACTTAATGCAATAAGAAGTTAATCCACTTCCTACCAAGCGAAATCCATGGCATCTTTTGCGATTGCAATACACTTTCATGTGAATCTTCCATTTCCACATCGATAACAGAATCCATAGATCCACTTACGCTAAGCTTTTTGTCCTCTAGCTGCATGTGCTTTGGACGATTTGTTGGATGCAAAGTCCAACAATGAGAGACATCATGTCCCTTCCTTTGAAAAAATGTGCAACTCCTAAGCACTTTCTGAGAAAGTTCTCTTTGCCTCTTCTACTTCCTGTGTGCGTTCTTTTTCAACCAGCATCTTGAAGCAACATGGTTAAATCCACCAAAAAATGTGCAACAAAAATTTCTTTCATTTGAACAAGCAAAATTATCATTCTTTTCTGAAACATAATCAAATTGATCATGTGAATAATTATACCTCTTTTGCTGCATGGAATGTCCATCCTTTTTGTCTTCGAAAGACGATGAACTAGTAGAGGAGACAACTTTCCTTTTCAGACTTTCATCACAGATCTTGTCTTGAAAACTGATTGAACTTGAAGGCTTGCCATAAGCGACATGTTTACCCTTTACTTGCTGCAATGATGGCTTAAAACAATGGCAATCATCCTTAGAACAATTTTGACATATATGCATATTAGAACTTGGAATAAAGGTTCTCTTTAAATTTGCATCACATGCATTCAAGGATTTGGAGTCTTCGCCATTAAACTGCTCATAACCAAGACCAACATTCTTGGGTCGCTCCACAATTGAAATAGAGTCAACCATGCCTTGTGCATGCTTGCCCAAACCTTTGTCTTCTTGATAGCCCATCTTAAACATTATTTTGGACCCGATTCCCCTTGTATGTTTTTCAAAAGAACCAACACACTTTTCAATGGAGGAAATTAAAGACAAGTTGGAATGGTTTACCTCTTCCTCACACTTGTTCTTGGACAAAGCTTCTTGAGCTTGAAGGAGTTGTTTCTCTATGTCATGCAACCTTTGGATAATTGCTTCCTTCTCTTCCTTCATAGCCAACAATTGTGCATGAAGCTTAACACTTTCTCTTTGATCCTCAATGAGAATCTGCACCATATCCTTCACCTTAATGAACTCATTCTTCATGTCATCATTGAAGAATCTCGTGAAGGAGGAAACTTCACTTGTAGAAGAAGTTGACATTATATAAATGGTCAAATAAACAAAAGGAACTTCTGAAGAAAATTTTTCAAAGCTTTCAAACAAATGAAAAACTTTTAACCAAATGTCCTTAAAGACCCCTTCTTATTCAAGCAGCCATAAAAACACAAACTCCAATAGCTTGAAGCAAACACTAATCAAGTGAGTTTGTTTTCCAAAGATAATCTTGAGGTACTTTGGGATAAAGAAATAGCCTACAAATCTTTTTTCCTTTCCAAGACTTAACTATTAACAACTATCTTTTCAACTCAAGAAAACTCATGCAAGCAACCATTTTGCAACCAATAAAATAGTCAATATTTTACACTGTTTTAACACCTTTTGCAAAAAAAAAATGCTCAAGCTGAGCACAAACAAGCTTAACCAAAGCTTTGATACCATCTGATCTGAAAATGGAAGCACTTGAAAATGTGTGCAAGGTATCCATTTCCATTAATTAAATGTGTGCAAAATTCTTCAAGTCTAGCTGATTAAACAACTACTTAGATCTATTCCAGAGATTGAATGTAGGGGCATTTACTGGATATGGCACCTTTGATAAAATGATGAGATCCATAGGCTACTTGGCCCTTTACAAACTCTGTCTTTAGAACTTGTAGAAGTTAACACTCATGATCTCCATTAAATTATATGTGAAAACTGTGATTCATGTCTTGCAATTGAAACAAAGTGTTTATGGAAACTAGATATGAGTTTATGTGTGAAGGCAAGTTAATTTAATTTGTTGTTTAACATATTAAATCAAAAATGTACAACAAGATAACTTCAGCATAACATGACACAAATGTTTGATGAGCAGTTCACCCCTCCTGGGCTACATCTACTGGATCAAGCCTCCCAAGATGAGCTTGTCCTCTTGTATTAAATACTTTCAAATGATAATAAAAGTTTAATAGTGTCTCAATAGACAAATCTGAATGAAAATACTGATTCAGAAGACATGAACAAGCTAAGAATGCCTTTCCAAATTCACTAAACAGTGAAGAATTACCATAAACATTGATTTCTTCAATAAGGCCATGACAGCTCTTTGAACTCCTCTGTAGCTTTTTGGGTTGTAGAAGTCCTCAAACAAGTCTAAAATATCTTCCATTAGGTTCAGTAGGTCGAAATTAGCTGAAAATGATCTTTGGTTCACCTCAAACAGAGAGATACATCTCAAAACAGCTCCAACCCCAAAATGGCCCTGGTGGCCCTGAAAAATCTCCTAAAGGTTTTCGGCCTCTGAAATTCTTCAAATAGTTCTGAAGTATCTTCCATTGGTTTCATAAGGTGGGAAATAGTTGAAGATGGTCTTTGGTTCACCTTAAACAGAAAGGTACAACCCAATACAGCTCTATTACCAAAATGGCTCTAATGGCTCAAAAAGCTTTCCTGAAGCTAAAATGGCTATATAACACCTCTACTGCCTCTAGAACCTGTCCCAATGGCTCTGGAATGCTGAAGAAAGTCAAAAATGACTTTTGGTTCACCTCAAATGGTTAAGCATAGCTCAACACAACTCCAACTCCCTCTTGGCCCTCATGGCTCACATTGCTTCCCTGAAGCAAAAAGGACTGAAGATAAACTCCAATGGCTCTACAACATGTTCCAATGGATTCAGAATGCTTTGTATACCTGAAATCAAAAAAAAAATTCGTCCAAAAAGGTTCAGTAATGGAGAAGTTATGGCAAAAACCATTTTTGCCCAATCTGCCCTTGAAAACCTCCACTAATTGTGGATAAACTGCAGATAGCCACACTAAAATTGGCACTAAGGCCGGATTTGGCGGAACTGGCGCTATAAAAGGCGGGACCGTTTGAATTTACATTAAATGTTAGGCGATCGAGTCACATGGGACCACCGACTTAACCGCTGAGAAAACTGCGCATTAACCGTTGCCATAACCCATCTACCGTGGCATTAAATATCGGCATACGTGGTCACGTTAAACCATAACCATAACTGTCACCTCCGCGGTTTGAGGGTTTGGAACACGGTTCTTGGACCGTAGTTCTATGGCACCCAGGCTAGCCCTAAGGGGCTAGCCCCTTATTTTTTTTCTGCCAAATTAAAATTGCAACTATAAGATAATATGTGGAGCATACATAGTTAAGAAACAACGTGGAGTGCGATTGGTAAAATGTGAGACTCGGGCGCATGAGGTCACCGGTTCAAACCTGATAAGTCACAAAATTTTACATAACAAAAACTTTCATAATCTTTGGCCACGTGGCAGCATTCCATTGGTTGAAAAATACCAAATCAAATCACTGCCCAATCCATAGATGCCACTTGTCAAAGAATGATTGGTCCACGTGGAATATTTCAAGGAATATTCCAGGGAATATTTTGAAGAATATTCCAAGAATATTCCTTGAAATATTCTTTTTTTTTTAATAAATAATTCCAAAGTCAAGTCAACCTTGGTCAAACTCAGTTTTTGGAGTTTACTGAAAACTTCGAACCTGCATAAATTCCACATACAGTGACGGATTTGAGTGACGTTTGCGGCATCAGGATCGTATCGTCGAGGCCTATCCGGTCGTTCAAGTTGCAAGTGATTTTGAACACTTTCAATTTTGAGCTTTTTCCATAGCTCGGACTTGAGCTCCTGAGCAGTTTGAGCCCCTTAAACAGGTCTGTGTCTCTTTAAAACAGGTTCAAGTCTTTCCAACAAGTTCAAGTTTGAGAATATAACCCTAAAACAAGAAAATCTAGTTCGTTCATATACCTGCCCATAGTTCTGTTCAAGTTCTAATTTTTCCACAGCTTGAGGGTCTTCAACCGAGCCACTAATCTTCAATAAGGGCAGCAATCCGAGGTTAAAACACAGAAAGTTTTCCAAAGTTCTGTTCACCACAAGTGATGGTTTATACACCTTTCCACAGGTATCTCCAAGATAACCCAAAAATTAGCCCAAACAAAAATGTCTATGTCATCCTCGAATTCCTGTCTACATCTGTGTCTTCCTGTGATCTTTTCCGAATTCAGACCTTTGTAACTTTCACCGAATTGGATGATGAATGAATAAGTTCAGCTTTATATTTATAGTGGTTTGAATGTTTTGAAGAGACTTGTCTATTGGTAAAGGGGGCCGACATGAGTAACTGATCATAGGTCGGCTTGCCATAAAATATATATTTCTTTAACTTAAAAAATTAATATCTCCCAAACCACTTGGAGTTTCCAACCAAGTAAGAGCTCGTTAGAAAGCTAAAATTATGCTCTAAAAGGTGACGTAAGCGTCATAGTGAAATTCTGCCTCTAAGGTAGTAAAAATATTTTTTAATGTGACTGGTCATTAATTAGTGCAGAATTTAAGGCAGGGCAGATAGGCTTCTCTTGTTAGGCTTCTTCATGGTTTTGGATTTTTCATTGTTTAACACCTTCATCATAGGATCATGTATTCATGTCATAGTGCAGTGATATGACATAGGCAACTTCATCATTAGGACAGTTCCAAGATAGTAAGATAGTCTTCCAACTATCAAATGAGATCTTCCATGTCATCATCTAATCTTCTAACCATGTGATCATCATCACGTGTAGTTCTCCATATGTCATCAAAGATTAAGGTCTAGATCATCAATTGCATGCGACATTAGATCAAGTATTTCTTAGGGCTTCCTTCATTAGTGGTTTGACTTCTTCGTGACTTGACATCTTCATTGTTGGTATCAACCAAGAGTCATGGCGTCATCATCTGGAACCAGTCATCTCAAGAATATTGACATCTCAATCAATTCCATATTGACATCAATGACAACCTTGATTAACAATATTCAAAGGCCTTTAAATTTAGTTTTTGATGGGATTTAGAGGCCTTTAAAAGTGATTGGCATAAAGTCTGGTGATGTCTATATTCCTCGAGGAGCCATTGTGCCTGCTTTGGGAAATGACACAACCTGGGATTTTTAGCCTAAGAAGTTGTTTATTGGAGATGTCTTAACTAGTGGTGATTTATATGTTATATGTGACACTCTTTGAGAATAGTATGATGGAGCATGGGCATTACCAGGTGTGTCGGGGAACCAAAATTTAAACTCAAAACCTTTTGGAATTGTAGTGTTGGGATAGCTAGCAGCTTTGGGATGGAGGACTCTTTGGTTCCTCAACCATAAATTGTACAAAAAATACAGAGAGAAATGGGCTCTCGTCCAAATAATCTTTAGCATTGTTTTCGTCTTCTCCCAATTTGTTTTGTTTTAATCCTTTTTGTTATGTTTCTAGCTTTAAGGAGAGTGGTATGGTTAGTCTTCAAATGGTTGGACCTCAATGTATTTATGATTTTTCATTTTTTTAAGCCTTTGTCTGTAGAGTTGGGATATGGAATACTCGGTAATAATTTTTATGGGATTCAAAGGCCTTTAAAAGTAATTTCCATAAAGTTTGGTGATGTCTATATTCCTTGAGGAGCTGTTGTGCCTGCTTTGGACAATGACACAACCTGGGATTTTCAGCCTAAGAAGTTATTTATTAGAGATGTCTTAACTGGTGGTGATTTATATGTTATATGTGACACTCTTTGAGAGGAGTATGATGGAGCGTGGGCGTTACCAGGTTTGTGGGGGAACCAGAATTTGAACTCAAAACCTTTTGGAATTTTAGTGTTGGGATAGCTGACAAATCTGGACAACTTTGTGGTTCCTCAACCGTAAATTGTACAAAAAATACATAGAGAAACGAGCTCTCGTCCAAATCATCTTTAGCATTGTTTTCTCCTTCTCCCAATTTGTTTTGTTTTAATCCTTTCTGTTATGTTTCTAGCTTTAAGGAGAGTGGTATGGTTAGTCTTCAAATGGTTGGACCTCAGTGTATTTGTGATTTTCATTTTTTTAAGCCTTTGTCTGTAGAGCTAGAATGTGGAATAATCGATAATATTTTTGATGGGATTCAGAGTCCTTTAAATTTAGTTTTTAATGGGATTTAGAGGCCTTCAAAAGTGATTGCCATAAAGTTTGGTGATGTCTATAATCCTCGGGGAGTCGTTGTGCCTACTTTGGGAAATGACACAACCCGGGATTTTCAGACTAAGAAAATGTTTATTGGAGATGTCTTAATTGGTGGTTATTTATACGTTATATGTGACACTCTTTGAGAATAGTATGATGGAGCATGGGTGTTACCAGGTGTGTCGGGGAACCAGAATTTGAACTCAAAACCTTTTGGAATTGTAGTGTTGGGATAGCTAGCAGGTTTGGGATGGACGACTCTCTGGTTCCTTAACCGTAAATTGCATAAAAAATACAGAGAGAAATGTGCTCTCGTCCAAATCATCTTTAGCATTGTTAAAAAATACATAGAGAAATGGGCTCTCGTCCAAATCATCTTTAGCATTGTTTTCATATTTTTAAATTGCTACACCCGATTTTGAAAATATTCTGGAATTTGAGAGATAAAGTTACTTATTTTTCAAATCTGATTGAAAAAAAGCAAGGTCAATCAACCTTAACTTTTGTCTATTCAAATTTGGAATTTTTTAAAAATTTATAATCTACATAAAATACCTCAATGATATTTTCTTTAGATTGTATTTTGTGAGAACAACAACACCAAATTTATATTTTTAAAAGAATTTTTTTTTACAAATTAATGCAAATGCCACAAATCACATGAGTTATTTAAAATCAAGTTAAAAATTTGAAAATATTAATATTAAAAATAAAATTTTATGTAATTTATAAAATTGGATTTTTTATTTATTTTATATAATCTTCTTAAATCTTCTATTCCTCCTCCTTCCCCTTCTCCTTTCCTTTGCAGCTCTTGGTGCAATTGATAGTTTAAAATGGATAAGAAATTAGTTAATATGGATAGATTTACTTTTTAAAGTAATATATATATATATATATATATATGGAAAAATAAAATAACACTTTTCAAAGTTTACAAATAAGCAAATCAAAGAGGGTAGAGAGGGTACGTTAGGATGGTTGGACTTTGTGAAAAATCCTTATTACCCCTTTAAATTTTTCAATGGAGGGTTGATTGTTGATAACTTTTTAAAGAGATAATTATTTGTGAGTAGTGTTTTCTGATCATATTAAATGACTAGAGTATTATATTTTTTTAAAATGGATGAGAAATAGGTTAACAAATGAGTATGGCTTAGTAGGAACTATTTCAAAACAATGGGATTTGAGTGACAATTGGAAGATTTAAAGAAGAAGAAGACTGACTATTCAAAAAATATGTTTACATGATAAATTCAGAGAAAGACTCTTGGTATAAATATTAAAAACCATTGGATAAGATATTGTGCTTGAGTGAACTGAACAGGAGGAAGGAGGAAGACTATAATATAGGTGGGTAGTCACATTGGAAATCCACAAACAGAGTCCCAAGTGCACCAATTTCACTATGCACTTCATGGATTAAGTCCCTATGCTGGATTAAGAACTACATTGATGTTTCAATTTGAACTTCCAAATTGGCCATTAGGATTTGAAGAGAGTGGAGGGAGGAGGCATGCTAACCCAAAACTACTATGATAGCGATGAGGCCCTGGTGGGCCATGACAATAAAACAAGGCAGTGACATTCCTTGGTTAATAATTCTCTCTTGTAAATAAATGTAATTATTTCAGATGGCTAATAGAGAAAAATATAATATTCTATTTCTCAAGGAAGGAGATTGATCAATCATGGGAGGCTAAGTGGTTTTAAAATAGTTGTAAGCATATTGATCTTTGGCTTTGGAGTAAAATAAAGTTCCTATTTGAGACTCTCGGAGACTTTCGTCACCCCTCTTATTTTATATGGCTGTGAGGTTTGAGGTTGCATTATATCTAAAGAATCATGGAAGAAGATCGAGTTGATCAAAAAACAATTTATAACCTATACCCTCAAATTAAAGGAGATCATCTTAGAGAAAAGGATAATATAAAAAATACTATTACTTTTGAATTTAAGGATAAGTTGTGGGATCATATGGAGCTAGAAGGGAAAAGGAAGCTAAGATATTATAAGGAGGTGATCTACCCAACTCTTGCTAACCATAATTATCTTGTGTCTTCACTAGTGCTAACAAGAAAATGAACATTGGAAGATAAGAACTAATTATCATGAGCTCCAAAGTGAAATTGGTTGTTGATCTATTCCCAAACCACCTTGCGATGAAAGAATCTATCACCTTTATGATACTAAGAGGGTTGAAGATGAAAAACGTTTTCTTAAATTGCTCCACTCTTACTCACATATGTTCTTATTTCCAAGACATTTTCCATACTACCAACCTTCTTAACTTGATAAATGGGCATAACTATAGTGACCTAAGAATGCTTCTTTCCCTTCTTTTTTATCATAGAAATAAAATATTAAAGAGTCTCAATTAATCTCTTACTTTCTTAAGCTTAGGTATACCACATTGGTCTTAGTAGAAGTTAATAATCATCATCATCAATAAAAATAAATAAAATTAATTAAATATTACCATTTTTATTATTAGGTCAAAATCAATGAAATAATTATTATAAATAATCTCTATAGACAGTCATAATATTAATGAACCATTTGAATATTAAAATGATGGATAATAAACTAGTGTTCCTAACTTAATATGTTTTTAGGTAGTGAAATGATAAACATTATAAAAAAATATTTAAATATTAACTTTTGTTTTTAATTCATAGAAATATTATTTTTTCAAATATTCAAAATATCATCATCAGTAATATAATTAATTATATTATAATAACTAAACATCTATCATATTATACAGGTATAGTCTAACTTATAGATGAAATAATTTTTTTCATCTGAATTGGACGACATAATTTCAAGCAACATTGTAATTTTATGTTGTTTAAAATACATTTTTGAATGCATAAATGGATTCAAGACCCTGAAAAACCCTCAGGGCACAAGAATTCAAAGTATTAAACAACTAAAACTCAAGTTTGCAAAAACTTCGCATCCTGAAATCACTATTGTTCTCCTTACTGAATGAGAGATGTTTTGGAAATGCCAATAATATACTTAATTATATTATAATAACTAAACATCTATTATATTATTAATGAGCATCGAATTTAATAGTTTTAATTTATTAAAATTAAATTATAAACGATGTTTAATATTAATAACTAAACATCTATTATATTGATGATGATGATTAACGTTCACAACCTTAAGAAAGTACTTAAAATCCCGAAGTTGGGAAACACTTTTTGGCAGATGGTTAGAATTTGGGAGAAATTTTTAATTTCTCGTCTGAGAAAATAGTCAACTCTATTTCTCGACCGAGAGTTTTAAAAACTCTCGTCCGAGAGATTTTAAATATTTCGCCCGAGAGTTTGATTGGGTTTAACCAGAGTTAAAATTATCTCGGATGAGAGTTATGCATTTTCTCGTCCGAGAGTTGTATTGACATAAAATCTCGGGAAGACTCTCGGACGAGAGTTGTTTAACTCTCGTCCAAGAGTTTGATTGTTATATGTTGGTCTTCAAGCTGCTAACAGGGAATGGCGATGGGGATGCCGAGAATGATATAAATAAGCATAGGCATGTAATTCCCTTTCTATTATCACTGGGATGAGTATGAGCACGATGCCAATAAAACCCAACATCAACTTGTCAGGAATCGCTAATCTGTGTTACACATGAAGACACACTTCCAATAAAGTAGCGCCTGTAAATACCATCGCCAAAGTTGAAATGGCCACCAACCCACGGCGTCTTGCGAGGAATTCCATGGCACTGATAATCCACCTGGAAGGCATTTTTCTTCCCTCTTTTCTTTCTGTGTTTTAGACTGTACGTTAAGCTCAAGCCGCGCTATTGCTTGAATTTTAAAAAAATCGTGTGAAACAACGGGATAGTATAATTGATACTGGCCATCTTACCGACTCCAAATTTGTAGCAGTCTACGGTGCTGGATTTTTTGAGCACATGATCGATGGGGACAATTGGAAATTAATGTATAACAAACTGAGTCAGAATGGAGAACGCGAGATTCTAGTCAATGGACTACTAAAACGAATCCAGGCAACAACTGTGCATTGAATCTTTAAGGCTCTATAGTCTGTTAATGGTTTTTCGAAATGAGACTGGACTTTGATAAATGAACAAAAAAAATTTAGGCTAAACTCTTGTTTGATATTTTTTTATACTCTCGGCCGAGAGTTTCCTTGGGTAAACTCTCGGCCGAGAGTTTTTTGAACTTTTGGCCGAGAGTTTGGCCGCTCGGTTAAATGTAACTTGTGGGGGGTTAAACACTCGGTCGAGAGTTTAATAAATGTCTCGTCCAAGACATTATCTCGGCCGAGAGTTTCTGGTCAACGAAAAACCCAGAAAATTCGATAGTTTTCAGGAACCTGCAACTTTGGAAGGGCGGAACACCTACAAAAACAAAATGTTATATTTTGGACCAGGTACCATTAGATTCATCTCTGAATCTAGTTTATGATGATGTAAGATTTGTGGAGTTTCATTAAAAATTTCAATTTGTTATTAATTTTTTACTAAACTGTGTCACTGTGGAATTTCATTGTTCAAAAAATTGCACTGAATGAAAATTCAATAACTTTAAAATGAAGACACCAAAAAATTCAGAAAAATCATATTGCATTTCCTCTCCCTGTCTACTTCAAAAGGGTACTCTCATTTTTCTTATTGACGATCACATTGAAAAGAAAATCTAGGGCTCATAAAATGTACTGAAACATCACCGTTTTTTTGTCTTCGTCCATTTCAAAAAATAATAAAAAATAGTGATTTAATCTGAAAATTACCGAAAAATAGTCAGTGCACTAGTGCAATATATGCAGATTATGATGATATGGTTTATTTCCAAAAAATGAATAACATTCCCTAAAAAAAGTTAGGGTTCAAAAAGTGACTATTTATGTTTGCCTGAAAATTTCAAGTATATGCAGTTAGTAAACAACAAATTTACCCCTCTATATGTCAATATTTAAAAAAAAATAAAAATAAAAAGTACGGAGGTAAGACAATTCTCTACAATTCTTCTTTTTATGTCAAAGTATAATTTGCATTAAAAATATGAGTTTAGTGGAGTTGAAGTTGAAAAAGAATAGAAAATTACAATTTTCAACGTCAAAAAAGGGCAAGAAGTGTTTCCCAACTTCACATTTTCACAAACTCGTTAGTATTTTATTTCTATGATAAAAAATGAGGGAGAAAAGTGCTCTAAGATCACTATAATTTTGTTGACTTAATAAGTCAAGAATGTTGGAAGCATAACAAATGTTCTAGAACTGAGAGGTGATTTGAGTAAGAGACATGCAATCTAAGAGAAAGTGCAAGAGTTTTGGAAATAGACCAACACCCATTTTTGCTAGGGAGCTCACGAGAATTAGTTCTTATCCTTGCAATGTTCATTTTTTTTTAACACTAGTCAAGTCAAAGAGATAATTCTGGTTAGCAAGGGTGGGGTTGATCACCTCCTTATAATACCTGAGCTTCCTCTCATTAGTTCTTATCCTTGCAACGTTTATTTTCTTTTTAACACTTGTCAAGACAAAGAGATAATTTTGGTTAGCGATGGTGTGGTTGATCACCTCCTTATGATACCCGAGCTTCCATTTTCTCCCTATCTCCTTATTGTCCCACAATTTATCCTTAAATTCAGAGGTAATAATATTTTTAATATTATCCTTATTCCCCAAGATGATCTCCTCCTTTATCCCAATGGTCAAGCCAAGATTTGGAGTCCTTGTGCCATCCACGCTTGAAACGAAGGTGGGAGTTTTGGCTATAGTTAGAGGTAATTTTAGTAAACCTTGTGGCTTCAATGTTGTAAAGCTTACTTTTGTACATCAAATACCTAAACATATTCATGATTTCAATGGAGGAAAGGCTAGCTTCGATCAAGAGGATAAGATAGGAAATATTTCCTTTAATCTTGAGGTTGTAGGTTATAAATTTCTTTTGAATTGTCTTGATCTTCCTCCACTCTCTGGATATACTGCAACCCAAAACTTCACAACCATATAAAATAATAGGTGTAACGAGAATATAAAAAAATAATTGTTTTTTACTCCAATTATATATATATATATATTATTTTTTCATATATTCAAAATATCATCACTAATAATATAATTAATTATATTATAATAACTAAACATCTATTATATTATAAATAAGCATAGAATTGAATATTTTTCATTTATTAAAATTAAATGGTAAATGGTGTTTAATATTAAATATTTAGATATGTCAAAATTGAAATAAAAAATTTAACTATATTTTTAATAATTAAACATCTATTATACTAGCAGTTGCCCCAAAAGATGCAAAGAGAGGCCAATAGGTTTGTTAATTTGGAAGAGTTGAATGAGAAAGACATTTGTAAACATGTATGCCATATGTTTTTCATTTCCAAAAATAGCAGATCAACTTTTGAAGATAACTATAACACACACCCTAATTGAAAACTATAAAAAAAAATATTTATGTTTGTTTTAATGTTTATGCATTTTAATTTAGAATAAAAATTTTGATAGGTGTTGTTATAAATTATTTTATTTTATGTAAAATAGTGTAATGTGTTCATTCTCTTCTTTTTTTCACCTTCTAACTTTCATCATAGAATTTAAGTTTTAAAGATACTTTAAGAAAAACATTTAAATATTATTCTTCTAAAATAAATTACAGAACATTTACCAAATTTATTATTATTATTATAATTAGCTAATTAACATAATTTATAATTATTATTTAAGATGTATAGCAATAATATTTTTAAATACTCTTTGGTTACTGTTTAAATATGAATCCATATGAATAAAATTTGGACAATAAAGTAACTAAGAAAATATTTTTTAATTAAATTTGATTGTCCTATATTATTTCATGCTTCTCATGATGGTAATAAAGATTGATTCATTGAAACTCGTTATCATAATTTTGAGAGAGAATGTATGACATTTTAATCCTTTCTAGCAATAAAGTATTTATTTGGTTAGATATCATAATTATAAAATGCAATTAAAAAGCCTGAATAAAGCTAACTACCTAACTACCCTATGTGGTCAAAAGGTCAAAGCTAACCACCGAACTATCCTATGTGGTCAAAACTATGTAAATCATTATTACAATATTTAAGATATTCATTCTATTTTGTGTGGAGAGAATAGACCTCTTGAGCTAAGGCCAGCCAGCACTAAAAATGAACCATTTATATTCTTTTAAAAAGGTTCCAGAGAAAGATACTGCTAATTATTATTACTTTAAAAATCATTATGAGTAAGGGCATATATAGAATAGAATTGAATATTTTTATTTAGTTTTGGGAATTATTTAGATTAATATGACAGTAAAATGAGATTTGTGAGGTGTAGTCATGGCAGCTCAACTAACCTTAAATTTATGTATATTATTTAAATCATTATGTTTCATTGAGTGCTTCTACTTTACTTACCTGGATACAAGGTATCACAACATCACATGTACAACATTCTCTGCTTCTCCTTGCTTACAATGCAAGTGAAGACACTTTTATTTATTTATATTTTTCCTGCATGGAGATTTTCTCTCGGAAGTATTGTTGTTTTTTTTTGTGTTAATTGATTTAGCTCATATTAATGAAATCTCAATTTCTAGGCTAAATACCATCATACCACCACAGCTTCATCCACATAATGCTTATTTTCTCAATGGTGCCACATTGAAAAGATGAAGAAATAAAGGAGGCTAATTCACATTTCTCAATTTCTGGCCTAGATACCATCATACCACCACAACTTCATCCAACAAAAAATGTAGAACAAAATGCATATTTTCTCAATGGTGGCTCATTGAAGACATGAAGAAATGGAGGCTAATTCACCTTTCTTAGGCCTCAGATTTTCTCTGGAAAATATTGTTGTGGAAACATCTTCTCTGTAGAAAGAAGATTCATTTTGATTCACTTTCATGCATATTTATGTTATATTGAAATATTTGTTTTTCCTTATAATCAGATTGCAATTCATACTTACTAAACATAAAACAAATATGAAAAACATATAAAAGCAATTTATGAGTGATAGGATTACAAAATATCTACATTCATGGGCAGGGGATGACAATAATCTCACATAACAATTATTCTTCATTTTATCTTGATATCATCTTAAAACTATTTAAAAGAGAATCTAGGGTTTTACGTTTTTCTCACAACATAAATGAGTTTGCACATAATTAAATAAAAAATAAAATACAGTTGTATAGAAGTTTGGATATCACTAGACAGAATAACATTCAATCATACCCATCATACCATGCAATGTTAAATTTCCATATTTTATTTCACTAACCATATAGATGTAGAAATTTATAAACACAATAATGTATTTCCGGATTTTCCTGTTCTAACAAATTAATCTTATGTTAAATAAAAAATCCTTCCACTTAATTCTTTGGGGAAATTAAATCGCCAATTGCAAAACACATATGAAGCAAAATCAATCGCACATAACAAGATGTTTTACCAGGAAAGCTTAAAACTAAAACCCCCAACTATCATATATTATGTATATCAATGGAACATGTAACAATATCATACAAAGCTCAGCTCATAGAGCTCTCAGTATAATCTACAATCGTCACACACTGTCATGTAGAAATTTGCATATCTATGCACCAATTTCTTGCCTCCTGACAACCTGCCTCCATTGCGCAATCCCTGCTGAAGAAGACCCCTGAATGAATTCGACCTTGCCTTGCCTTGACTTTGCAATCCTCATAAGAATCTCCAATGTGTGTGTAGATGCATTGAATGCATCACTATAGTCACAACAAATAGTCCATCTCACCCTTTCACCTATCTCTCCACTGGATTTGACAAGCAAGTAGTTAACTGCTGTATTTGTTCAGTTGCAAGTAAGACACTACTTGTGAATTAATTAAATAATTAACTCACTCATCTTTCACTAGTGTATGTTCAGTTACAACTAGCACAATTTAGTTTAACTCACTGAACTGAGTTAAACTAAATAATAACTCACATAACTACTCTTCCAACTCTGTCACAACTTGCCACCGTCAGTTATAACTAAGTCCTCCATGCATGAGTCACCAACCAACCTTAGAATTCGAAATTCCTTCAGCCCACTGATGTGACACATCTATTCACTAAAATAAAGTGCTCCAAGAGAATAAGTTACTATTTATTGTCTGATTATTATTAAGGGCTAATAATAATCGACATGCATTCTAATTTTAGATTTGTGATCTATAAATAGACTTCGCATATCTTCTAAAAATAGAAACTCATCTAAAAATAGATTTTTCTCAACCATCTAGAATCAGCCTCCTGTTAATTTTAGATTTTTCTCATCATGTTTATTTTTAGACATACACCTAAAAATAACCTGTGTGGGCCCCACCTAGTTTAGGTGATTATTTTTCACTAGGATCAAGGAATGATGTTTCTGGATGCCACTTTCACTGTTTCTTGTTGCAATCTTCAACACTCCCTCTCAACAAGAAACAAATATCTTTGCATGCGCCCTACAATACTTGCATGCAACACTTCCAAAACTGAATAGCCTCCAAACAACTCAATAAGTCTAATGCATCTGTCATCAAAGTCTTCTGTCTTCTGCTTAGCTACTGCACATGTCTTCAGGAACCACTGCGTTGTTGAACTTTGCACCCATTCACTCTGCACTTGATGTCAACTATGATTCGCGCTCCAGTATCCAACACTGTCACTTTGATCTGACTGCATCAATCCAACTGATCATGCTACTGCTGCTCTATGGGATCCTAGTAGCCAGGTTCGATTCATGAGATCCACACCATCTCAATGAATCTTGACCAGAAATATCTTCTTGGGATTACTCATACATGTCGCCCCACCTCTCACCTGGTGGTATAGCTGCATGCACTCCCTCTGCCTATCTGGCATGAAATTTCTCTGCATGAGTGGTTTCTCCCGCTCCATGATCCTCCACATGTGGTTGCTCCACATCTTGAGGTTCACTCTTACCTTCATGCAAATTCTACTCCCTCTCAAGCAACAATTGCATGTTTTCCTCACACTTCCCAACAGTAGGAAGCTCCATAGAAATCCCATCGACTTCAAGTCTGTAGAGATTATTAACTCGAATCCCAACCTTCTTGGCTTGCCCTATTGCTTTGTGTCGCAGGAAAAATTTTCCTTCACTAAAGACATTGCGACTGAGATTAAATTATTCTCATCTTTTAAATGAAAGAGTTTACCTAACACCCTCTGAAAGGTAATCGTACCAATGCCAGTCGTCACCCAACTCAACATGCATATGGAGATCTTTCTCCACCAAGTCACTGAACAATTTCTCATCTCCCGTCATGTGAAAGGAAGCACCACTATCAAAATACCACCCCGATTCCAATGCACTAGACACCATGCACGTGATCAATGAGAATTCAAGCTCAAATTGCGAGGCAAGGGCCTCACCAGCTGTAGCTCCAACAACCACCTTGTTCTTCTTCTTATGTGGACAATTTGTGGCAATATGTCCAAACTCGTGACAATGAAAACACTTCACTTTGGACATGTTGTGCTCCTTTCCATCTTCTCCGGCCTCAGATATAGAATGGAATTTCTTCCCCTTCTTCTTCTTCGCCTTGGCAGCCAAAGCACAATCCTCTTCATCATCAAGCTTTGATGAAGAGCCATCTCTGGTGTTCCGCCTGAACTCCTCCTGCACTAGATCCGACCACAGTCGTTCCCAATCTAGCAGTTTCTCTCGTCCATTGACAGAGTCTTGATAAATGTGCCAACTCTTTGGAAGCCTAAGGAGAGCTAAGCTCACCAAGTCATCATTTGCAACACTGACTCTTACACTCCCAAGCTCATCCCTGCATTGGAGAAACTTTGTCAAGTATACTGGAATAGTGTTGTTCTTCTCCATCTTGATTTTTCTGAGTTTATCCTTCACCGCCAATTTCCTATGGTCGTTGCTGCTTTGGAAAAGATTCGTCAAAGCCTTCCACATAGCATATGGAGTGGCTTTCCCATGAAGGCTTGACACAATATGGTCTTTCACACCTTCCAACAGAATCCTCCTCGCCCTTGGTACTTTATTTTGCCATGTGTCAAGTACTACAACATCTGCCGAAGTGGGCTTAGGAACATCGCTATCGATGAACTCCTTCAAGCCATTATCTTCAAGCACCGCCTCCATCTTGTCCTTCCAGGCTATGTAGTTTGAGCTGCCCTTGAGTGCATACTCCAGCCATAACCCATTGAAAGCCATTTCAATGTATACTCAATTGTCGCACCAAGAAAATATTACAAAAAATTTCAAATTGTCCATCAACACAAAAGTCAGCACCGCTTCAATATTGCAATCTCCAGTGATTAACACTTCTCTGATACCATGTAGATATTTATAAACACAATAATGTGTTTCTGGATTCTCCGGAACTAACAAATTAATCTTATGTTAAATACAAAATCTTTCCACTTAATTCTTTGTGGAAATTAAATCGCCAATTGAAAAACACATATGAAGCAAAATCAATCGCACATAACAAGATGTTTTACCGGGAAAGCTTAAAGCTAAAAAAACCCAACTATCATATATTATGTATATCAATGGAACATGTAACAATCTCATACAAAGCTCATCTCATAGAGCTCTCATTGCAATCTACAATCATCACACACTATCATGCAGAAATTTGCATATCTATGCACCAATTTCTTGCCTCCTGACAACCTGCCTCCACTGCGCAATCCCTGCTGAAGAAGACCCCTGAATGAATTCGACCTTGCCTTGCCTTGATTGCGCAATCCTCATAAGCATCTCCAATGTCTGTGTAGATGCATTGAATGCATTACTATAGTCACAACAGATAGTCCATCTCACCCTTTCACCTATCTCTCCACTGGGTCTCCACTAGATTTGACATGCAAGTAGTTAACTGCTATATTTGTTTAGTTGCAAGTAGGACACTACTTGTGAATTAATTAAATAATTAATTCACTCATCTTTCACTAGTGTATGTTCAGTTATAACTAGCACAACTGAGTTTAACTCACTGAACTGAGTTAAACTAAATAACAACTCACATAACTACTCTTCCAACTTTGTCACAACTTGCCACTGTCAGTTATAACTAAGTCCTCCATGCATGAGTCACCAACCAACCTTAGAATTAAAAATTCCTTCAGCCCACTGATGTGACACATTTGTTCACTGAAATAAAGTGCTCCAAGAGAATAAGTTAATATTTATTGTCTGATTATTATTAAGGGCTAATAATAATCGACATGCATTCTAATTTTAGATTTGCGATCTATAAATAGACTTCGCCGATATTCTAAAAATAGAAACTCATCTAAAAATAGATGTTTCTCAACCATCTATAATCAACCTCCTGCTAATTTTAGATTTTGCTCATCATGTCTATTTTTAGACATACACCTAAAAATAGCTTGTGTGGGCCCCACCTAGTTTAGGTGATTATTTTTCACTAGGATCAAGGAATGATGTTTTTGGATGCCACTTTCATTGTTTCTTGTTGCAATCTTCAACAATAAAATTATAAGTCATGCACAAAAAAGCTACACTATTTCAGAGAATGCATACACTGTAAATTTGCAATATTCAAGAGAATTGGACATGAACATAAAATATACATTATTTAAGAGATACATACATAGTACATTTACATTATTCAAGAGAATTAGATACATAGGAGTATCTAGGAAAACTGCGATTCCCCATGGAGGAGCTCAAATATTCCCCTACCAGGTTGTAGAGAACCTTGCTTATCTCTTTGTGTATATAATCTTCTCAGGGAAAGTCTCTCTATGTTTGCTTAGAAAACTTGGGCATTTTATTTCTTTCCATATTTAATAATGCAAGGCCCATAGTTGCTTACCTGAATTGATTTGTGTGGGAGAGCTTTGTTCTTGATCTATTCACCAACAATTCTCCAACTTTAGTATCTAATACCGTTTTTCGGCCAATGAGTGGACTGTTAAAAATCATTTGGTGCCTATAAAATTTAGAACCATAATACACAATACAGTTACATTATTCAAGAGAATTAGATACACAAGAGTATCTAGGACAACTAAAAATTCCCCATGGAAGAGCTCAAATATTCCCCTACCAGGTTGTAGAGAATCTTGTTTATCTCTCTGTGTATATAATCTTCTCAGGGAAAGTCTCTCTATGTTTGCTTAAAAAACTTGGGCCTTTTATTTCATTCCATATTTAATAATGCAAGGCCCATAGTTGCTTACCTGAATTTATTTGTGTGGGGGAGCTTTGTTCTTGATCTATTCACCAACAATTCTCCAACTTCAGTATCTAATACCATTTTTCGACCAATGAGTGGACTACTAAAAAACATTTGGTGCCTATACAATTTAGAACCATAAAGGAATAAAGATAGAGCCAGAGCCATAATTACAGCCAATGGTAATCTAGTGCAATTGTTTTTTTCTCAAAGGAGAAATGCCAAACAACGGTAACTACACTCTGCATCTCACTTATGGCAGGTTATTCCCGTCATTGAACAAATTACATAGAGATCCACTAGAAATATAATAAGGTAGGTGTTCTAAGAATAAGATTCCTACTTCCTAGACCCTATTACATTTATATGTAGGTGTTTGATTACAAAGAATATGTAGTTGCTACACAATAAATGCAATGAAATAAATGAGATAGTCCAAAACTTCCCCACAGGGTGGGATTTTACCTTACCGCATATAGACACCCCCCCTTCTTTTCGTAATATATTCTCTTCTCATGGTTCCGTATGAAGATGATTTAATTTTCTTATTTTCTCTTGTTAAAACACCCATTGAAGTGAAGTGTGTGACTCGTGCATCCAATTTCAATTTCATTTTGTGACTATAATATGGAGATAGATTGTCTTGCATATTAGCAATCACTTACCTTCACAATTCTTAATTCCGATATACAAAAAATATAGATGAAAATTTGAATATGTCGAGTTATATACGTCAATTTAAATTAATGCATATTATTTCAATTAATAAAATTAATAAAATAGACACTGAGCAAATTATTGGGAACACATTCAACAGAAAAAGAAAATTGTTCCTTATTTTCATAATACCGTTCAATCTATGCATTGATGTTTTTGAGGAAGCATCTGTCAGGATATGAAGATGAATGGAAGAACATAATTAGCACAAAATTACATGAATGATCAGTACTTTGTTTATTAATCTCTGTGGAAGGTCAGGATTATAGTAATTGATTTTGTGTTATTTAATTTTTGGTAATAACTAGTTTTGAAAATGCATCTGGGCATTATAACAAAGTCATGATCTAGGCTCAGACTCGGAGTCAGACTCACTGTAAGGATATTTCCAAAATATTCAATGCAGAGATATTGTATGAGGTTAAATTTTCAAGTCAAGTATAGTGGGTGTAATAATCAATCTTCTCTTAGTCAATTCAGAAATTTTGTTATTCAATGAAATTCCATTCAGAGTACGAAACAGAAAGGGATTGAGGGAAATAGAAAGGGAATGAGGGATAGATCAATGTTCTTTCTAGAAATTCTATTTTCTTCAACGGTATATTACTAGCAGAATGCAGAAGGTCTTCACATAACTTTGGTCTAGAACAAATCAAACCCAATGGTTGACTTAGTATATCACCATATTATCCATTCCTAGTCTCCAACATAGAAATAACAAATATGGCATAGAGAAAAAAACATAATAAAAAAAATCTCACCCTGCATTCGAGCTGAATCTCACAAAATTCATCTACACATGGGCGGCATGGGAGTCGAGCCTCCATTTTTATCGCTTAGATAATAATTTCAGCCTTCACATCAACTATTTTAATCACACTATAGCTAACTGAACCTTTAATGCTTCGGCGCTTGGTGGCCGTTGTGCCCACTGTTTATGTAGTTCTCTAATTATTCATAAGTGGATAGTGAAATCTTTGTCTTAAAAGGAAGGAACGAATGACAGTATCAATGTTCAAATAAACTTTATGACGAGCTGTGAGCACCGAGGGCAGAATAAACTGCGGAGAATCTTAAAACACCAACAAGGAACAAATGATAGTATCAATGTTCAAATAAACCTGGGGGCAGAATAAACCGCGAAGAATCCTAAAACATCAACATTTTTATTCTTCTTGACAGAAAAATTCAATCTCACTTGTATTGCAAATCAATAAATATTTTTAATAATCTCTGCACTATTAAATAGTATAATTTTTTTTATTATGGATTATGTGATGCAACATGATTCAAACCTGAGACATGATTCGAACCTGAGACTCGACTCTGGTTGGGCTCTCTGTTAAGCCGATGAGTTCAGCAATTGGTTCCTAATTGAAACAACGACTTCCAATTTTGTAGCCCTGAGATTAGCCTAATGCCTGGTGAACAACATGATTGTGGTTGCATGTGCCATGACTAGGGTTGTAACATCTGCTGGATGAAGGGATCTGTATATGTTCATTTTATGCAAGTTTTCCATGGATTTGCTTCAGAGCAAGGGGGAATGTTTGCAGAAAATCTTCTGAAAAAAGTCAGTACAATATATGTTCTTTTTGTGCAGGTTTTCCATGGATTTTCCTTGGAGCAAGAGGGAATGTCTGCAGAAATTATTTTGAAAGCAATCAGTACAATAGAAGAAGAATATTTGGCCAATACAACCACACATTGCTTCTGTGGGATCTTGTTGTCTTGTAGGAGCAATATCCAATAATATGTTATATCTTGCAAACCTTGGTGATTTAAGAGTGTTTTGGACAGTTTGTGCCTAACAAAGAAATCAGTTAAAGCAGAGATATTGTTGTTGAACATAACGTAGCCATGGAGGAGGTCCAAAAGGAATTAAAATCGCTTCACCCAGATGATGCACATAATGGGCTTTTTTATGAGGCCCTGAAACTCTTTTATGAAATGCCTAAGAAAACATATATTTCGTGGAATGCACTAGTTTTAGGATTTTTACATAATGGGATTGTTGATGAGGCCTAGAATCTCTTTAAGGAAATGCCTCAAAGGACAACGATGTCATGGAATGCAATGATTTCAGGATTGGCGCAAAATGGACTGGTTAATGAGTCTTTAGATCTCTTCAAAGAATGGTCTAAGGACTCACAATCTATCATCTATAACTAAACTTCAAGCCTCAATGATTCCTCCTCATCTTTCTACTTATCGATATCAAGAATAGATTGGGTGGCAACATATATGACTTCCAAGGAAGATGTGAGGAAAACATTCACTACATGCCTCAAATTTTATCAAGGTCATATTTTAAGCAACAAATTTTGTCGCCCATTTCCTTCCCATAAAACTTGCAACTCAATTTATATCAATTATAAAGCTCTAACAGCTCACCATGTTCCCATAGTGGCAATATGGATGACTTTCAATGAAAATGTCGAGCCCACTTCATGCCTTCGCATTCTAGCAATAATGTGGTAATTTGAGCAACAAATTTTGTTATTCATTTCCTTCCCACACACTTGCAACTCAACTTCTATTGATTATGAGGGCCAAGACACTCACCATAATCTAACAATGGCAATATGGATTACTTCCAAGGAAGATACAACACAAATTCCCACTTCATGCCTTGGAAATTTGGCAAGATGGTATTTTAATTGATAGAATCTACCATCCATTTCCTTCCCACACAACTTGCAACTCAACTTTCATTGGTTATGATCGTCAATCAACTCACCAAATTCTTGTAATAGGTCCAATGCCTTCACCAACATTTTTGTATGGAACTAATTAGACCTAGGGCACAAAAAGAGAGAGAAATTAACAAAAAATAATATCGCAAATAGAAAATAAGACCTAGAAAAGCATTGAGTCTGTAATTGAAAATTGGTCAAACGAGAAAAAAATAATAGACATGCCAAACCTTATTACTAATCTTAAAAAAATAAAAAAAATGCATGCATATTTTTTTAATACCTATGAAAATGAGAAGTGTATATCAAAATTAATCCTCACTCCATTAATGGCAATTGAAACACTTGATTCCCCTTCCTCAATTCAATGAAAGACAATGATAAACTCTTCAACCTTCGTATTTCAAAATGAGGTTAAAAAAATTAAAAATCAAATCTTAAATCGTTATTGACACAAACCCAGTGATACACTCCTTCAACTTGCAGTATTTTAAAAAATCATGAAATTCTTGTAAGTTCATAAATATTATGTTAATTTTAGATGATAACATCATCAACTTGGAGAACTCACGATATGTCACAATATTACAATATTTGCAACACTAATCTTACTTGTCGACTATTTTATTTTCAATTTAAAAGAAAAGAAAAAAATTTATAACTTTTTCAAAATTGTTATTTCTTAAAGTTGGCTTGTACTGGACCCTAAATACACAACTACCAATGAAGAAAAAAAAATGAAACCTTAGCCTAATCAATGGAAAAATAATGAATTCAAGGTTCATGGTAATTAAAGAAATATGTTCATTGTAACAAGTTAAGAAGACCTCATAAAAGTTTTTCCTATAATTTCTTACAATGGTTAAAGTTTGCATTGTCACTATCCTGTAATTTGTTTAATTGCTTGAAAAGGTAATAATGACTAGAGAGGAACTAGTCAGCCAGCAAGTCCCCAAAAATATCGTATAATGTAGCTACTTCTATACGTGTAGATGTCATGATTTCACATCAACCAATAAATACCAATTTGACCTTCAATGGGAAAATGCAGCTCAACTGTGGAATAGAAGAGACAAATAAATCAAATGAACTCAGGGGAGAAACATCCTTTCTGTTAATATTTCATATTGAAAAACCATCTGTGATATACATTACAAACTTCAATGTTAATTTACATTCAAAAAACCTTGTAAGAACTTAGTGACAATGCAAGGTATATCTCAGCCCATTTTAACAGCTAGCATACAATTGCCAATCTAAAAAAACATGAGTTTTCACAAACAGATTTGACTAGAGTGATTAAGAAATAAATAAATAGAGACATATGAGGTGACACAGAAGAACACAAAAATAAATTTGGGTGGTTCATTTCAATCCTGAAAAGATCTCAGGAAAAATGTTTTAATGTTAAGAAGTAATGGACAACCTTGCCCTAATCAAGAAACGATAAGAAATTGACAAAAACAAAGGGAATAGAAAAAAATGTGCGTTGAGGGAAAAGAGATTAATTCACTTGATTATTATCTTCTTTTGCAACTATCCAGTATTCCACCCAATTTCTCTTTGATTTGGTCATTTTTGTTACACATCTTTGGAAGATACAATAATCAAATTTGGAAACCAAATTTGTTTTAAATACAAGCCTAAATTCTTTCAACTTTAGCTCATGCATGTAACAGTTCTAGAGGCACACTTACTGTACCATTTTCCAACAGATTAAAGATTATATAGAATTTATTTTAAACATATAACTATAAAAAATTCACTGCAGGCTTGTCCTTGTAGCTACTACCATATTGAAAACAAAAATTGAGTAATCAGACTTACCCACTGTGCTCCTAATTCTGTGGATTACAGAAAGGGAAAAATATTCAACGAGCATGGAAGATGGCAAGCTAAAACTGCACCCTGTAAATAAAATATGATATAAATAATTTGAAATTTTCTCTCCCGTTTAATTACTTATATAAATTGAACTCATTCTTGCAAGCTAAAACTGCACCCTGTAGGCCTCAAGCTATAATTTAGTTATGACAAAAAGCAACATACCAAACACTTGTTGAGCAGTTAACTGAATCTTAGGATCAGGCTCAAGCATCTACTAGACAAGACCCTTGGCATGCTCAGAAACTTTTGGCCATGGATCTCTTTTGAAATCTATCTGACCCCGAAGAATGGCCTGAGCAACCCCCTGCTTCGTTTCTGTATACAATTTGCACATAATACTCAATACAAATTCCATACACTGTAAGATTTTATCATTCAAGAAAGAGACATAAATTGGTCACAAAATATTTCTACTAACATTAACATGAGACCCTCTTAACAAACAGGAAGCATATCAATGGAATGCAGTACAATTAAAAGTCAATTTTATGCAAAGCGTGTGATATTGAAGAGCCTAGCAACCATTTTGTTGCATGTTTTGCATACTAGCCTAGAATGGTGGCACTCCACACAATAAAATGTACAGAATAACCCTTGCACTCCACACATTAACCTCTGGTCCATAGTTCCGCTTCAGGACTTCTGGTGCCATGTAATAGGGACTGCCAACTATTTCAGAAAATCTCTTGCCTGTAAGAGAGACAAAAACCAAAACAATGAGCCTATCCTTACAATCAAAATGCACTTTATTTTTTAACAAGCATAAAAAAACCACCAGTGGAAGTAAAATAAGTGAACAAAATAATTCTATAAGTCACTTCTGATGTTGAAACCCATTCAATAAAGTCCTAATTTGTATTATTGGAAACTATGAATAATGTAATTACTAATACTAGATGCTTGTATTAAGCTAAATACTACAATTTGCCTTGATATGGCATGCAATGATGTCAAACAACCAGAACAACAGGTATACGAAACAAAAGTAGGAATTACATAATTCAAGCCTTACTTTTAAAGTACAATGTTACCAAGTTATCGTCTTGGTGGATGCACACCAGGGAAGGTGGCAAAAAAGTCTGCAACAATTTTTTCACAAAATTGAGAAATGTCTCCCAAAACTGGGAACATCATAAGCCCAAAATTTGAAAAAGTGTTGGTTAAATTAAAGAAATAAATAAAAAGTGATAAATGGGGACATCAGTAAACCCTAGGGTGTCGCTGTTGGGACTATTATATTTTCCTAGAAACGTAGACTAAAAATGACTACTGTGGACATTTTGAGTCTTACATCTGAAAAACTACACCACAGAAACCTGCAATCTAGCAGTACATTGTATAAATAGCAAATGAACTCTACCAACTAAATCATCTTTATCTATTTCCCATTTCTGATCACAGAAATTTACACTCTCAAATAATAACATTGTTAAACTACTATATATTACGTATATAACATAATGAAATTAGGTATAGCAAATGGAAACTAAAGATGTAAAAAATCACAATAAAACTTAATTTTATTCCATTTTTGGCATATTTAAATATTTAATATAAAACATTGTTTACTATTTTATTTTTAATAAATGAAAATTATTCAATTCCATGCAAACTAAACAAATAAAAAAACATGACATAACAGTTTCTTTCATTTTTAACATATCTAGGTATTTAATATTAAACATCGTTTACCATTTAATTTTAATAAATGAAAATTATTCAATTCGATTCTTATTTATAATTATGCCGATAGGCCTTTCTTTTGAATCAGTCTACGTTAGATTGTTGTCAACATTTTCTATTTAAACCTGACATCTGTCCAATAATAGTCTAAGTAGGAACTTGAAACTAAACTGTGCATGGAATTACCAACATTTTATATCCACCTAAAAAATTTACCCACCATTAAATAATAGAGGGTTCCACTCCCATATGCAAAAAATAATGAAGATCTCCACTAGCACCGTTGAGGGCTCCGATTTTGGAAAGGAGGACAAAGTCTATATCTGAAGATTTTGCCCAGGAAAGTGATATTTCAGTGGAAGCAATATCAACTTGTCGTAGGGATATACTTAAACCAGATAAAAAATTTGCAGGCAAGGTGAATTTATCTTCTACCCAATTAAGCCAGTCTCTGCCTCCTAAAACTCCTATCTTCACAAGTAGATCAGCAAGGCGACGTGCCTGATTATTGCAGGTAATGACACTAAACTAAGAGAAAGGAACCTTTATTTTAAACAGGTAATTAATTGTTAATAATCTACTTCTCTTACAGAAGGATAAACCACTTGATGATTAGCTTTGGGAAAATCCAAGCATACAGTTTTTCAATCTTTGAAATTGGTGTTGGCTTCATCCTGAGATGCTTCTGAAATTGCATAAATTTTTGCTTGATAGATTAGATCCAGTTAAAAGTTAGAAGCGTTAATTCAATTAGAAAATCAACATGCATCAAAATTTCAAAACTTTACCTTATTTATACATCTCTAAGGATCAAAATGTCAAAGCCCTCTATTTTCTGTTGTGTTTGGCATGGTTGGCACATACTTACAAAATAAGTCTCTTGTTTGTCAACTCTATGTTGGTGTATTTGTTTAGATATAAAAGTTGTGAAGTGCATTCTATTTTGAAGTTCTCATTTTCAGGAAAGCATATGCGAGGTTTCATGACCTTGGTTCATGTCAAGTATCAAATACCATATTGACACTTTTCTTGTGACATCTTTCTGTTTATTAGATTTTCTCAGTTGTGTCTATAGGTTGGTCTTCTCTTATACAAGCCACACTTATTTCAGTATCGAGTTTAAAAATGAAGAATTTGAAATGTCAATACAAATCAATTTATTCACAGGCTCTGTATCCTTTTAGCATGTCGGGAGTCCTATTGTTATTCTTCTTTTGTTGATAATTACTTCAGATTTTGATAGCATGAATTATTCTCAATGAATTGTTGTGAACCAAATTCTTCATCAAATATTTTCTAGTGTAGAATTAGCCTTTGATATATCTAATTAGCATTGTCTATGCTGGAAAATTTTCATTCATGGGCTATTTTATGCAAACTAGAGAAAATTATTGTAATTTTCTTATTTTCAGAACAACTATTTATGAATACAACAAAAAAACCATCAAATCTGGAAAAACAATTTCCCAAGGGAGTCTGTTCTGTCCTTTCTTCTTATTTTCAAAGCGACATATTTTGGGCAAGTGTGGGGGGATTATAAGCTTAGTCTCTCCTTAGATTGAGTGTTGATTTCTTTATTTGTCCATATTTGTGCATTTTAAATTTCATCTATAAAATGAATTTATTTTTCAACCATTTCTTTGAAAAAAATCAAAATATATTAACCTTCTGATATAAAAAAGTACATGCAGAGGAACCTTTGTGGTATTTCAGACTTACCCTCTATATTCTATAGCACCTTTTAGTGGAGCCAAGTATTTTTCTCTTAGTAGCTTTCATGTGACTTTTTATTCTTCTAGCTCTAGTAATGACTTTTTCCGAAGAGTCAGGTTTGTACATTCTCACCTCAGTGCAAATTTCTGTCCTGAGGTCTGGAGTAGAGATGGATCACACCAGATCTGCAAAGACTCTAGCCTTGGACTCCAAAACTGAGAACCTTCCATTTTATTCTTTATGTTTGAGATAATGCCTCATTTATGATGTATACTAAAGATTAGGGATTGGTTTGGTTTGTTAGAGGATGTTGAGAGATTCTCTCAACTTCTCCCTCCAAGAGTGGAATTAGTTGGATCTCAGCAACACTATAAAATTGTGATATATTCGTTTGATTGTGAGATATAGAAATTAATTATTTGTGTGTGAATCCTGTTCAATGGATGCTCTCTCCAATTTTAATATGGTTTCGGAGCATGGCTGGGCTTAATCCCTCACGGGAATACCCAAGAAAATGTGAGAGATACGAGATTGAGTATGTTGTAGGAGAGTAGCAATTATATTTATGTTTTTTTTTAATTGTTATGTGAGTAGTGAAGAGGAAGAAAGCGCTGCAACGATTAGCTGACTGTTTCTCTGAAGATTTTTCTCCTCCCGCTAACCTCATATAGCTCGGATATTTAATATAGCGCTGTATGTGGCGAGTCATGGAGATTGTGGAAGTGCATTTGCCATAGCGTGGATTATCGTTGTTGTGTATGCTCAGTGGTACGCAGACCAATGTTGCGGCAATTGTGCCTTGAGACATTCGATGCTCTGCGAGCGATCAGCTGCTCCAGAAATGCTTGCAATTTTGGAGTTTCATGCCGGGACATGAATATCTGAGGCGTTTGAAATTTCCATTATTACATTCCTTTGTCGGTCATTGTCCCCTTGCTTACCTTTTTCAGCAAACTAACTTTATGTACTGCACAGAGCTTTCATATTATTGCAGGTCATTGATTTCAGGATTTATGGAAATGCCTGGATGCTTCGGTTTATAAGAGGTCGATGTAAGGAAACTTTCTGTTCAAGAATGCTTTCATTGGTGTTGTATTATATTGCCTTTTCCATGCCAAATGACGGTGTGCCGTGAAGGTTTTAGCAGAGAACAAAGATTCGTGCGAGATCTCCAGAGGCCTCTAACCTCTTTCTCGTTTCGGTACCGTCAGCGTTGGAGTCCGTCTTTCGTGTTAGAAGAGCAACTCACGTTATTGTGAGTTTCAACTTTTTGAACAGATAGAGTTGGCGATTTCGACTTTTCATCAATGTTCAAACATAAATCAATTCAAGTCGGGTTATGATGGACGTTCTGAAACCAATGGTGCTTATCGTTCAGGAATCCAAGCGGGGTCTGGTTCAATGCTGACAATGGTTTTTATAAACAAACCGCATTCAATCTCTACTAATATTATTGACGGTTACGTGTCAACTCCATTGCAAAATGATGATATTGACGGTTTTGTGACTGCATAGTAATATGAGATTTGTAGTGCAGAACCAATTATTGAAAAAATTAGCATTATTTAAATTAGTTGTTCTCGACGTTCTTCGGTGCCGAGAGAACAATTGGCTAATTTGATTGTGTGAATTTGTTATACGTTGATGGGTCTTGTTGTGCTTTGAGCTTCAAGAGCGTCAACTACAGGTTACAATATGAGATCCATTTGTGTAAAGGTCACTTTGTAGGATTGATCATTGATCATATTCTGTACCTAGAATATTTTCCTATAGACTATTGAAATTTATTCTTCGGGGTTATTTCACAGATGGAAATATTTCAATAGGATAGTTCAGTGTCGAGACTCTTCTTCGGGGGTGTCAAGAATCTTTGATCTTACAAATTCAGCATTGCTGGTCAGAAACAAATGTATTTTAAATGGGTTGAATGGTAGCTCGAAAATGGTGGAGAAAAGAGCGTTGTCTATGAGATCTCAGAGTGGGTACAAATGTTAATGAACACCAAGGCAGACAAATGTTTGTATTAAATTAGTGTGTTCTCCATTTCTGTAATGTAGGCATTAAGGGGGGGTGTTTGAGATAATGCCTCATTTATGATGTATACTAAAGATTAGGGATTGGTTTGGTTTGTTAGAGGATGTTGAGAGATTCTCTCAACTTCTCCCTCCAAGAGTGGAATTAGTTGGATCTCAGCAGCACTATAAAATTGTGATATATTCGTTTGATTATGAGATATAGAAATTAATTATTTGTGTGTGAATCATGTTCAATGGATGCTCTCTCCAATTTTAATATGATTGACATATCATTTTGGAACAGAGCACAGGTTTAACATCATAAGGCTCATCCCAGTTATGGTTTGCTTTCTAAGCTAATGCATCTTCATAAATAGCACTAAAGTCCTGACTCCCTTGTAGAGATTTTAGCAATCCATCTCTGAATCCCATGTATGGGTCACCCCATCCAAACGTTGTAGGGATATATTTAACTTTTATCTTGGTTATGCATATGGTACACCTTGGATGCCAACTTGATCTTGCTTAACCAAGTATGAACTTCCACTTTGCCACCATGTTATATTGTGGGATCTTTGTCTGAATATTGAAACTGGGTCTGTGAGAGGTTCACGGTGACGATGAGTTGGGAGGAGTGTTACCTTTCATTTCTCAAGTATTCATATTCTCCTCTTTCCCTTAGACATGGGGTTGTGAAATGAAGACTCTAGATTAGGTTCCATGGGCACTTTACCTCGCACAATCTGCCTCATTTCTTCTACAAACTTCATGAAACTTTCCTCCAGCTCTTCATTAGTCACATTACATTGTGATCTAGTCATCAACATATATATATTTTTTAAGGGACTCATAAAAAGGGGGAAAATCCACTGAAGCTCTGATATCGACTTGATGTTAAATTTTCAGGACATGGTAAGAAGGAAATTATTGGTTGGGGTTTGATTTTAACTTATGGCCATTTATTATTGGTTTGTGTTTCATTTTGAAAGGAAACGATTGTAGTGTAAATGAAGTTCTTATGCGTGGTAGCCGTCAACACTCTTGGAATAAGATCAATAAAATCTCTTTGTATTTGGGTTTTTGGTGTAGCCATCCATTTTTGGAAATTCAAAATGCGGGCAGCGATTTACACACATACATTGTGAATTTGGTGGTTTAGGAATTTGGTAGCTTGGAAAATAGGTAATGGTGGGCGAACAGTCTCTTCCCAAGGCTCAAGTTCAAAAAAGACAGGCTGATACCATGTGGAAGCACCTTGCAGGGGAAATATCGTCTGGTCACTTTGTTGAACATCAACAGCCTGACAAGAAAGCGTGTGATTCCAGTAGCTGGAAAATTAGCCCTGGTCTGTATTCTGATAATCGGGACCTGTTGTTTCAGAGCATGAGTGTTGCTGCTGCTTATATGAACATGATAAATACAGTACTACTGCCTGAGTCTTCGAGCCATGGCGGGTTCTTCAGGTCCTTAAAAATGCACCTTTCTCGATTTAGAATTGATATTTGAACTTATTCATGGCTTTCGATTCAATCCAAATTGCAAGAATTACATTTTTGGCAACAGATTGAATATTTCTTTTGAGTTTCCTATCATCTTTAATCATATTTTTTTACCGTAAATTTAAGCCATGAAGTTCAGATTAATACATTTTTTAAAATTACAATTTTTATAAAATAAGTAAAAGCAATAATCACACAAAAGTGGGTTCCAAAAGTGTGAGGCAAAGGGGAGGGAAAATGGGTGTTTGACGTCATTGATGATCGCCATAGGATGAGAGGAACAGAACCCCACAACAAATACAACAAAGGAAAGGCATCGATAGCTCAATTGTCTTTCTTTTGGATTAAAGTTAGAGTTCCCCTCTCGCCACAAGTCTGCAGGAAAACCCCTCCAATAGAATGAACAAAATGGAGTTCTCTGAATGATAAACATTGCTTTAGCTTCATTTTTTTATTCAATAATCCAATTTTCATTCATGGCCGTGATTCACAAAGGTAGTTACCCACTATTTAGTAAATTAATTATCAATCACCTGAAAAGTGAATTAAACTCTTATTAATTTTTCAGCTTTTGTAGTATGTTCATGCACTCATTTATTTTTAACACTTCCATTCACAAAGTTGTGCACACTTCCCTTCACCGTTTCTAAAATAGGGCATGGACTAGCAAATGTGAAAGTTCAAATGGGAGTACATGATGGTTTTGCGGGCATAATCAGGCATAATTGACGTTGGTTTGGTGTTTTAATAAACAATGATGTCATAGAGATAGATATTGAGGAGGACCGCTTTGGTTTATCTATGCAAGATATTTTGGTTCATCATACAACTAATAGATAGTATATGTATTTTAATTATTAAATAATGTATTTTTATGGTTTTTACTTTATGAGAACCAATAAATTAAAATATACTATTTTGATATTAAATTAAAATATATAATTGTGAAATTTTGATTTGATTAAAGATAAGGCTAAAATATCTTATTTTTTAATAATTTGAGTATCTTTTAAAATGATAAAGTATATTTTTATTTTGAAAATTTGTTGGTATTAAGATTTTGTATTTTATATTGGAATAAAATTTATGAATTAAATAATTTTCCAAAATTTATTATTAAAATATGTTTAGAGGACAAAAAAAAATTGTTTATAATATTTATCCATATTAACTTTTTAAGAGAATAATTTCTTTATCAAAATTGAATAAAAATTATGTGTTATAATTTCATTTTATTTTAGTTATAAAAAAATTAAGTGTAAAAAATTATTTTCAAATTTTTTATTTTATTTTAAAATAGTTGGAATTTAAAAATAAAATTTTAAATTCATATAGTAAAACATAGGATGAGAAGGGAGCACGAAGAGGAATGATACCATCATTACTATGTCATTACTTTGGGACAATTATATTAATGTTACTTTATGTTAGTGTAACTCTCTTTTTAAATTTAACCTCCTATTAAAAGATATATAAAAACTAAAATTTCCATATATTTCACTTAATTAAGCCATAAAGCGTTATTATTTGAAAACAACTCCTCTAGCTACCATCGTGTATCTATCTGCACCCTCAAATCAAATGTTAGACGATTGAAACCACTATCTAACTGCTTCCTTCTTTTAACCTAACTACCTAACTAATTTTGTAACCTTTATGAATCTCTCTTCCACAATGCATAGAGCCAACCAAACGACGAGGTTTTAACCCGACCATTCCTTTTGAGATTTCGCTCTATTCTGGTTAGCTTGATGTTGAAAATTCAGGAGCTACTTTGCAAATGGCAATGGCAGCGCATGCCCCAACCAGAGAAATGTTTATTCTGGAGAATTTATTGAGAAGCTATCAATTCCATTATTCGAGAGGAGAGCTTCGGTTACGCAACAGGGATCCGTGAAACTATCCATCTGTTCGATACAATTATTATACATACCCTCTGGACCTCCAGAGATGCGTGCATGTCGTCAATGCGATCGCTAAAATCCTGGACACACCATCTATGCATAGATTTAATTTAATGTTGATTCGTCTCATGGCTTCAACTTTAGCGGGTAGGCCTTGCCAAAAAGCATTTGGGAAGACCCAGCCATGGCACAGTTCCACTGTGATACAGTGGACACAATGTATCATCACCATGGTGAATGTGAAGTTGGGTGTATGGTTAACCAGAGGTATGAGGTGAAGGAGTTGATAATCTTAGGATCGTGGATGCGTCAACCACTATGATGCTTGCCAAGTAATTATAATACTATTTTTAACATTTCAATGTGGTTTTCTTTACATAAATGGATGTGAAGTAAAATACTGATGTGTGCATGAATTTTCAACTAATTTAATTTATTAATACAAATCAATATATATAATTTTGACATTTTAATTGAAAAAAACAAAAAAACTTTATAGTTTATGTATTATTATTATTATTATTTTTAATAAAAGTAAATGATTTTTCAAAAATTTAAAAATAATAATTAATTTATATAAATAATAATGTTGAGGAAGTTTAAGTTTTATTGGATATTGAAATATTGATATAAAAAATAAAAAAATAATAAAAATAAAATTATAGTCAAATTAATAATAATAATAATAATTAAAATAAATGATAATCAATAACTTAAATAATTTTTACATTAAAAATCTCGGCAAACTGAACAGGTATCGACAAAAGCTAACCATCTTGAAATGTAAGGTCAATGGTAAAGGTGGCCGCACCGGAGTTGAGAGGCTTCATGCCCAACTCAAAATCGAAAAGGCAAACTCAGCAGGATGAACTCATACTATCATATATATGATGCTCCTAAATAAGTATGATAGACAATGATGAATGAGAGGTTCAATTATGATAGGTTGTTGTGTAATCGAGTAACTCACCTCTCTCCACCCTCAGAGTCCATAATTCTCGTAATTGGCCTTGGTCCATTATTTCCCTTGTACTCAGATGAGGAACAGGTCTATTATTTGGTTGGCTTGTATGGCGGGGAAAAGTCTTAACATGGGATTGTCTTATGCGTCGTGGTTTTTAGGGCCCTGGGAGGTGCGTTCTATGTGGTGTGGCGGAGGAGACAACAACTCATTTGTTTTTCACATGCCCCACAGTTCTTCGTATCTGGTAGCTCTTTAGCCTCCACTTCATCGACTCAACATGGATCCCACAGGATTTCATGGAAGCATCTCACAGATGGGATAAAGTACAAGGTAAGTTTCATGATCTACCCTTTTTCCTAATATGGGAAGTATGGCTGGTCAGAAATCGGATTATATTTGATGATATGGTGTTCTCCTTTGCACATATACATTCTGCCATCATGAGATGGATCAACCATTGTGTGCCGATTGGTGATGGCATTGTGGATGGCTCACACCAGTACCGACCACATCCCATTGCACTTCCTGCGATTTATTTTGATGGAGCTTGTCAGGGGGGGTAATGGGATGTAGAGCATGGATAAAGATATCGGTGGATGAGCGCATCCATGTTTGCTAGAATGGGGGTCAAGGTAACAATATTATAGTAGAGCTTATGGTCCTCTGGGGGGGTTTATATGCAGGTATATGTCTGGGCATAGCGGATGCGAATATATATGGTGATTCCCGTATAATCATTGAGGCAGTGGTTGGTAAGTCTACTCTTGGACTACCGGGTGCACAGGGATGGTTGTTGAGAACACAACGATTATGGGTACAGATGCAGAGGCCAGCTATAAATCACATCTATAGAGAGATGAACACTAGAGCCGATAGCTTATCTAAAAAGGGCATTGACATGAATTTAGGGATTATGATGGTCAAACAATATAGGAGTGGTCAGTGTATATGGTCTACTGAGATACTTATTCCCTAGTTATGGTGGCATCGTCGGCAAGCGAGTGGGGGGTTGACTGGTTTTTCATATATCATATGTCTTTGTTTTAATTTGCAGGTTTTAGGTGGAGAATGACTTCAAGCGTTCTGGGTCTATCTTCACCCTATCATTCCGCAACGGCGAGTATATGCTGGGTTTTTGGAGATGTTGTTCTTTGCATATGAGATGGAATTGCAATTGCCTATGGTTATATCAGTGGGCGGTATATGACTGGACATTCAGAAGATATGCAGCCACACTGCCTTCTGATGGTTGGCCGATCCCTATCCATTTTGGGGATGTGTTGTTTCATGATTACAACATTTTATCTTTGTTTTTGATATTTCCTTGAATATTTTTGTTTTAATAAGGTAGCTATATATGGTATGATGTTCTTATTTGGGACATTTAGAAATGTGGGCTGATCTGTTGATACCTGCAATTATTGTATATGCCAAGATTTGGACTCCATTTGGTTGGCATTTGCTCTGGACAATGTACTGTTTATATATCATAATATAACAGTGGTTTTTTTCTTCGGAAAAAAGAAGAAGATGAGGAATAGGAGTATCTTGAATTTCTTCTCTCTCAATAGCTTTTTTTGGACTGGTAACTCCCGTGTTTCTTTCAATTAGAGCTACTTGTTGGAATTCAAAATTCAATAAAATCGTGTAGTATGATTTCCCTCTGTCAATAGCTTTGTTGACTAACTTCTTATGTCTCAGTATTATTGGCTATTAGCTGATTCTCATGAACCATATTCAATGTCTTCTCTCTCAACTTCCATGTGGTGCTCGTTTGCATGGGTTACATGGGATTAGATTAATGATCACAAATATTTAATTACGTCTTTCAACTTTTGTATCTGAGCTTGAATAATTTTAATTTAATTTTTTTGTATTTTTAAAAAATAGATAGGTGATATATTTCATCTCACTTAAATATTTTTAGCACTTTAAGGTTTGGAGAGCTATGATTTCATGCCCCTTTTAAATTTGGGCAATATAAGTTATAAAATATTGTAACCTATCAAGAACATTTTAAAGAATTTTTTTTTTTCCTTTGGCCTCCTCCATTCCATCGATTCTTCTCCCCATGGCCTAGCGTGGCTTTGCTTTACAATTTCATTGTGACTAGAGAACAATGTGGGACTCTTCCTTGGTTAATTGTAAGTATTTTAATTTCTGAATTTAGGTTTCAAATATTTTAATTTAGAATTTTAAATGGATGGATTTCATCTTAATATTCTTTTAAATTGATTTTCTATTTTTTAAATGGATAGATGAAATTTCATTTCACCTCAATATTTTTTTAATTTGATTTTTTATTTTTTTAAATAGATGGATGAAATTTCATTTCACCCCATATTCTGAGTAGTTGGTTGTGATTTCATGAGATTTTTAATATTATGAGAAGTTTTATGTCATTTTAGTAGTTATTTTATTTTATTTTTGGTTATTACAAATGGCAACCAATAATTTATTAAGTTATAAACCATTAATGTTGGAGTAGTATTTATTAAGTTATAAAACCATTAATGTTAGAGTAGTATATCATCATCTTGAGGAGTATATCCTAATCCTAATCTTTAGATTTTGAATTTTGGACTTGCCTTAAGTCCAAAAATTGGAATATTAATAGCCGTTAGAAGCTTTCAAAATTATTTTAAATGAAAAATAATTGGCACTGTGTTGTTGGCCTCCGTATTGGCACACAGTGGGGGGGCTTGTTGGCTAGCCAAGAGGAGGCCCATACATTGCCCTAATTTTGGAAGTGTTTCATTAAGTTATGGGATAGGAAGCATTTGTGTAAGACCAGAATGATTCACTTGCTATGTATTATGCTTGCTATGTATTATGAAATTAGCAAGGAACAATTTATGAGTATTTTTTGCCAAAGTTTGATGGCACCTTCAGTTGTTGCATGGTGGCTTTCTACTTAGTCATTTCTAAATCTGTTCACTGCACGGTGGCCTTCTACTTAGTCATTTCAACACACCCTTAGATTTTTAATTTTGGACTTGCCTAAGTTCAAAAGTGGAATATTAATAGCTGTTACAAGCTCTCAAAATGATTTTAAATGAAAAAAATTGGCATTGTGTCGGTTGGCCTCCCTATTGGCACACAGTGGGAGCAAGAGGAGGCCCATACATTGCCCTATTTTTGGAAGTGTTTCATTAAGTTATGGGTTAGGAAACATTTGTGTAAGACAAGAGTGATTCACTTTGTTAAAATATGACAACAAAATGTAAATAAGTAATTCTGGGCAAATTTACTTATTACCTGTTGATTGGTTGTATAACGGAATGTGGTTAGAATAACGAAATAGCCTAGGTTAAATAATATGGCCCGAGTGGCTTGTAAGTACGGAGAATCATTTGATTAATAGAGTTTCCAATCCCTTGCCCCGTGGAGGTTTCCTTGACACCCTGTCGAGGTTTTACCACATAAATTTTGTGTATTTACTTATGTGTGTTTATATTTCAGTTTTGTCATTAAGTTATGAAATGTATTTCTTTCTCATTTAATATTTCCCTCAATAAGTGATTCTCCGTACTTACAAGCCACTCGGGCCATCTTATTTAACCTAGGCTATTTCGTTATTATAACTACATTTCATTATACAACCAATCAATAGGTAATAAGTAAATTTGCCTGTAACTTTGTTTACAAGATGGCTTTGATACCAATATCATTTGATTAATAGAGTTTCCAATCCCTTGCCCCGTGGAGATTTCCTTGACACCCTGTCGAGGTTTTACCACGTAAATTTTGTGTATTTACTTATGTGTGTTTATATTTCAGTTTTGTCATTAAGGTATGAAATGTATTTCTTTCTCATTTAATATTTCCCTCAATAAGTGGTATCAAAGCTTGAATCAAATTCCATTGACCCCGCGGAGAGATATTGCATTAAAAACGTGACCGACATAGTGAAGTGTCCATCTTGATTTGTAACCGCCGGATAAAGGAGGGGCCTTTTCAATTCACCTTATTTTTGTAACTGCCAGAGAAAGAAGGGAGGCCGTCAATGAGCAGGAGAGCTGTTGGAAGTTGTCGAACAGTTGGAATCTGCAATCTACCTTTAGGGACTGTCGAGGGCAGTGATAAGAGATTGCAGACAGAAGGTGCTCTACCAGAGAAGTCGTCGAGGACGTAGGAAGCAAAAGGGAGCTGTCGAGTGGTACTGTCAAGAAGAATCTGCTCACCTTGTCAAGAAGAGAGAATCTGCGACTGCCAAGAAGGGAGCCGTCGAGAAGATCCGAAACTTTTTGGGAAAAGTGATAACCGATGTCCAAAAGAAGTGTCGCTGTTTTGAAAAGCACGCTATGATAGCCGCTGGATTTGAAGAAGTGCCGCTATCCATTGGTTTGAAAAATCACCAGTTAAGGAGGCTGCGTTCAAGCCTGGCTGCAGAGGATTTGCTCGAGTCCAAGAAAAAAGGGGTTGTAGCTTGAATAATGCTGGAGAAGCCGGTTGCAGGATTGAACAAGAGTCGTTCTGCCCAAATGAAATCGACTGTCGTCTGAGACAAATTCAGGCTCTGTTAGTTTTTTTTTTTAAAGAAAGAAAAAGAAAGGTTTTTTTTTTTAAGGCAGTCAGAGATTGTTTTTTGTTTCTTAAAGGCAGACAGAATTAAAGGCAGACAAAAAAGAATTTTTAGGGCGAGATTTCTTTTTTGGCAGACATAAGAGATTTTTCAGAAAAGAAAAAAAAAAAAAGAAAGAAGAAGAAGAAGAAGAAAAAGAAAAAGAAAAGAAAAGAAAAAAAAGGGCATAAATTAATAATACTAAAAAAAGATAAGGGGAAGAATATATATTTTTTGGGCAGACAATATTGAAAGAACTTTTTTGGGCAATAGAAGGGAAATCAAAAACCCTAACTAGCTGAAAGGAGAAAAAATTTTGAGAATTTTTTTTGACCCTTGTTGGAAAGAAGGAAAAACCAGAAATCCATAGTAGGAAGAAATGGCAAAAATGACAACTACAAAGTTCGAGGTGGATAAATTCACTGGGAAAAACAATTTTGCTTTGTGGAAACTGAAGGTTAGGGATTTTTTGGTGCAACAATGGTTGCACAAAGCATTAGACAGAGTAAATAAAAAACCGGCAAGCATGACAAGTTAGGACTGGGAGGACTTGGATGCTCGAGCTCTCAGTACCATTCGATTATGTTTGGCAGATGAAGTTCTCTTCAATATTGTTGGAGAGAGTACAACTGAAGGGTTGTGGAAAAAATTGGAAACACTGTATATGACAAAATCTTTGACAAATAGAATCTATTTAAAAAGAAAATTGTACAGTCTTCGGATGAAGGAGGGTACGAAAATTGCAGATCACTTAAATGTTTTTAATACGCTTATTTTCCAGTTGTCTGATATGGAAGTAAAAATGGAGGAAGAAGACAAGGCAATAACCTTGTTATGTTCCCTGCCCGAGTCATGGGATCACTTTGTGACCTTAATCAGTTTGAGCACTACGGATTCATTAAAACTTGAATCTATCGTGGGTGCTCTCTTATCTGAAGAGGTATGAAGGAAATCTAGCATTGAGACATCTACACCTGAAGCCATGGTAGCCAGAGGTCGGTCAAAGGAAAGGGGGGAGAAAACAAGAGGTTCTTCCAGATCGAAGTCAAAGGGCGGCAAGAAGTATAAAGCCAAGTGCTGGTACTGCAATAAACTCAGACACCTCAAGAAAGATTGTTGGAAACGGAAGGAGTCGGAAAACCATAACAAGGAAGCAAATCAGGTTAATTTAGGTATGGTTGATGAGGTTTTAATTGCTGAAGCTCTCCTTGTCTGTAATGTATCTCAAGATGTTGATAATTGGCTATTAGACTTTGGTGCTTCTCATCATATGAGTCTGCACCGAAGTTGGTTTACTTCATATGAAATTGTAGATGGTAGTTCTGTATTCATGGGTAAAAATGCATCTTGTCAGACTGTTGGGATTGGTAATGTAAAAATTAAAATGTATGATGGTACGTTTAAAAAATTATCTAATGTTAGGCATGTACCTGATCTAAAGAAAAACTTGATTTCCTTGGGAGTTTTGGATTCTAATGGTTATAAATTTACAGGTCAGAATGGAGTGCTAAAAGTCTCAAAAGGAGCCTTGGTTGTGATGAAGGCTGAAAAGGTCGGAAATCTGTACATACTCAAAGGAAGCACTCAAGTTAGTGAAGCAGCAATCGTATCAGAAAAATCAGAAGAAGGTTCTTGTTTATGGCATCAGTGGTTGGGTCACATGAGCGAAAAAGGTCTTCAGGTACTGATGAACCGCAAGTTGCTTCCTATTTGAAATCCTTGAAGTTGGATTTTTGTAAGTATTGCGTGTTTGGTAAACAATGTAAACAAAGGTTCAAGACTAGAAATCATAATAGTAAGCAGATTTTAGACTACATCCATTCTGATCTGTGGGGACCATCTCCTATTGTGTCTTATGGAGGTGCATTATATTTTTTAACGTTTATTGATGATTTCTCTCGAAAATTTTGGGTCTATATGTTGAAAAATAAAGCTGATGTATTTATTGTGTTTAAACAATTTAAAACAATGGTGGAAAAGAAAACATGCAAATCAATTAAATGTTTAAGAATTGACAATGGCGATGAATTTACTTCTTTAGAATTTGAACAATTTTGTAAGGATGAAGGGATTGTTAGACATAAAACTGCTGTTTATACCCCTCAGCAAAATGGCGTTGCTGAACAGATGAATCAGACTCTTATGGAAAGAGCCAGAAGCATGATCAGTAATGCTAACTTGCAAAAGGAGTTGTGGGCAGAAGCAGTATCCACTGCTTGTTATTTAGTTAACAGATCACCTTCAGTTGCAATAAACTGTCAAATTCCTGAAGAAGTTTGGTCGGGTCAGTCTTGTGATTATTCGCATTTGAAGATTTTTGGTTGTGATGCCTATGCTCTTATTCCTAGAAATCAGCGTTCAAAGTTAGATCCAAAATCAAAATGTTGTGTCTTTGTTGGATATGATTATGCAGTGAAGGGATATAGGTTGTGGGATCCTTCTTCACGGAAGATAGTCATTAGTAGAGATGTAACATTTGATGAATCTTCTCTTTTAAAATCAGATGTTGAAAAAGTTGAACAGGAGCAGGTATCGCCAAGTCAGCAGATTCAATTGGAGACTAAACCTTTTCAAGAAAGTCGAAAGGAAGGAGAGAATTCTGATGAAAAAGGTGGAGAAGCAAAGGAAACTGGAGAAATTTCAGAACCAATTCAACAACCAGTCACTCTAAGCAGGTCTACAAGGGAAAGAAGAACACCTAAAAGGTATGAAGACTCTGCTTCATCTTTTGCATTGATTACTGAAGATGGGGAACCTTCTTGTTATCATGAAGCAGTAGATGATGCAGATAGCAAGATATGGAAAAAGGCTATGGAAGAAGAAATGGAATCCTTAGCCAAGAACAATACCTGGGATTTTGTAGAACTTCCTGAAGGGAGAAGTGTTGTTGGGTGCAAATGGGTCTTCAAGTTGAAAAGGAAAGTTGATGGAAGTATCGAGAGGTATAAGGCGAGACTGGTTGCAAAAGGGTATTCTCAGGTTGAAGGTATTGATTTTCATGAGATCTTTTTACGAATAGTTAAACTTGTTTCTATTCGTACTGTGTTAGCACTAACTGCTTTACTTGACCTTGAGTTAGAACATTTAGATGTTAAAAAAACCTTTCTTCATGGTGATTTGGATGAAGAGATATATATGGATCAGCCAGAAGGTTTTGTACAAGGTCGCAGCAGAAGATTAGTTTGCAAGCTCAAGAAATCATTGTATGGCCCGAGCCAGTCACCCAGGAAATGGTACAAGAAGTTTGATTCCTTCATGGTGAGCCAGAATTTTATCAGAAGTGAGTATGATCATTGTGTATACTTCAAAAGTTTCAACAACATATTCATTATCCTGGTGTTGTATGTTGATGATATGCTTATTGCAAGCAAAAGCATGGATGAAATCAACAGGTTAAAGGCTCAGCTCTCTAGGACGTTTGAAATGAAGGATCTTGGAGCGGAAAAACATATCTTATATCTTGGGTATGGAGATACACAGAGACAGGAAGAATGGTAAGCTTTGGTTATCACAACAGAAGTATGTGGAGAAAGTACTTGAAAAGTTCGGTATGAACAATGTGAAACCTGTTAATGTTCCATTAGCTTCCCATTTTAAGCTTTCTTCGGATTTAAGTCCTAGAACTAATGAAGAAAAGAAGTATATGTCTCGTGTACCATATGCAAATGCGGTAGGCAACTTAATGTATGCGATGGTATCAACAAGACTTGACATTTCACATGCAGTTGGAGATGTCAGCAGGTTCATGGCAAATCCAGGAGAAGAACATTGGAGAGCAGTGAAATGGGTGCTTCGATATTTGAGAGGCACAAGTGACCATTGCATCAGCTTTGATGGTCGTGAAGGTTTAGTCTGTGGATATGTGGATGCTGATTATGTAGGTGATTTGGACAAAAGGAGGTCTACTACAGGTTATGTTTTTACTCTTGCAGGTGGAGTAATCAGCTGGATGTCAAAGCTTCAAGAGACAGTTGCTTTGTCCACTACTGAAGCAGAGTATATAGTTGCTTCAGATGCCTGTAAAGAGGCAATCTGGTTAAAAGGTCTGCTTGATGAGATTGGAAGGACGTAGGAGAAAGTGAATGTGTTTTGTGACAGTCAGAGCGCTATTCATTTGGCTACAAAACCAGCCTATCATAGCAAGACCAAGCACATCGATGTAAGGTATCACTTTGTGAGACATGTAATCGAAGGCGGCAAAGTAGTTCTCAATAAGGTCCACACACAGGAAAATCATGCAGATATATTCACGAAGCCAGTTACAGTAGAAAAGTTGAGATGGTGTCTCGCTTCTCTCGGCTTGCATAAAAGATGATGAATGGGCATGGGCAAGGGATTAGGAAAATTGTTGTCAAGGTGGAGTTTGTTAAAATATGACAACAAAATGTAAATAAGTAATTCTGGGCAAATTTACTTATTACCTATTGATTGGTTGTATAACGGAATGTAGTTAGAATAACGAAATAGCTCAGGTTAAATAAGATGGCCTGAGTGGCTTGAAAGTACGTAGAATCATTTGATTAATAGAGTTTCCAATCCCTTGCCCCATGGAGGTTTCCTTGACACCCTGTCGAGGTTTTACCATGTAAATTCTGTGTATTTACTTATGTGTGTTTATCTTTCAGTTTTGTCATTAAGTTATGAAATGTATTTTTCTCATTTAATATTTCCCTCAATACATTTGCTATGTACTATGCTTGCTATGTATTATGAAATTAGCAAGAAATTAGCAAGGAAAAATTGATGAGTATTTTTTGCCAAAGTTTGTTGGCACCTTCAGTTTCTACATGGTGGCCTTCTACTTAGTCTTTTCTAAATCTATTGGTTGCATGGTGGCCTTCTACTTAGTCATTTCAACACAGTGGGAGCACTGGCTGGCCAGCCAAGAGGAGGCCCGTACATTGCCCTATTTTTGGAAGTGTTTCATTAAGTTATGGGATAGGAAGCATTCGTGTAAGATCAGAATGATTCATTTGCTATGTACTATGAAATTAGCAAGGAACAATTGATGAGTATTTTTTATTGAATGCCAAAGTTTGTTGGCACCTTCAGTTGCTGCATGGTGGCCTTCTACTTAGTCCTTTCTAAATCTGTTGGCTGCATGGTGGCCTTCTACTTAGTCATTTCAAAATCTGTCCAACATCATATACATATTCATAATTCAAGAAAGAAAAATAAGCAATATGAACTCGCATCTAGACCATCAAACATCTTATTAATACATTAATAGTTTGTTGTGATAATGTCTGAAATTTATATTTGGAAAGATAACCATCAAATATTTGCTATTGAAACTTGAAAGACCATCTTTAAAAACTATGATGAAATCTATGTTTGAAAAGTTATAGAATCTATCAATTTGGCATAATGTAAGTGATTTCTTATATCTTGAATGGCATTTTGTTTACTAATTTTTATCTTCAATGATTTTTTTATATGTCAGAATGCTTCTGGAATTTAAGCCTTATCTTGAATAGCATTTTGTTTACTAATTTTTATCTTCAATGATTTTTTATCTGTCAGAATGCTTGGAATTTAAGTCTTATCTTGAATGGAATTTTTCCTTTGCAACATCTGGTGCAATTGCTAGTTATTCTTTTCCACATTCCCCACTCTCGACTTTACTTTGCACCTCTATGTGCAAATGCTAGTTATATAAATATAATTATATATTATTAGAGTCATTTAGTCAGTTTGATGCTTTTTTAGGTTTCTTCATATATATATATATATATAACTCTATTCTAAGAGACTAATTTTGATTAAGTTTTAGTTTATATGTGGTATTTACTTTTCTATTTAGTATTATTTAAATATATATCTATTTATTTATATTTTAGTTATTTTTATTTTGACCGTTGGTTTTGTTTTGTTTATTTTTTACCTTTAACTTTAATATATTAAATTGATTTTGACTAACTATATATTAATTATTGACTTGGTCTTTGTTTATTATTTTATTATCATATATTAATTTATTTATGATTGTGTTTTTTATTTTTTTGGTTGTTTTTATTTTCACTATTGGATGTGTTTGTATACTTTTTTCATTCTTTATGGATTTTATTTTATAAAATATGTAATATTTATTTTTAATGTTTCTTTAACTTATATTTTTGTTCATTCATTAAAGATTTTGACCGTTGCAATTCTCTGCACTATATATATGGATAGTTTGATCAGCGCAATCTTCATTTTAGGTTTTATTTTTTTATATATTTTTTGGTTGTTTTTATTTTGACCATTAGATATGTTTGTATATTTCTTTCTATTTTTATGGATTTTATTTTATAAAATATGTAATATTTATTTTTAATATTTCTTTAACCTATATTTCTGTTTATTGGACAAGAGACCCATTTCCATATATAAATTTGACTCAAAAATCTAAGTTACCATTGAAATATTAAATATTTCAAATTTTTTTTAATTAACTTAAATTTATTTCCATTATTTAAAAAATAATTAAACACTATGAATAAATAAATAAAATAACAAAATTCCAGTTAAAAATGAATTTCCCAGCAAAATGACAGCCTCCATACACAACGCCCATGGCAGTATATTTCGAATATTCTTTTGAAGTCTCGAAATCACCCCAGTTGGTAAAAATACAATTTGGTGGCAACAATCAATTCATGTCTATTTTTAGGCGCCGAATTTCCCAAGAAACTGGTGGGAAATGGGACATTTTAGGAAAAGGCATAAACATCACTAAAAAAATTAATGAATAAAGACGGAGTTGTCTACCGAGCCTGCGTTTTGGCCCGGACGGCAGAAATCCGCCGGAATCCGGTCAACTAAATTTGTAAAAATCAGGTAGTTGCAGTGCTTGGAATCCATTTTTGATAGTGGAAATGGATTCAGCACTATCAAAACCCCCTCGGACACTCAAAATACTAATGTTTAACAACTATAAACAAGTTTGGCTCTTTAGACTACGCTAATAAAGACGACGGACTGATCAACCCATTAAAATCCTGTGCTTCATGTATATAATCGAGACCGTTCACTTGAGTAGGGACCATTGAATGCAATTTTGGGAATGTGGGTGTACAGAGTTGCAGGATAAGCGGGGGCACGGTTATAAAAATTAAATGGGAAACGATGCTTAATATTAAATACTTACATAGGTCAAAAATGAAAGAAAATGTTTTATTGTATTTATTTATTTATTTTTGTTTCCGTATAAGCATTGAATTGAATAATTTTCTTTTATTAAAATTAAATGGTAAACACCGTTTTATATTAGATATTTAGATATGCCAAAAATGAAAGAAAATGTTTAGTTTTATTGTGTTTTTTTTACATTTTTAGTTTTTATTTTATATTAAAAATTTAGATATACCAAAAATGAAATAAAATGTTTAGTTTTATTGTGTTTTTTTACATTTTTAGTTTCTATTTGTTATCTCTAATTTTATTAAAGTTAATTTAGTAAGTACATTTCATTTGTCATTTATATAAGGTACTACTTACAATATTTTTTTGATTTTAAGAAAGTATAAGATCTTTTCCTCTTTTAAAAAATTGAACATCATTAGCCTTTCTATACAATTTGTTAAAGACCGGTTGGATCCAAAAGCATCCCTTACATTGGAGAAACAAGTCAGTTTATTAAGAAAAGGATTCAAGAGCATAATGGTGATATCAGACATGGTAGAAACAAGGTCTTCACCTCTGACTGAGCATGTTGAGAAGACTAAGAACCACATTTGAAGACTAAGAACCACATTTGTATAGAAGAATCCAAAGTCATCGATAAGGTTGAGCATTTCCATCACATTAAATGGGACGCTGTTGAGTTTGAGAAAATGTCTTCTATGTTGAATAGAGATGATGGATGGAAAATTAACAAGTTTCTTTGGTCAGAATAGGGTTCCTTCTTCATTTCTCTCATTTCTTGATATATTTATATATTATTAGAGTCATTTAGTGAGTTTGAAACTTTGATTTTTTTTAGGTTTCTTCATTTATTTATTTAATTTATATTTACAATTTTTTAAATAATATTTAAGAGTGATAATTTTACAATTAATTCTATTTAGTGAGATTGATGCTTTTTTAGGTTTCTTCATTTATTTATTTAATTTATATTTACAATTTTTTAAATAATATTTAGGAGTGATAATTTTACAGTTCTCTATTTTTTTTTATAGTTGGTTTTGTTTTATTTATTTATTTTACCTTTAATTTTAATATATTAAATTGATTTTGATAGTCTTTATTTATTATTTTATTATCATATATTATTATTATTTTTTAATATTTTGTTTGATTGTTTTTCTTTTGACCATTGGATGTGTTTGTATACTTCTTTTTATATTTATGGATTTTATTTTATAAAATATGTAATATTTGTTCTGAATATTTCTTTAACAAACATTTTTGTTCATTCATTAAAAGTTTTGACCATTGTATTTCTATGCACTATATAGAGATAGTCTACTTAGCTCAATCTTCATTTTCTTGATGACTAACTACATTTAGTAATTCGAAAAGACCCCATTTTAACCTAATTATTTCACAAAAAAATCTAAATTGCAAATCAAATTTTAAATACTTCAATTAAATTAAATTTATCTCTACTATTTAAAAAAAAATTAAACACTCTTATAAGTAATAAAAAAATAAATAAAATAACAAAATTCCAGCTAAAATTGAATATACCAGCAAAATAATAGCCTCAGTGCACAACGCCCATGCCATTTATTTCAAATACTCTTTTCAAGTGTCAATATATTTCAAATATTCTATTTCAATTCAGGAGTATTTAGGCGCCGAATTTCCGAAGAAACCGGTGGAAATAGGACATTTTAGGAAAAGGCATAAACCTCGGTTAAAAAAATTCAACACATTAAAATCCTGTGCTTGATATGATCGAGAGCGTTCACACCATTGAACGCAATTTTGGGAATGTGGGTGTACAGAGTTGCAGGATAAGCAGGGGCACGGTTATCAAAAAAGCAGAAAGAGTAAAGCAGCAGAAGAGCTACTGCTATAAAAAGTTGTTAGTAGGTCATTTGAATGCTGTAAATGTGAAGCCAAGTCCATTGCTCTCAGTCTTAACTGAACTTCAAATATTTTGTCCATTGATCGTCAGAGGCAGAGGATGAAGTCGCTATGGTGGTCGGTGAATATAGTTGTGATGACGGTATTAGGAGCGATAGCTGCGGATCCTCCATATGCTTGCGATGGCAGAAATCCAGCGACACGATCTTACGCGTTCTGTGATGCTTCAAAACCCATAACAGTGCGCGTGGAAGATCTAATATCGCGGTTGAGTCTGGAAGAGAAAGTTGAACAGCTATCGAATAACGCATCTGCCGTACAACGCCTGGGAATACCCAAATATGAATGGTGGTCGGAAGCCCTGCACGGAGTTTCCCAGTGGGGTCGCGGCATTCACTTCAATGGAGGTCCCATACATACAGCTACCAGTTTTCCTCAAGTCATACTAACTGCTGCGTCCTACGATATCAAACTCTGGTATCACATTGCCCAGGTTTGAATCTTGCCATTTTATTTCTATAATGTAATGAATGCCTATATATCATCTCAGTTATCAGTTAAGGAACCCTTCCCATTGCCATTGTATATCTATAATGCTATGAATACCTATAACTCAATCTTGTTTAAATAAGGAAATATGTATTGTGGTTGTGCAGGCGATTGGCATTGAAGCAAGAGCGATATACAATGCAGGGCAGGCGTCAGGGCTTACATTCTGGGCGCCCAATATCAATATATTCAGAGATCCTCGATGGGGCCGAGGTCAAGAAACGCCGGGAGAAGATCCCCTGCTATCTAGCAGGTACTCTGTTGCCTACGTTAGGGGATTACAGGGCGATCCCCTTTCTTCCTCTTCTAAGACAAATGTCCGCTCTTCTACTCATTTGAGAGCTTCTGCTTGCTGCAAGCATTTCACAGCTTACGACATGGATAACTGGGAGGGCCATACTCGCTTCTCTTTCGATGCTCTGGTAAATCTCCATTGCGAACTCTGCATTTCAACATTTGGTCTGCTTTTTCATGTGAGCAGGTAGTAGCCTTCAGGGCGAGGATAGATATAGTCTCTGATGGCCTCTAAGCTGCAGGGTTTATGTCGATCAGCACACCTGGTTGCACCATTACCCACTTAGGCCAGTTGTACTATGATGCAGGCATTCAGTCCCCCACATGCAGACATGCATCTCTCTCACTGGGGACTGGACCTCCATTTTTTACATCCCCGCATGTTCAGTGGTGTGGAGGACTATATTTATCCTCCTCAACCTTTTGCCAGCATAATGGTTTATCTGTTATAATTTTCAAATTAAGTGCATTCAGTGGGAATTGGGCAACACCACCACCGTCCCCTCTAAATATAGCATCTATTAAGGAGCTAATGTCCCTGTTTGCTGGCCTTGGGCCTAAAACAATAAACCCTTTATAGTATCCTTACTAGATGCCTTTAAGCAGTCTCTTGGAATTGTTTTTGCCGCTGTAAAAACCTCCCATTAAGCGCCGATGGGGCTAAAAATACAGATTGCAAACTACAATGTTTAGCTTTACCCAGTATTGAAAATCTCCCCAAATACTTGCTTCTCTACACGCAACCAGGTCTAATGGCAAAGTTCCACTATGCATATCCGGGTTCACACAAATTGCTAAGGTTAGCAACTGGAAGTTGGATTTGAATGGGTTTGTGCTAATTCAAGAGAGTTTTTTAATGTAATGTTTTTGAGCAGGTGAGCAAACAAGACTTGTTGGATACATATCAACCGCCGTTCAAGAGCTGTGTGGAGCAAGGGCGTGCCAGTGGTATCATGTGCTCTTACAACAGCCTTAATGGAGTCCCAACGTGTGGTGATTCCAACCTCCTCACCAGCACTGCGAGACGTGACTGGGGATTTCAAGGGTAATGTTTCTTCAGATGTGTTAGATGCAGAGTATAATTGTTTGGGGTGAATGACACTTCTTTGATATGAATTTTGTCTTTCAGTTACATCACAGCAGACTGTGACGCGGTTGCCACTATTTACACTTCTCACCGGTATACACCGACTGCAGAAGATGCTGTAGCGGACGTTCTGAAAGCAGGTAACGACCCATATAAACTACACATGCATATAAACTAGCAGACTCATTTATATTATGAAAGCAGGCAAATACATACAAGTTAATTTAGTAGACAGTGGACACCCATCTTATATTCTGAAAGCATCAAGACAGCTATATCTTAACTCAGGTTTGATATACATTTGAAGATTTCTGAAGTTAGAGGGTTGCATATTGTCAATCCCAATCTACGGCCACTCTGTTTTAACGAGCTGTTTGTGTAACTCAAGGTATGCATCCTTGAGCTTCACAGCCTCCAGCAATATACATAAAAATACAGAAAACAGGTAAATGCATATACATCAGGACGGACCCATTTTAACTCAGGTTTGATATACACTTCGAGGTTGTGAAGCTAAAGCTTGCATATCTCAAGTACAGCCCCATGAACCACACTGATTTAATAAGCATTTTCTGTCAACTCAAATACGCATCTCTGAGCTTTGAAACCTCAAGCTGCATATTGCACTCGGGTTTGTGTAGTGGCCATATTTCAATACACCCAATAAACATTTAAATTCAATGCACCTTTGTAAGCCCCAAAAACAGTTGTAAAGAACCTATTTCTAGTTGCAATCATCCATCGATTTTATTTTAGAAAGCCTTGTTTTCAGTAGATTTGTTTTCTCTATACTACGAGTACCATTCGGTTACTGATAAGACGTCTGCTTCAGCTTCTGATAGTGGTATTCACATATGTTTTTTGTCAGGAATGGATGTAGACTGTGGAAGTTATTTGCAAAAATACACAATGTCAGCAATAGCGAAAGGAAAAGTCAATGAATCAGATATCAACAGAGCTCTTCGCAATTTGTTCTCTGTGCGCATGCGTCTTGGGCTTTTTGATGGTAATCTCAACCACCAATTGGAGGGAAAACTTACAATGCAGGTTGTGTGCTCGACTCAACATCAAAGATTGGCATTACAAGCTGCAAGGCAGGGTATTGTGCTTCTCAAGAACAGCAGAAGACATCTGCCCCTGTCGAAAACACGGACCAAGTCATTGGTTGTCATTGGGCCTAATGCCAACAATGCAACTACTCTCCTAGGAAACTACTATGGTCAGTCTTCTTAGACAAAAAATCGTTATAAATGCTTGTTCCATTCTGCAATCTAAACACGTGAATCATTCATAAATAGCTATTTCATTCTGCAATCTACACATGTGTGCCTCTATGTGTAGGTAGTTACAAGTACTTATCCTCTCTCCTACTGCTTGTGAATGTCCAGGTCTTCCATGTAACGCCATAACACCGCTTCAAGGCCTGCAGAGATATATCAGGAATACTCTGTATCACCCCGGGTGTGAGGACCTGGCATGCATTTCTGACAATTTATTCGGTGAAGCTGTAGAGACTGCAAAAAAGGCGGATGAAGTGGTTCTAGTCGTTGGTTTAGACCAAACCCAAGAAAAGGAGGAACGAGACCGAATACAATTGACTCTACCAGGCCAACAAGAGAAATTAGTGTATCAAGTTTCCCGTGCTGCCAAAAGACCTGTGGTGCTTGTCATCCTATCTGGTGGTCCAGTGGATGTGTCGTTTGCAGTAAATGATCCTCAAATCTCTAGCATTATTTGGGCAGGCTACCCTGGTCAGGCTGGTGGTCGGGCACTTGCAGAGATTATTTTTGGTGACTACAATCCAGGTATCTCATCATTCCATCCATTTGTTGTTGTTTCAAAGCATACTATTGGGATTTTATACTTCTACGGTTCTACACCATTCCATTCTCCATCGTTCACGTGGTTCAGCCATTCTTTTCTGCTATATTTTCTGTTTGATAAGTGAAACTTGTTATGAGAAATATTATCATACATAAACAGAGAAAGCCATGACGGCAATGAAAACATTTGGTTTTCATTTCTATAAGAAAGATAGCTCTCCAATGAGGTGAATTTCTTAAATTTAGCCCTCCCCATTTGTTGGAGTTTTAATTAGAGTGGTTTGCTGAATCTGTATGCTAAGGGATGCTATTTTTTCAAAACAATGCAACAGGGACTCACAGGATCCTGCCAGTGGAAGTTTGGATTCTCTCAAAATTAAGGGCAATAAATTATTTTTGGAAATGCATCAACTTGCACATGGTATTCCAATTCTCTAATTAGTTGCCATTCCCTTTACCATGAGCAATCCAGGTTTTCCATGAAATTTGACGAGGTTATAACCTTCTGTTAAATTCTCTAAATTTCTTGGCAAGAAGAGTCGATAAACTTTAACAACATAGGCCCTCATGGGCTTTATAACAGTAGCCATTATTCTATTACTTCCTATGGCCTTAGTGGCCAAACCTTGTTCATTTTCTGAAATTTAGCAAAATGATTAACCAAAATGCTAGTGACATCCTGCCATGATTAACAATTGCAACAAAAAATTCTACCCAATATCCTACAATTGGCATCAGAGAATAGCAAAGAAATAAAAAAAATTCGGACCCAATATCCTACAATTGGTATTTCAATTTGCTTGATCATTGACTGCTTCTTCTTGCGCTTGGTGCTCTTCTTCAGTAAGACGAAGGTCTGACAAGATCTTCCAACAAAAAGACTGAGCTATCGGTTCCGTTTGCCCTCTACATTGGAGATGGCTGCACTACTTCTGAATATGCCATTCCGAGTGATGATGAGCCGTTCCTTATTTTTTCCCACATCATTCCAGAATCCATCAGATTTTCTGGGAGTTAACCAAGGATTCTGTCTTGGTCTTCCCTATTTGCAACAGCTTATTCCCTAGGCCATCCAGAGATTGATGCAGAATTGGAAGGCTCTTGAAGGCTTGAATTTCATGCCCTCTCCTTATCCTTGACCAGTTTCTGTTACCAGCTTTCTCCTTGTGGAGTTGTCCCTTAGAATTTCTCTAGTTATACCCCAGCTTGGAATGTCTCTAAGGCAGGCCGTTACATGTAGGATTTTTGTTCTTGATATGCTGTTTTCTGCTATTCGGTAGTGCTTATCCAATATTGTTTTAATATTCGAGTGTGATTCAGGCAATGGTAGTGATTTATTTTACTTTGTTTACAGGTTTACCGGCAATGGCAGTTTTATATTTTAGTTTAAGGCAATGGTAGTGATATTTTTACTTAGTTTACACGCAGTGTTAGTATTTTTTTTAATTGTTTTTAAGAATTGTTTAGTTCATGTAAGTAACAATTGTCGACTATATTAAAATTTGTTTCGTTTCCTCGTGAATACAATCCTCCATGGAGAAAGTGGGCTACTCAAACATTCAAAGCAATCAACTGGATATGAATTCTAAATTCAGAGTCAAATTCATCATTTACAACAAAATTATGAGCTGTTGCAGCAATTGAAGGAAGTTTATACGAGGATCTTTTAGTGTTATCAACAATCAGTAAGAAAATATCTAGAAAATTTGCTTGAATAGTAATGAATTTTCTGTATTTCTAATGTCCTTGAAAGCCAGGGAAGCCCTCATGACTGCACATCTCCTTGTTGGCATGCTGAATATTTTTTTTTTCCAGTTTATTTTATTTTGTTGATTATTTTTTAGTTCCAAAGCCGAGTAAAGAAAAAACTGGTGTAAAATGAATTATACTACCAATGGTGATATGGAAAAAAGCATCAGAATTCTCCTGCCTCTTTTCCACTGGACTGTATTTTTGCCGTTATCTTTTTGTAAATTTGGGATTTGTATGCTGTCAGTTTATTTTGATCAAGGCAAAAACATACTACAGAAGAATTGAAGTACTTGGATGAGATGTCTGTGTTTGTACTATTAGGTGGGAGATTGCCTATGACATGGTACCCTCAAGACTTCGTGAAGATACCAATGACAGACATGAACATGCGTCCAAATCATCAGACAGGTTATCCAGGCCGTACATACAGATTTTACACAGGGAAGAAAGTGTTTGACTTTGGTGAGGGACTCAGTTACTCAGCATACTCATATGAGTTCTCTTCCACAACCATCAAGAAGATTGATCTGAATGTGACAATGGAGCATGTTGAAGCCCTTGGTGGCACAGGAAAAGCTCAAGTCAGAGTGGAGAACACCCCTTGCAGGAAGTTAAAATTCAGATCCTCCATACTCGTGCAGAACCACGATAACATGGATGGGAGGCATGCAGTGTTGTTGTATTCCAAGTCCCCTGCAACCCACAAAGGAGCTCCACAAAAGCAGCTAATTGGATTTCGCAGTGTTCATGTCCAGGGTAAAAGCACAGCCAATATTACGTTTGTGGTTAAGCCTTGTGATCACTTCAGTACAGTTGAAGAGAATGGGCAAAGAGTTTTGGCCATTGGTTCCCATTCCCTAATTATTGGTGATACCCAGTATCCAGTTTCACTTGTTACCAGACACTTGAACGGAAATCCATAGTATTACTATCTGTATGGATGAAATCCGGTTGGCTTCAGGACAATACTCACATTGTTTTTGATGTCTGGGAAGTAAAACGGTTTCATGACAATATTCGCATTGTCCTTGACCTCTGGGAAATAAAATAAACAATGGCGTTTTTTGTTTTAACAACTTCTGCTGCCATTGTGATTGCTAAATTGTTATTTGATTGTATGCTTTGTATTTCCATATAGTTTTAATTATTACTATACAAATTTCCAGAAATGGGTATAGCAAACATCAAGCCTTTTGGACCTTCCGAAATATCGACAAACCTAAGAATAACATCAACAAAAACACTATAATCAATGATAACAAGGTTGGTAGGGTTAGCTTACATTCCATCCAAGGTATCACTGATAAGATTGTCACCATTTTAAGGTAAAATAAAATCTTTGCCACTTTCAAACCTATGAATACTATTCGTAGCAACCTCACGTCGGTTAAAGATCCTTTTGACCCTAAATTCCAAAAAGACGTTTATCTCATTCCTTGTTCGTGTAGAAAACCATACATCATCGGGGAAACATAACTCTTCATAAAAAATAGAATCCAAGAACACTCTGCTGACATAAAACCCAATCGGTCCAAAACATTTGAGCTGAGCATTCAAACAAGACCAAACATCACATATGCATTGAAGACTCTCGTATCATAGGCAAGGTTGACCGTTATTTTCACAAGAAATTCAGAGAGACCCTAGAAATTAATAAACATCCCAATAATCTTAACCGTGACGAAGAGTGAAACATTAGTGAGAATTAGATTCCCAAATTGACTTCTATGATTACCCACTTCCAACCCTAAAAAAAAATAGTTTGCAATTTAACTCTTTTTACCTTACAATCATCCTCATTATTACCTTTTTATTAAACCTAATGACCTTTAATATTTTTCAACAACTTAATCTTTTGAAAAATCTCTTATAAAATATAACTATCACATAACTATCATAATTCATCCTGAAAACTTATCTCTTATTAAATATAACCCTCATATAACTATCATAATTCATTATATTAAAATTGAAGTGTTACTTATCTCTGATTAAATTTTATAGCAAATTCTCACTTTTATGTAATTAATTATGATTTAAAATATTATAAATTAATAAATATTATAATCTAATTAAAATTACAAGTGTTTTCATTATAATTTAACAATATTATTTATACATTAAAATATATAAATACAATATCATATAATTAAATCTAAATATTATTATTTAATTAAATTTGATATTTATTTATTTTATATACATTTTAAGAATCACATTAACATATCACTTTTTAATATTATAAAACCATTTTATATAACTTATGATAAATACCTAAATAATTTGAAACTTTTCAGCTCTTTTTTTTTCTTTTTCTTGTTTACTTCTATTTATTCTTCATTTCTGAGATTTTTCTTCCTTACATTTATACTTTCATAATGAATACTTCTATTTATTCTTCAGAATAATTTTGAGTATTATATCTCAATTAATTTTGATATATATATATATATTTATAATTTGAAAATAGTCTCACTTAATATATGAGATATTTACTCTACCAACCCATCAAAATAATATTTTAGTTATTTTTATCCTCTATATATATTTTTAATTAAATTCTAGTTAATCATCCACAATTGACTGAGGTATCTGTTCACTCTAAATTTTACTTTCAAAAACTTACAAACATAATATAATATTACATATATTTTGAATTTCTCTTTGTAATTGTCTTAATATTACATATATTTTGAATTTCTCTTTATAACTGTCTTAGGACAAAATATAAAAGAGACGTTATAAATTAATAAAAATACATTCTTTCTCCACACAGCATAATGCAAAGGCTCTCAAAGTAAACCAATTTTAGTAGTTTATGGAAAACTCAAACTTCAAGGACAACATTGAAACCATTTTGGTTTTATCAGTCATTGTTTTATCAGAATTTCTCAAATTCTCAATTCTTTTATTAGAAATTCTCAATGGTAATCTATAATTATAGTCAGCCATTTTTATGAGAAAAATACTATTTGTATTATTTTATTTTATGAAGGTTATAGATTTCTGAATATTGAGAAATTTGATAAGTATATTTTGGAAATTTAATAGCAATTTAAAGTATAAGAATAAACCAAATCAATTGTTTAACTTAACTTTGCTCAGTTTGTTAGATTTTTTAAATGTTTCCAATTTGCAATGAAATTAAACTCAAACCATCGCAACGAATTTTTTTATTTAATAGTCATAGCAGAAGATGTTTGTATATGACCATAATCTTCTCACTTGGAATATTTAGACTTCCCATTAATGTGAAGGCTGTTCAAATTCAAGGTCAGTTGATAGGCCAGTATGATGTGCAGCCTGCTGTGACAATTGGAATTCATGAAGTGCGTCATTTGCTTTCTGGTTAATTCAGATTTGACGCCTATAGTGGCACCACTCTCTGGAAGTTGTACAAATATTAAAGCTTTGTTTAGGATTTGATGTTGAATTCACCCTAAAATCCAGCTTAGCTTTTATGTATTTATTTGCACAGTCCAAGCGTTGTAAAAGTAGACGTGACTTGTTGGAATTGCACGTCCGTTTTGTTGCCTAAAAGCTTGACCAGCCTTAAAAAGCTATGGAGCACAGGAAAAATTGCCATACGATAAAGACAACTAATTTTCCAGCATTATTTTGTTTTACACTAATTTGGTTCATAAGTCAAACTAATTTATTTTGAATCCAATTATATGAATTAATTTTTCCATGTTTTTATAAAATTTAAAATTATAATAAACAATTTTGATACACTTTTCTTAACTTTTTTCCAATTAGTCCTTTTTAGGATGTCGAAATAGATGAGAAACGTCATTATAAAGTAGAAAGCATAAATCAAAATGTTAGAATCATATAATGTATTCATTTTTAATTAGAAAGTCAAAAGAAAATTTTGATCTTTTTAATATATAAAAATAAATTTAGAATACATTTACATTATGGATGTTTGTAATGAAATTTGTTTGAAATGTAAGGTATATATATATATGAAAAGAAAATTAAAATATTTTAAATAAATTATTATTTTTATTTATATTCAAAAGAATGGATATTTTTATTTGAAAAACATTTCTACATAAAATATTAATCGCGAAAGCCTCAAAATTTATAATTTTAAACTTAAATGGAAGGAAAAATTACAAGAAGTTCAGTTGTTTGAACGATACAGATCTCTGATTGCAAGAAAAAAGTTTGATCTCACATTACCTTATTTGTGAGATCACTCTTACTCATGGATCTTTTCCTGGAGATGATCCATGGTGGCTTGGTTCGAAACGTCGAATTTATCAAGAATGGATGCGATTGACCCGGAAAATATCTCTACACAAAATACTAATCGCAAAAGCCTCAAATCTATAATTTTAAACCTATACAGAAGGGAAAAAGTAACGAAGTTCAATTGTTTGAATGATACAGATCTGTGATTGTAAGAAAAAAGTCTGATCCCTTATTTGTGAGATCAGTCTTACTCATGGATCTTTTCCTGAAGATGAACCTCGGTGGCTTGGTTCGAAACGTCGAATTTATCAAGAATGGATGTGATTGATCTAGAAAACATCTCTACACAAAATACTAATCGCAGAAGCCTCAATTCTAGAATTTTAAACCTATACGAAAGGGAAAAATTACACGAAGTTTAGTTGTTTGAACGATATAGATCTCTGATTGCAAGAAAAAAGTCTAATCTCACATTACCTTATTTGTGAGATCAGTCTTACGCATAGATCTTTTCCTGAAGATGAACCACAATGGCTTGGTTCGAAACGTCGAATTTATAAAGAATGGATGTGATTGATCCAGAAAACATCTCTACACAAAATACTAGTACCAAAAGCCTCAAAGCTATAATTTTAAACCTATATGGAAGGGAAAAATTACACGAAGTTTAGTGGTTTGAATGATACAGATCTCTAATTGCAAGAAAAAGTCTGATCTCACATTACCTTATCTGTGAGATCAGTCTTAATCATGGATCTTTTCCTAAAGATGAACCACGATGGCTTGGTTCGAAACGTCGAATTTATCAAAAATGGATGCGATTAATCCGAAAAACATCTCTACACAAAATACCAATCGCAGAAGCCTCAAATCTATAAAATATTATTAAAATAATAATTTAGTTAATTTTTTTTGGTTGATCACTAAAATTTTATGAGTTAAAAGAAATTAATATAAAATCAACAATACTTCATTTTTTTAACTCTCTGGTATATAATTACAATAGATTTTAATTTAAAAATATCTATGAGTTAGTAATATTCTTAATTCTGTATATCCAGTTTATATTTCTTAATTACATGATGATATAACCATTGGTTATATATATTAATAGCCACTTGGATGATTTATTTTTTACTGGTTATGATATAGGTTAAACTATATTTATGTAGCGATTCAAGTTTAGGAAGATGACTGCAGGATTGATGGTGAATGATGTTGTTTTGCGGACACATAAGCCTTTATGTGTAGAGCTCGGATGTGGAATACTCAATAATATTTTTGATGTGATTCATGGGCCTTTAAAAGTTTTTGATGGGATTAAGATGCCTTTAAAAGTGATTGCCATAAAGTTGGTGATGTCTATATTCCTCGAGGAGTTGTTGTGCCTGCTTTGGACAAAGACATAGCCTGGGATTTTCAACCTAAGATGCTGTTAATTGGAGATGTCTTAATTGGTGGTGATTTATATGTTATATGTGACACTCTTTGAGAATAGTATGATGGAGCATGGGCGTTACCAGGTGTGTCGGGGAACCATAATTTGAACTCAAAACCTTTTGGAATTGTAGTGTTGGGATAGCTGACAGCTCTGGGATGGACGACTCTCTGGTTCCTCAACTGTAAATTGTACAAAAATACAAACAGAAATTGGCTCTCGTCCAAGTCATCTTTAGAATTGTTTTCGCCTTCTCCCAGCTTGTTTTGTTTTAATCCTTTATGTTATGTTTCTAGCTTTAATGAGAGTGGTATGGTTAGTCTTCAAATGGTTGGACCTCAGTGTATTTGCGATTTTTCATTTTTTTAAGCCTTTGTCTGTAGAATTGGGATGTGGAATACTCGATAATATTTTTGATGGGATTCATAGGCCCTTAAAAGTTTTTGATGGGATTCAGAGGCCTTTAAAAGTGATCGCCATAAAGTCTGGTGATGTCTATATTCCTCAAGGAGTTGTTGTGCCTGCTTTGGACAATGACACAAGCTGAGATTTTCAGCCTAAGAAGCTATTTATTGGAGATGTAACTGGTGGTGATTTATATGTTATATGTGACACTCTTTGAGAGTAGTATGATGGAACATGGGCGTTACTAGGTGTGTCGAGAAACCATAATTTGAACTCAAAACATTTTGGAATTGTAGTGTTAGGATAGCTGGCAGCTCTGGGATGGACGACTCTCTGGTTCCTCAATCGTAATTGTACAAAAAATATAGAGAGAAATGGGCTCTCGTCCAAATCATCTTTAGCATTGTTTTCGCCTTCTCCCAGCTTGTTTTGTTTTAATTCTTTCTGTTATGTTTCTAGCTTTAAGGAGGGTGGTGTTGTTAGTCTTCAAATGGTTGAACCTCAGTGTATTTGTGATTTTTCATTTTTTTTTTAAATGGCTACATTGGATTTTGAAAATATTCTAGAATTTGAGAGATAAGGTTACTTATTTTTCAAATCTAATTGAAAAAAAGAAAGGTCTATCAACCTTAACTTTTTCCTATCAAATTTTGGAATATTTTTAAAATTGATAATATACATAAAATACCTCTGTTAGGGTCTCTGTAATTAGCAAGGTTGGAAAAAGTCCAACTACAGAGGTAACATCAAACCGCTTTGGGATTCAAGGATCTAGCCCTCCTGAATCCAAAGAGGGATCTCTCTATAAATGAGTTTAAAGATGTGATCTTTAAAGCCTGAAATGTGATATTAGGCTAGTTATGAAGAGCATGGGTTTTGTTTTGTTTGTTTTGGTTGGGCAAAGACATGATGAAGGTGAAGGCAGTTCAAAATGAAGGGTGAAGATGCCTGCAAGTGAAGGAATGATTTGGCTGATAGAAAAAGGAAAAGATAGTTTTAACCCATTGGGCTATGGAGTCATAGGAGGATTTTAATTGGACAGCAAGGTTCAAGAAGGATCCATGGGGCGAGTCACTTATGTCAAAGGATCTCTTAAGGTGATTTATGGAGTGAAACAGATAGGAAGTGGAGAACAAAACAAAATGAAGAACAATGCACAGTCTCAGATCAAGTAAGTGCTTTAAAACTATCTTGCTTTCAACATGTGCTTAGAGAGACGAAACATAAAAGAATTCTGTGATCAGGTAAGTACTTTTAAACTAGCCTGCATTGAAGTACTTTGAGTTTAGAGAAACAAAATATAAAAGCATTTTGAGATCAAGTAAGTGCTTTTAAACTAGCCTGCTTTGAAATACTTTCAGTCAAAAACATTCATAAACAGTTAGAACAACTTAAGATCAGGTGAGTACTTTGAAACCAATCTGCTTTCAGCATATTCTAAAGGAAAACACTGATGATCATCATAATGAGCAATCTATATCAGGCAAGTGATTTGAAACCAACCTGCTTTAATATACTCAGTATTAACAAGAGAAAAACATAGAAAATAAAGCTTTCAGTAAGAGTAGGGTACTACTGAGAGTAAGTCCTAGCTCTATGTTTGCTGTTCCTTATCAGAGAAAATGAACAGAGTGAAAACTTAAAGAAAATAACAATTGACAATGAGGAACACATCACCATTGACACAAATCAGGATCCCATAAATCAACAGCTTGTATTTGATGTTCAAACCAGTTACAATCAGCAAGCTCGGAGGGTCTCTACAACTTCAAACTTCTCATATCAGCTTATTTATCTTCAAATTGCACACAGTGCATCAGTAGCTTCAGAAAACCATTACATGCATTCAGATGTCTAGAGACCAACATTTGTACACCTTCTACAGAAGTATTTATAGAAGAAAGAGGAGGTGGGATTGATGAAAGATCTCCTGGGTCAATTAATACAGATTGATGACTCTTCGGCCTTTGAGGGCCTCGATGAAGAAATTCATAGGTGTTTATCTGCATTAATTGATTTACACTTAGGATTAAGCTCGGTGGGAGCTTTTTGTTGACTTTTGAGGCTCTATGTTATGTTGGAGTAACTCTGTTGCTACTTCCCGAGGTCTAATGATCGAAAAGACTTGCTTCTGGGCGGTTCTTAATCTTTTAAAATAGTTTTGCCAACAATTCGGAGATAAGATCCTTGATTAGTATTAATTGTTCGGCTGTCTTTAGGTAAACACCTATTGTTCTGGTAATCACTGAACCTTCATTGATTTCTGTGAGGCTGCAGGTGTCTTTAGGAGTTGGAGAAGGTTCAATTAGCCTCTGCTTATGGCGGTGGAGGGTTTCTCAGCTCGACAAATGTCTTCGTCTTTCCCTAAAACACCTTTAATTTACTTGAGATCTGTGTTTTGGGTCTTCAAACTCCTGTTCTGGTTCATTCTGTCTTCGACACTGATACTCTTTGATCGACGCTTGATTAACTGTGTTTTCTGATGTGCAGGGCTGTACAGGGGTCGAATGGCATCAATGCCTCATGAATTCATTGATAAAATGTGAATTTAAAACCCTGCAAGTGATTTTGTGGTGAATCGCAGGCGGGAGGATCGTCACCCTCGACCTGTGAATTTTTCTTCAGCACGGCGGAAAAAACCATTTAAACCCTGCAAAAATACGAAAAACTATTAAAAAATCCTGCATATATAGGCTGACTGCTTCAGAAGGCACGTGGAGGGAGCATAGCCGTTGGATGGCATCATCCAACGGTCGAGATTGATTGGGAAAATTCAAAGAGACGACGGAAGAAAAGTTTAAATCAGAACCGTCGATCGCGCAGAGATCGACGGTGGGAAGTGGAGGCAAAAAATAACGTGGAGGAGTCGGTTTTTGGAGAAAATCGGTTAAAAAACCTTTGTTTCGGCGAAAAATAGTGTGCCAGGAGGAGATCGACAGTTGAGGATGCGTCGGAGGGTGACGGACGGTGGGCTAGGGGCACTGTTTGCCTAGGTTAACTCCCGCGCATCTTTGGGGAGCGACTACCATCGGTTGGCCCGCCCCAGATCGGACGATGCACAACAATATCGCGCCGGATCTGTGGACGAATGTTAACGCGCGATTGGGGGGGGGGGGGGGTTTCAAATAGTGCTGGTGCCACGCGTCAACCGTTGTATGGAATCGCTCCGAAATGAAAAATACTGCCAGCCCTCAGAAGGCGGTGCGATGGATACCGCTGGCTTCGAGACAATGTTTGGCGTAAATGGGGACACCGACCACGAGAGGCCCGCACCGTCGATCACGGATCGATCGACTTACGGGAGATTAACTTGGAATTTTGCACCGGCGGAAAAGTTTTTTCATAGTAAATCCGACAAATTTAATATATAACCAAAGGTTTTAAACTTTGGGCGGAAATATTTATTCAAAATGGCTTGGCTCTCGATTGCGGGGCCTATGGGCACATGGAGAAGCATATGACCAGGGGTTATAGAGTTAGGGACTTAGCCCAAGGGGGCTTAAACCCTTAATATGAAAATGTGATTTTTTTCATGGATCTTTAATGGTTTTCAAAGGGTTTTGGGGGTTTCTATAAGGCCAAAAAGGATCTTAAAACCTTATGAAAGGGAGATGGAAAAATTATGAGAATGAGGGATCTTGATGGGGAACAAGAGAGTAAAAATGAAGGTTAGTTTCTGAGTGCAGGAAGGGGAAAAAAGGGGATTTTGCAGCAGTCTTTCTCATGGAATTCAATAGAATTTTCTGAGCTTGAAATGGGAACAACAATGAAGATTGAAACAAGGATATGATGTCTTCCAGAGGCTTCAAGAGATACACTTTTTGCAATGAAACTGTTCCTTGAAGGCTAAACAATGTTTTGGCCACCTTTTGATAGAAATTTTTTTATAGGTGGCCAACAGTGGCTCCACTTGGGGATGGTGCCTTCTTGAAGGCATCAAGAACTTCAGACTTGCATTCTCTGGGGGGCTAATCAGTGCCTTATCCATTGGGCTGCCTTCTTTTTTCTAAAAACATATTAGCAACCATGGAAAACAATGGATCTTCATCAACAAGCTTTCTACCTACCCAATCCTACTGATCTAACATTTTTTCTTCATTTAGAGTGCACTTGGATTGGCAAACTATTTTACAACATTTTTTGTTTTGTTTGAAAACACGAAATCTAATCTATTTCTACTCCTTATTTCTCCATGGACTCAGATTAAACAGTTGAGTCCATATAATTCTCTACCTAATCTACTATCTGTTGGGATTAAACTGTCCAACATATTTTATTCTCTAAATTCTACAGCAGAAATTTAAAAACAGTCAAGTCAAGATTAAGCTGTTTGACTTGTTGTGATCCATGGCATAAAAACAAGCTGCACATAGACATTTATTTTGCAAAAAAACTAAAACAAAAAATGGAAGGTGTTGGTGTCCCGTGTTTTGATAGTTTGTCAAATCAAAAGACAAGGTAACATCAGAACCAATCTTTAGAGTTACAGGATCTAGTCCTTCTGCTCTCAGAGAGGGATCTCTCAAAATTTTGTTTGCAAAGGTTTATCTTGTGTGCTTTGAGTATTGGTTTGAGACTAGTTATTAAATGCAGGTGTTTTTTTGTTTGTTTGGTTGGGTTGGAATGATACAAAAGAACATGAAAGGCCTAGAAAAAGTATATAGGACAGAGAAATATCTGGTTCATTGGGCAATGGAGTCAAAAAGAGGTCATAACAAGCATGAAGATTAAAGACTCTAAAATACTTCAGCAGAAGAAAACATGAAACAGTGAAGGATGAACAGGTCTAAGGTGCTTCCAGAAGTCATTTATTGGCCTAGTACTTCCTATCCTACTGTAGTAAGAATTTATGGAACATAATGAAAACAGGGAAAAAACATTAAACAATTCAGAATACTTCACCAACAGCCAAGCTCATGGATCCAATGATAGAGTCTTCTCAGGAACAAGCACGCAACAACATCATCAAAGGTTTCCAAGACTTCAGTTTCTTCCTCAACTTCAACGGACTATGTATTTATTTCAGGGAGTTTCAGTATTACAACTGGTGATCAAACAACAACCAACAACCAACCCCTCACTCATCTTCTACAGAAGTATATATAGAAGAATGAGGAGGTGAGATCTAATAAAATATCTCTAATTACAATTAATACAGACTTAATGGCTTCTTGGCCTTTGGGGGGCTCAATGAAGAAATTTACATGGGTGTACTCTGTATTAAATGTTTTACATAACGATTTAAGCTCGGTGGGAGCTTTTGTTGACCTTTGAGGCTCTGTGTGGCGTCGAAGTAACTCTGCAGATGTTTTGTCATTAAGTTCCTTGGCAGAATTTACCCTTTGGCTGCGTTTTGAGACAAATATCTGATCCTGATCAATAAATTCGGCTTCTGATTGAATACTTTGAGGCACAGGTGGCATTTCAGTAGCTCGGAGGAATCAATTTGCCTCAGATGTGGCGGTGGAGGCTTTCCTGTTGATAAAAACCCTTAATATTGTCTTTAAACTGTATTTTAATTGGGGATTAGGCTTTTGATAAACATTTTTAGCCGTGATCCCTGCAAAATCTGTCTTTAATCCTCTGTTCTGATAAAATTTGGTCTTCGTCACTGATACTCTCTGACTGTGCCCGATCCATGGTTTTTGCTGGTATACAAGGCTGCGCAGTGTTATATGGCATCAATGCTTCATGGATGATTGATGAAACGTGGACTTAACACCTGCAAATGTTTTTCTTTGACAAATCGAAGGTGGGAGGATCGTCATCCTTTGCCTTCGAATTTTCTTCAGACATAGTGAAAAAAAACCTTCAAACCCTGTAAAATACGAACAAAAATGATAAAATCCATGCATTTATAGGTTATTGCTTCAGAAGGCATGTGGAGAGAGCATGGCTGTTGGATGGCATCATCCAACGGTCGGGATTTGATGGGAAGGCGGAAGAATTGTTTAAAACAGAGCCGTCGATCGCGCAAAGATCGATGGTCGGGAGCGGAGAAAGGAAAGTCAAACGGAACATGTTGACTGGGCGACGAATCAGGGCGATGGAATATTGGCCGTTGATCTGCAGATCAGATCGACGGCGGAGATGCTCTAATGACCGCGCCGTAGCCCGATTAACCGTCGGGCATCTTCGGTGAGCGATAGCCGTTGGATGGCCCGCCCCAGATCGGACGGTGTACAACGATATCGCGCGGGGTCCACGTCTGAACGTTAACACGCGATGGATGGTGGTTTTATGAACAGTGCCCAGGCCACGCGTCAATCAATGAGTGGAATCGCTAGCGATCGGGAAAAAACCGCCGTCGCCCAAAGGCGGTGCGATGAATACCGCACGGTTTTTGGAAAGGTGAGTGGAATGTGGGGGCCACCGGGGAGACGGACTCCGCACCGTCGATCTGCAGATCAAATCGACGGTGGAGATCAGCTAAAACCTTGAACCGGCGGAAAATTATAATATAATAAAAAATCGGAAAATTAATATAAACAGAGGTTCTTATTAATTTATAACACGGCTTGGCGCTCGACTGCGGGGCCGTGGGTGCATGGGAAATAATGTGACCTAGGGTTAATGGGAAAAAGGGCTAGGACCCATATATACCGAAAATGTGGGTTTTTTTATGGTTTTTCAATGATTTTCAAAGGGTTAGAGAGGTTCAGATAAGGCAAAGAAGGAGTCTTTAAACCTTATAAAAGAGATTTTGATGAAGGGAAAATGGGAAAAAACATGAAAATGAGGGATTTTCATGGGAAATAGAGGGATAGAAAATGAGGTTAGCTTTGGAAAATGGGAAAAGGGGAAATGGTGCTTGCAGCAGTATTCTGGCTTGGAAATCAGCAAGATTTCTGAGTTCTGAAGGGAAACAACAGTGACGATTATCCAAAGGATAGGATATTATCAAAAGGCTTTAAGCATCAACAATTTTAGCAATGAAATTGTTTATTGAAGGTTATCCAACATCATTTAGCCACCATCTGATATGACATAATTTATGGGTGGCTAACAGTGGCTCCACTTGGAGATGGTGCCTTTTTTGAAGGCATCCAGAATTTCAGACTTGCATTCTCTGGGAGGCTGATCAGTTGCCTCATCCATTGGGTTGCCTTCCTTTCTGTGGATGATCTTCTTTGTTCTGAAAACATATTAGCAGCCATAAAAACAATGGTTCTTTCATCAACAAGCTTTCTACCTACCCAATCGTACTGATCTAACATTTTTTCTTCTTAGAGTGCACTTGGATTGGCAAACTCTCTTACACCATTTTATTCTTTTTTGAAAGCACAAAATCTAATCTAGTTCTACTTCTTATTCCTCCATGGACTCAGTTTAAGCAGTTGAGCCCATATGCTTCTCTACCTAATCTACTAATCTGTTAGGATTAAACAGTCTAACAGATTTTTATTCTCTAATTGCTAAAGCAGAAATTAAAAAGCATACAAGTCAGGATTGAACAGTCTAACTTGATGCTGATCTATGGCATAAAAACAAGCTGCACATAGATTATTATTTGCAGAAAATTAAATCAAAATGATGAAGGCTTAAAATCTGAAAATTCAAAGCACTTCCTTCTCTTTTCTTCAGCTCTGTTTTGATCTTTGTTTTGAGCTATCTTTGCTTTTCTTCTGGTTCAGGTTTTAATCTGATTAGAACCATATTTCTACATCTTTTGACTCAGAATTTGAAAACAGATTTGAATCATTTCTCTTTGAAACTTTAGGTTCAGATTTTGAGCATGTTTGAACCTTTAATTTCTATCCTAAAATATCTACTGATAAGCCAAGATTAAACAGTTTGGCAAATCGAATTCACTATCCTATCAACAGAAAATTTAAAGCTAATTAGTCAAGATTAAACTGTTTGACTAACTAGAAGTGTGTTTTTTAGGAGTGGCATTTGAGCTTGCACACTTTCAGATTTGTTTCTCTTTTTTGGTATGGGGCTATACCTTTCTTGTTTTCACAATCTGCCCTCTTTTCTTTCTTTCTCTGTTTTTGTATTTTTGATTTTCATAACTTTGAATGCAATGTTTCAGACTATGATATTTACAATGAAAAAATAAAATGCTTTGAAACTTAAGATTCTTCGCAGAAGTAATGCTTGAGCATCCTGCCATTGAAAGGACCTCCTTATAGGTCTTCTCCATTCAATTCTTTCAAGAAAAATGCATTGTGACCCCTCTCAGCATGAATAATATAGGGCCCTTTCCACAAGTTCTCAAATTTGCCATGTTTTCTCTTTTCTTCTTTTCTTGAATCCCACTTAAGAACAAAATTTCCAACTTGGAAATTGTTTGCCTTAGTCCTCTTATCAAATAGCTTCTTCATATTTTCTTGGACTAACTGTGTTCTTTCATATACTTCCTCTCTGGTCTGCTGTAAATGGATTGTTTGGTTGATTCTTCTCTGCATATCATTCTCTTCAATCTGCACTTCTTGAAGGAGCTTCATGACTGGCACTCCCAATGAGGTGGGAAAGACTGCATCCATGCCATAAACTAACTGATAGGGGGACATATTTATTGATTTGTTTGTAGTTAACCTATCAACCCATAAGGCATGAACCAGTTTACTGTGCCATGATTTCTGATTTTGTTCCAACAACTTTTTAATGATATTGATGAGGCTCTTGTTGGAAGATTCAGCTAATCCATTTCCTTGGGGATAGTAGACAGTGGAATGGCCCAATTTTATGTGGTATTTGTAACAGAAATCAACCATCTTCTTAGATTTAAAAGCAACAACATTGTCTGTTATGATTTTTCTGGGACAACCAAATCTGGATAGGATATTTGTTTCAAGGAACTTGATAATGACAGAGTCATTGGCATTTCTGGAAGGTATAGCTTCTATCTATTTGGTAAAGAAGTTAGTGGCTGTGAGGATCCATTTATGTTGAGCTGAGGAGGATGGGTGAATTTCTCCAATGAAGTTTAAACCCCATTGTTGAAAAGGTGCCTCAACTCTGATAGGATGTAAGGGTAAGGGAAGAAGTTTTCTTTTGCCATCAAAAATTTGACACTTATGGAAAGACATGACCAACTTTTGAGTGTCTGGGAAAAGGGTAGGCCAATAGTAACCAGATCTAAGAATTTTGTTTGCCGTGGCCTTCCAGTAGAGGTGTCCTCCACATTCTCCGTCATGCAATTCATGCATGATTTTTCCTGCATCATCTTCAAGTAAACATTTAAGCAAAATTCCAACATCATTTTTCCAATATAATACTCCATCGAATATGAAAAAACTCAAAGCTTTTTGTTTCAAAAATCTAGCTTTAGTTTTAGACAGAGAAGGAGGGGCGTTTAAATATAAAAGCACATAAATAATGTCAGCATACCAAGGATAATTCAGAAATGTTTCTTCAATAAAAGGAGCAGTAGATTCTTCTATTTCCTCCAACACATCTACCATATTTATGTCTAGTGCTTGAAAGTTAGACTTAGCCATAAGTTTTGCTAATCCTTGCACTTTAACTAGTTTGGTGATCCTAATATCTAAGTCATATTCAAGAATAGTTGCAATCCATTTTCCCCTTTTACCATCAGGGTCTTGACTTAGAATGTCCTTGACAACAGTATGTGGAAAAAAAGCAATTATGTGAGAGTGTAAAATATAGACCCTAAAGTCTTTTAATGCTTTCACTAATGCTAAGGCTTGATTCTCCATGATGTTATATTTGAGAGGAGCATCTCTCAAGGCCCTACTAAAGAAAGATATTGGTTGTTCTTGCCCCAAATCATTCTTTTGAAGTAAAACTGCAGCTATTGTATGTTTAGATGCAAAGGAAAAGATGTAAAAGTCTTTGGTGAAATCTAGACTAATCAGGACTGGTGTTTGAGTAAGCGCTTGTTTGACCAGTTCGAATGATTGTTTAGCTAGTAAAGTCCATTTTAAACCAACATATTTCTTAAGCATGTTTGTAATGTTTTTCAATAGCTCAGCAATATTAGGAATAAAATTCCTCAGGAAATTAATCTTTCCGATGAAATTTTGCAATTCTTTGAGGCTCCTTGGATGGCTGATCTGCAATATGCCATCTATCCTTGTAGGGTCTATTTTGATTCCCTCTTCTAAAATTATATGGCCAAGAAGTTTACCTTCTTGGAGACCAAAGAGTGTCTTCTTGGGATTCAATGATAAGCCAAATTTCCTACACTTCTCAAAAAAAATTCTCAGGTGAATCAAATGTTCTTCATCAGTTTTTGAGAAAACGGTTATGTCATCAAGGTAAATGATTATGAAATAGCCAATGTCTTTAGAAAAGGCTATGTCCATGGCCCTTTGGAAGGTGGCCCCTGCATTCATTAATCCGAAAGGCATTTTGACATACATAAAGGTGCCCCAAGGTGTGGTAAAAGCAGTTTTGATTTGATCACTTGGGAGCACTAACACCTGGTTGTAACCCGAGAACCCATCTAAGAGGGATATCCTTCTAGATCCAACTACCTTTTGAAGTATATGGTCCATCTTGGGTAAAGGGTAGTTGTCCTTTAAAGAAGCTCTGTTTAAGTTTCTGAAGTCAATACAGAGTCTGATTTCCCCTGTTCTCTTTCTAACAGAAACCAAGTTTGATACCCACTCAGAATATCTAATTGGTACAATGATCCCAGCAGCATGCATTTTTTAAATTTCTGCCTTAACTAAAGGGAGTAAAAGGGGGTTTATTCTCCTTAGTTTTTTTTTAAAAGGCTTTTGATTTTCCTTCAAAGGAATTTTATGCTGGATGATGCTGGTATCATATGATTTTAGGTCTTTGTATCCCCAAGAAAAAACATCTTTAAACTCTTTGAATAGCTCTATGTACTGCAATTTTATGTGAGCTGGGAGAGTGTTGGATAGCTTGATCATCTTGGGTTCTGCTAGACTGCCTATGTTATGCTCTTCTATATTTTTTTCCACAGGCTCTATTCTTGGTTCTTTGGCTACATCGTTAAAATCAAAAAGGTGTTCTAAGGTGCTAGACCTCTTGGAATTTTATCATTTTTGCATTGTAAAACCTCCAAGTCTTCTTGGTCTGTGTTGTCAGTTATCTCTGCTTTAAAAGGATTTTCATAATGATTTATATCAGCAGTATATGTCATTTCAACTTCTGGGATTTGTTCAATATACAAACAATTTTCTTTATGGCTGGTTTCTGATATTGGTATGCTGAAATCATTTTCTGATTTCAAGAAATCATCTATGTGTTTGTCAGAATCAAACACTTGCCAGTGATCTTCGTTATTAGGTACAACAGGCCTGTGTTTTACTTTTACACTGAGCTGTTGATTTATTTCAGGTATTTGGAAATTGCTGGCATTGAAAGCAAGTTCATTTGCTAGATGATTCTGTTCTCTTGGAATGAAAATAAGTTCATACTTTTCAAAGGTTTTTAATAGATCAAGGGCATCGTTTCGATACTCCCTAAGTCTTGGATTTTTAGCTGAGTATTCTCCTTTGATTTTTCTTATGATAAGTTCAGAATCTTTTAAGATTGATATCTTCTGGGCTTCTAACTGTTTAAGCAGTTGTAAGCCTAGGAGAAGTGCTTCATACTCAGCAATATTGTTAGTGCATGGGAAATCCAATTTGTATGAAAAAATCTGTTTTGTATTTTGAATCCATACACCTGCTTCTACACTTGTTTTATTACAAGATCCATCAAAGTTTAGGGTCCAAAGTATGTCATTCCTATTTTCATTTTCTTGTTGCTGTTGATTGGTAATGTTTTGAATTTGATTGAAGGGAAGATTTGATTGTTCAGGTGAACTGATTGGGTCCATGTTTTCTTTATCTTGTTGAGTAATTTCATCTTCGTTACATAAGATAAAGGAATCTAAACTTGATTGAATAGAATAGATTGGAGAGTTGTTTGGTTTGTCTATGTTGCTCACCATGTACTTCATGTGGGATTCCCTGTATAGTCTTCTGTTTTGGTTAAAGACATGGATGGTAGCATAAGACATGTCCATTTGAAGGATTCCCTGAAGTTTGGCTCCCCAAGATCTTGACAAGAGCATGCCATACTTAGGGGGAATATCAACTACAACTATGTCCATGACTAAACTCTTAGCAGAGATTTGGGCTAAGTTAACACACAAATCTTTGATTAAACCCAAACATTTGACTCTGCTTGAGTCAAAGGAATACAAGTCTTTGTATGTCTTAGTAATTTCTAAGCCTAAGATTTCCATTACAACCTTGGGCATTAGATTGTGTGAAGCTCCTGAGTCTAACATGGCATTGTGTAAAATTTTCTCATGTATGTTCAAGCTAACATAGAAGGGAGGGACAACCCCTTCTTGGTATTTTCCTTCAACTTCTGGACCAAACAACAATTCAAGTTTGTCATCTGTTAAGTTTAAGGTGTCAGTATCACTTCCTAAGTTTAAAGCTTTCAAAACTTGGTTTTTGTACACTTCTTGGGTTACTAGTTCAGCTAGGGGAATGGTATTTTTTATCTTAGCAATCTCTCCCTTAAGGCTGAAAGGAATAATTGACTTGTTTGTATTTACATCCGTTTTTTCAATTGAATTCTTTTCAGCAACTTTGATTTGCTGAACCTTGTTTGGATTGGTAATTGGGACAGTTTTATTAGGACCACTAGCTGAAGTGCTAGGGGTACTCTGTTCAACCTTTGGCTGGACACCTTTATCTTTGTTCAAGTCTGGTTTTTTAGTCAAAATGTTGGTTTTCTCTGCTGTCTTTTTGGGCTGGTTTTCTGCGTTTTTCTTGATAACAGTGCTAGTGTTCTTATCCTTTGAATTATATATGTTTCCCTTGATCCTAAGTTCATACTGTTTGTGTACCTCCATGATTTCATTTTCAAAACCCAATCTATAGTCATCAGAATCTTCATAGGTATTTGTATTTTGATCATAAGAGAAGAAATATTGTTCTTCCTCAGTGAGGAAAACATCATCTCCACTGTTTGATCCAATCAAGTTTACATGAGATTCTTCCAACCTTTCCAACTCCCTATCTTCTTCATATTGATCTACATAGTTCTGTTGAAAGGGAGGTCTAATCTGTTGGTAACTTTCTTTTTGCTTATCTTGATTGTTGTCCCTTCTATAATTCTGATTTCTATTTTTGTTTTGGGAGTTGTTCTGATTGTCTCTTGGCTGTGTTCTCTCAAGTATGCTCATCCTTTTCATGATCTCTTCCAACATCTGTTCTGTCTTTGAGATAGATGTGGAGGGTGTAGTGTCATCTTTATAAGTTACCCTCTTCTCTGATCTTAACCTATTTCTTTTCTCAATTATGTTTGCTTCTACGCTCATAGCTCCTTTCTGCATGTCTTCTAAGGTTAAGTAATCTCTCTCCCTTAACTGATACATCATGTCAACATCAAGGCCTTTGGGATATCTTACTAAGGCCATGCCTTGAGGAGGTTTCATGTGAGGTGGAAGAGCATTGTAAATGCTATTAAACCTAGTGGAGTAGTCAGGAATACTCTCTCCTTGATTTCTTTTGAGGCTGCTATATTCTGCTAGTATTTGGAGAGGATTCTTTTTGAGTTCCAATTTGTTGATAAATGTTTGATGCAAGGCATGGAGATCATTTATGCTATTATGAGGTAAGTTTTTGAACCATTTCTTTACATCTCCTCCTAAACTCTGGGCGAAGATCCTCATCTTCACAGTTTCTTCTTATATCTCCATGTAATTAAATGCATCTTCCATCCTATCTACATGATGTTGGGATGTTGTAGACTCTTTCCCAGTGAAGTGAGGGATTTTAGATTGGTAATCATTTGGTAAGGGAAGTAGAGGTTGTGGTAACACTAACGGGGCATACCATGTTGCCATGGTTGGAAATAAGGGTGGATTTACAAGAGGTGGATTTACAGTAGTGAAAGTGGGCTGAACAGGAGTGTCTTGCACAGTGGTAGTATGAATTGGAGTGGAAGAAACACTTGGGCCAGAAAAATGATTTTGAGCAGACTTGTTATGGAAAAGACTAAAGTGATAAAGAAGCTGGGAATCAGGAGGAGTGGAAGGTGAGGCTTCTCTACTGAAGCTTTGTTGCAAATCTGCAATATCAAGGTCAGTTTGGTTTAAGTCACCTTAAGATCTGGTTCTAAAGATGTTCTTTGTATGATGTAAATCAAAGTGTGAATCCTCTAAGACAATAAGGTTTTCAGGGACAAAATTTGTTCTTAAGAGGCTCCTATTAGCAGCTGATTTTCCAGTATTAGAAGTTTGCCACAAAATTATCTCAGGATTGTCAACGATTAAAGGAGGATTTGGGTCTGGATGGGATTTAGTACTGATCCTATGTGAAGCCAGACTGATTTTCAAAAATGAGAGAGGTGGGGGGTTTTTAGGGACTGTTTTTTGGAAGCTTCACCTCTCAGGATGTTTTGTCTAAAATGGGACTAGGCGTCTAAACTTCTTCAAGGCTGGTTAACACAGTCCTAAAGAGATTTTGGAACCTAGATGAGTAATAGGCCTACTGGGGCTAGTGGAGCCGCCAGGTGGAAACTTTTAGTTTTTTATGAAGGTAAGATATTAGATGGTTCCACCACCATGCTTATTATGAAGCCAAACTAATTTTTTTTTGGGTTTTTCTGAGTTTCTTGATTTCATAGGTTATGAGAGTGTCCTAAATCTGACTTAACACTTAGCTAGGGTGTCAAAACATACAGAGTTCACTCTTATGGCTTGGTAACTGATTCCTTCAAGGTTTGATAAGGTTTAATGAGAATCCTAAGGGTAACTTAGTTTGTCACTGATTCAATTAAGTCCTATCATGATTACCATTTCTTGGTAGTGCTTGAGGGAGGTTACTTATGTTATAATTAGACAGTGAGTGTTTTGTTTTGAAGATTTTACTCAGTGTCCCATTGTGATCACCATTATGTTGGTGTCCCGTGTTTTGATAGTTTGGCAAATCAAAAGACAAGGCAACATCAAAACCAATCTTTAGAGTTACAAGATCTAATCCTCCTGCTCTCAGAGAGGAATCTCTCAAAAGTTTTTTTACAAAGGTTTATCTTGTGTGCTTTGAGTATTGGTTTTAGACTAGTTATTAAGTGCAGGTGTTTGTTTGTTTGTTTGGTTGGGTTGGAATGATACAGCAAAACATGAAAGGCCTAGGAAAGATATATAGGACAGAGAAATATCTGGTTCATTGGGAAATGGAGTCAAAAAGAGGTCATAACAAACTCATCAATGGATATGGGATATCAAAGGGAAAATCTAACTTGGCCACAGGATCCTTTTGTTTTTGGAATGAGATGAACATTAATGATTTGGAAAGAGAGGTTTAATTCTCAACAAAGGGAATTCGAAATCATTTTTTGAACAATAAAGAGATCTTTGATAGAAAGGGCTAACCATAAATTCTACAAATCACACCTTTAAGCAAATAATGATTTCAAAAGAACTTTTAAAATAAAATCTAAGATTTGGGGAACACCCTATTTCCTCAAATATTTATTTTAAAGGACTTAGAAACATAAAATATTTACTGATAATTACAGTCATAGAAGAGGGAACACCTAAAAAAATCTATGATCATAATTATAACGACCTTTAAGCCAACTGTTTAAGTGAGGACAAAGGGCAAGATCAAAACAGACCTCTTTGATTCACTGTAAGCAAAGAACGTCAAAGGGAGACTTCAATAACAGTTTTTTAAGTGGCAGCAGACAAGCAGGGAGAACCATAAATCATGCTGAAACCAAATGTTCGAACTATTAAGGAAATAAACAAGCATGAAGATTAAAGACTCTAAAATACTTCAGCAGAAGAAAACATGAAACAGTGAAGGATGAACAGGTCTAAGGTGCTTCCAGGAGTCATTTCTTAGCCTAATATTTTCTATCCTACTGTAGCAAGAATTTATGGAACATAATGAAAACAGGGAAAAAAAATTAAACAGTTCAAAATAATTCACAAACAGCCAAGCTCATGGATCCAATGATAGAGCCTTCTCAGGAACAAGCATGCAACAACATCATCAAAGGTTTCCAAGACTTTAGTTTCTTCCTCAACTTCAATGGACTATGTATTTATTTCAGAGAGTTTCAGTATTACAACTGGTGATCAAACAACAACCAACAACCAACCCCTCACTCATATTCTACAGAAGTATATATAGAAGAACGAGGAGGTGAGATCTGATAAAAGATCTCTAATTACAATTAATACAGACTTAATGGCTTCTTGGCCTTTGGGGGGCTCAATGAAGAAACTTACATGGGTGTACTCTATATTAAATGTTTTACATAACGATTTAAGCTCGGTGGGAGCTTTTGTTGACCTTTGAGGCTTTGTGTGGCATCGAAGTAACTCTGCAGATGTTTTGTCATTAAGTTCCTTGGCAGAATTTACCCTTTGGCTGCGTTTTGAGACAAATATCTGATCCTGATCAATAAATTCGGCTTCTGATTGAATACTTTGAGGCACAGGTGGCATTTCAGCAGCTGGGAGGAATCAATTTGCCTCAGATGTGGCGGTGGAGGCTTTCCTGTTGATAAAAACACTTAATATTGTCTTTAAACTGTATTTTAATCGGGGATTAGGCTTTTGATAAATTTTTTTAGCCGTGATCCCCGCAAAATCTGTCTTTAATCCTCTGTTCTGATAAATTTTGGTCTTCGTCACTGATACTCTCTGACTGTGCCCGATCCATGGTTTTTGCTGGTATACAGGGCTGCACAGTGTTATATGGCATCAATGCTTCATGGATGATTGATGAAATGTGGACTTAACACCTGCAAATGTTTTCCTTTGACAAATCGGAGGTGGGAGGATTGTCATCCTCTGCCTTCGAATTTTCTTCAGACATAGTGAAAACAAACCTTCTAACCCTGCAAAATATGAACAAAATTATAAAATCCATGCATTTATAGGTTACTGCTTTAGAAGGCACGTGGAGAGAGTGTGGCCATTGGATGGCATCATCCAACGGTCGGGATTTGATGGGAAGGCAGAATAATTGTTTAAAACAGAGCCGTCGATCGCGCAAAGATCGACGGTCAGGAGTGGAGAAAGGAAAGTCAAACAGAACATGTTGACTGGGCGACGAATTAGGGCGATGGAATATGGGCCGTCAGTCTGCAGATAAGATCGACGGCGGAGATTCTCTAATGACCGCGCCGTAGCCCGGTTAACCGTCGGGCATCTTTGGTGAGCGATAGCCGTTGGATGGCCCGCCCCAGATCAGACGGTGTATAGTGATATCGCGCGGGGTCCTCGTCTGAACATTAACGTACGATGGACGGCAGTTTTATGAACAGTGCCCAGCCCACGTGTCAACCGATGAGTGGAATCGCTGGCGATCGGGAAAAAACCGCCGTCGCCCAAAGGCGGTGCGATGAATACCGCACGGTTTTTGGAAAGGTGAGTGGAATGTGGGGGTCACCGGGGAGACAGACTCCGCACCATCGATCTGCAGATCAAATCGACGGTGGAGATAGGCTGAAACCTTGAACCGACGGAAAATTATAATATAATAAAAAATCGGAAAATTAATATAAACAAAGGTTCTTATTAATTTATAATGCGGCTTGGCGCCCGACTGCGGGGCCCTGGGCTCATGGGAAATAATGTGACTGAGGGTTAATGGGAAAAAGGGCTAGGACCCATATATGCCCAAAATGTGGGTTTTTATGGTTTTTCAATGATTTTCAAAGGGTTAGAGAGGTTCGGATAAGGCAAAGAAGGAGTCTCTAAACCTTATAAAAGGGGATTTCTGATGAAGGGAAAATGGGAAAAACATGAAAATGAGGGATTTTCATGGGAAATAGAGGATAGAAAATGAGGTTAGCTTTGGGAAAAGGGGGAAATGGTACTTGCAAAGCAGTATTCCTGGCTTGGAAATCAGCAGATTTTTGAGTTATGAAGCGAAACAACATAGACGATTATCCAAAGGATAGGATATTATCAAAGAATTTAAGCATCAACAATTTTAGCAATGAAATTGTTTCTTGAAGGCTATCCACATCATTTAGCCACCACCGATATATGTAATTTTTAAGGGTGGCTAACGTATGCTTAAGATCCGAAAAGTTCATGCACTTCCTTCACCTTTCTACAGCCTCGATTACCTCTTGATTGAGTCGTTTCTTTCTTTTTCTTTGGTTCAGATTTTGAGCTCGATTAGAACTGCATTTACCTCGTTTTTGAATCAGAATAAAACATAGTTTGGAGTCAATTTTTGCTTGGAAACTTAGGTTCAAAGGTTTTGAGCAAGTTTGAACCTTTAATTTCTAACCTAATCTCATCTACTGATAAGCCAAGTTTAAACGATGGCAAATCAAATTCACTATCCTATCGTGATAAGAAATTTAAAACTAATTAGTCAAGATTAGGTTGTTTGACTAACTAGGAGTGTATTTTTCGAGTGGAATTTGGAGCTGTACACTTTCGATTTGTTTATCTTTTTTGGTATGGGGTTATACCTTACAATCAGCCTCTCTTTTATTTTATTTTTTTATTGTTTTTTGTATTTTTCCTTTTGTGATACTAAACAAAGAAATGGTATTTACAATGGAAATGAAAGCTTCAAACCAACCCTGAAAGTAGAGTAATGCTAAGAACCCCGCTATTGACAGGGACTCAAACAGATCTCGTGCCATCTAACTCTTTCAGAAAAAAAGCATTTGGACCAATGGTGAAATGAATAATGTAAGGACCTTGCCACAAACAGTCAAATTTTCCATGTTTACCCTTATCCTCTCTTCTGGAGTCCCACTTGAGTACCTTTTCTCCAATGTTGAAGCCACAAGCTTTTTTTCTTTTGTCAAAAAACTTCTTTATATTCTCTTGCACCTTCTAGAGTTTCCCTATTGTAAACCTCTTCCTTTATTTTGAGATGTATCATTCGATTAATCCTCCTTATCATGTTGTCCTCTTCAATCTGCATTTCTTGGACTACACTTTTATCACCGGTACATCTAGGGCCGGTAGGAAACACTGCATCTGCTCCATAAACAAGCTGGTAAGGGGACATTCCAATGGACTTCTTTGTGGTCAACCTGTCTGCCCATAAAGCATGCACCAAATTATTATGCCATGATTTTTTATTCTCTTCAAGTAGCTTCTTGATGATGGTCACCAAACTTTTATTTGATGATTCAACTAACCCATTACCTTGAGGGTAATAAGCAGTAGAATGACCAAGTATAATCCCGATACCCTGACAAAAACTAATCATCTTTCTCGGAACCAAAAGCAAACGCATTATCGCAAATAATCTTCCTAGGACAACCCAAATCTAGACAGGGATATGATCTTCAAGAAATTTTTATAATGATGAGATCTGTGGCATTCCTAGAAGGTAGTGGCCTCTATCCATTTGGTAAAGTAGTCAGTAGTTTGTGAGAATCCATTTGTGTTGGGCAGATAGAAGCATGATGGATTTCTCCCATGAAATCTAGGCTCACCATGAAAAAGGAGCTTAAAAAATGAGGGGGTTGTAATGGTAAAGGAAGGAGTTTTCTTTGCCCTAAAAAATTTGGCATGTGAGACACTAAACGATTATCTTTTGGACATCTTGGAAGAGGGTGGGCAATGTAATAGCCAGCTACTAAGGATTTTTATTAGTTGTGGTTTTCCAATAGAGATGACCTCCACACTCTCCTTCATGGAATTCATGCTTGATCCTTTACATCAACTTCGCAAACATTTAAGCAATAAACCATTAGCATCTTTCCAATATAAAAAATTCATTTAAAATGAAATAATTCCTAGATTTCAACTTTAAAAAACCTTGCTCTTTGTTTTTGATAAATCGAGAGGAGCATTATAGATTTGTAAGTACATACAAGATGTCAGATACCACGATGAGTTTTGGAATTGTTTTCTTCCACAAAGGGGGAGCAGTAATTCTTCTTGTTCATCCAAGGTATCTACCCATGTTAATGTCGAGGGCTTGTAGATTAGATTCAACCATTAATTGAGCTAAGCCTTGACCTTTAATGAGTTTAGTGGGTTTTATTTCCAAATCATACTTTAGTATTGTCGCAATCCATTTGCCCCTCTTTCCATCCGGGTCTTGTGACAAGATGTCTTTTACCACTACTGTTAGGCACATAAGAAATGATGTGAGAATGTAGAATATACACCTCAAGTCCCTTTAAGGCCTTTTACCAAAGCATAGGCCATGTTTTTCCATTATGTTATATTTAAAGGGTGCATCCCTTAAAGCCTTACCGAAAAAAGCAATAGGCTGCTTTCTCGTCCCTCCGGGTTTTTTTGCAATAGGACATCACCACGATGCTTTGAGGCAAAGGAGCAAATAAGGAAATCCTTTGAAAAGTCGTGTCGATCTGAGACCGGTGCCCGGTGAGTGCATGTTTTACCAATTCAAGGATTTTTTGGCTTCTACAATCCACTTCTCTCCTACTTCTTTCTTGAGCATATTAGTCATGTTTCTATGAGCTCACGAGTTGGGAATGAACCTCCTCAAAAGTTAATCTTTCCAATAAAGGGACCTGCAATTTCCTTTATGTTCCTTGGTTGGCTAATCTGTAGTATCCCTCAACTCTCTTTGGATCTATTTTTAATCCCTTCTTCTGATATGATATGGCCAAAGGAGTTTACCTTCTTGTAGGCCAAACACCGTTTTTTGGGATTTAAAGATAATCCAAACCTTCTTCAGCACTTTTCAAGGACCTTTCTTAGATGTTTCGGTGCTCTTCATCGCATATGGAATAAAACACTGCTATGTCATCAAGGTAAATTACAATGAAGTGCCCTATCTCCTCCGAAAATGCAATGTCCACGGCCCTTTTGGAAAGTGGCCCTCAACATTCATTAATCCAAAAAGGAATTTTCACATACATGAAAGTGCCCCCAGGAGTGGTGAAAGATGTCTCTGAGTTGGTCTTCTCGGGGAGTACTAAAACTTGGTTATACTCCGAAAAACCATCTAACAAAGAAATCCTCTTTGAACCAACTACCCTTTGTAGAATGTGATCCATTTTGGGTAAAGGGTAATTGTCCTTTAGGGAGGCTCGTTAAGGTTTACGAAATCAATGCACAATCCGATTTCCCCTGTTTTTTCCTCACAAATACAAGGTTAGAAACCCAATTCGAAAAACCTCACGTGCACTATGATTCCCTCGCCTCATACATTTTCTTGATTTCCTTTTCTACTAGAGGCAAGTTGTATTGGATTAATTCGACATATGCTTACTTCAAAGGGTTTTTGGTTTTCTTTCAATGGGATCTATGTCTTTGATGATTTGTGTATCATAGGCTTTTAAGTCTTCATAGCTCCAGCAAACACATCAAAAAAACTCTTTAAATAAGTCAATGAATTTATTTTTTCATGCTCGCTTGTAATGAGCCGCTTAATTTAATCATTTTAGGTCGATCTTTGGTGCCTATGTTGCATTCCTCGACATCGTACTTTGTGTATTCTACAGTGGGTTTCTTTGCTACGTCGTTAAAATCAAACAGTCTTCTAAAGGTGCTAGCCCCCTAAAGGTACGCTCTTGTCCTTTGACGAAAATATCTCAATGTCTTTGCTTTTTCGTGTTCTCGTACATCTTTCAGTAGATGAGTTCCAAGTTTTTTAGTTAACATGTTGATTTTTACTAGACCATATAGTTTACCTCCTTCGAGGGACTCTTTGTTGAGGCAATTTTCGCCGATTTAGAATCGAATTAGATAATTCAAACTCTTTTCCTGCAAGCAGAAATCCTCTACCCGCTATTCGCTCTCAAAGACCCGCCAATATTTTTCATTATCCGCGCACAAATGGTATAAACTTAATTTGAGTTGTACAAATCTTTGGTTTCAATTGGCGTTACATGTTCTAGCCGCAAAGGCTAAATTGTGGGCGGCAATATTTATTTTTTCTTGAACGAAAATTAATTTGGACTCCTCGAAAGTTTTCAAAAGGTCCATGACATCGATTTCAAAGAAGCTCTCAAAGTCCTGGGATGATTTGCGTTATATTCCCCATTGACTTGCTTAATGACTAGTTCGAATCTCCATACACATCAATTCTTGTGGCTCCTAACTTTATTAATAGATGTAAGCCTAAGAGAAGGGATTCATATTCTGCTATGTTATTGGGAACACCTGAAAGTTTAATTTGCAAGAAATGCTTTCTTTGTGGTTGTTTTCATATGTTGGTAATCCGACACCCGCACCAACATTGTTCCGAGTGCATGACCCATCAAAATATATACTCCACGAGAGGACTATTTTTCGGGTTTCGTCTTGGTTATTGTCTCTTCAACCAACGTGCTCAAGGTTTGTTGTGAAATCTCAAGCACTTAGTTGTATTTGTTTTGATTCCTCAAGATTTTTCGTGGAGTTGAGTGTGAGGGGTAGTCTATTGTTTACCATCTTGGCTTTGTTCACTCGGTCCCGTTGTTTCAGTCGCACCGTTCAACAATTTCTCTCTCGTTTTCTTCCATATCTAGAACGCCATCATTTCTAGATTAGGGCCTCCTGATCGGTCATCCCGAGTCACCGTGTTCCGCTCGGGACCGCTTTGTGGATTCATTATTGTAAAAGATAAACGAATCCCGAGTCAGTATGGACAGAGAGTAAATGGGATAATTTTTAGGCTCTTCCGAGCTACTAACCATGAATTTCATGTGTGACTCTCTCGTATAGTATTCTAAGTCGAGCTAAAGACTGAATAGTGGCATATGTTCCATCCATCTCGTATGGTACCTTGCAGCCTTGGCACCCCATGATATTGATAGCAACATGCCATACTTAGGGAGGCACATCGGCCCACCACAACATCCATCACCATGCACTTGGCCGGGATTTGGGTCAAACTCACACAAAGGTCTTTAATTAGACCCGTAAACTTCACTTTGTTGGAATCAAAGGAATATAAATCCTTGTAAGGTCCGGGTTATTTCTAGTCCTAGCCTTTCCATATCACCTTTGGCATAAGGTTGTGAGAGGCTCCAAAGTCATGCATAGCATTATGCGGGATCTTGTCATGAACATTTAAACTCACATAAAAAGGGGGGGAACAGGTCCCTCTTGATAGATACCTTCAATCTTAGGACCAAAAATGAGCTCTGGCTGGTCATCATTAAGATTGATTGTATCATTATTGTACTCAATATTTAAAGCCTTCAAAATTTGGGTCCTATATACATTCTGGGTAGCTAACTCCGTTAGAGGAACAAAGATTTTGATCTTTGAAATTTCTTGCTCAAGGCTGAAAGGAATTTGGCTCTTTGAAGGACTAGTCTCAACCTTACTAGCTGCCAGTCTATCATCAACATCAGCTTGCTGATTTGTTTTATTAGTATTTGAAAAAATGGTCTTAACAGGAGTACTAACTGAAGTGGTAGTACTACTAATGTTTGCACTCTGTTTTTGATTGTTTTGAGTGCCCTTCTCTCTATCTTTTATCGCACTTTACGATTAATCGCTTTTATCCTTTTTGTTTTGAAAATTTTAGGCTTAGTTGTAGTGTCTGTTTTGTGAAGATTTTTTCGAGGTTTTTAGTGTTGAGAGTTTGTTGACTGTTTTGCTTCTCAAGGTCATATTATTTTGAGACTCTACGCATGACATTTTCCATGTCTTGAAAATAACTTTCATCATCATCTCTCGTTGTCATCGTAAGGGGGTATAAGGACCTTGTTTTCTATCATAATGAATCTCAAAGTCATCATTATGTACTCCCAACATGTTGATATCATCTTCCCTCTCGTTATCTCATCCGGTTTTCCTCAACCTCACTTATATAGTTTTGATGAAAAGGAGGAGTGATCATTTGATCTGCCTTCCTAGGTATGTTTGGAGGTTGGTTCCTTCTCAAATTCTGATTTTGGCTCGGTTTTTTGTTTTGAGGAGCAGCTTTGGTTTTTGACTTGCTTGTGCTCTCTCGAGGATGCTCATTTTCTTCATCATCTCCTCCATCATTTTTTCCATCTTTGAGTTGGAAGTAGAAGGTGAATTTTCCTCTCCGAAGGACACTCTCTTTTCAATTTTTCATTCTTGCTCTCTTCTCCATCAAGTTGACTTCCACAGAAAGAGCACCCCTTTGCATATCTTCAAGAGTTGAAAAATCTCTCTCTCTCAGCTGATAGGCCATCTCGGGTTCAAACCCTTCAGGAAACTTGTTTAAAGATGAGCCCTGTGAAGGTTTTAGTTCTGGGGAAAGTGAATTATACACACTATTGAATCTAGTACAATAAGCTTGCACACTCTCCCCAACATCTCTATGGAGGTTCTTGTAGTCAGAAAGGACTTGGAGAGGGTTTTTCTTTACTTCCCATTTGTTTAATAATGTTTGATGGAAGGCTTGAAGATCATTAATACTATGGGGGTTAAACCCCTTTAAACCATTTTTTTCTTGCTTCTCCCCCTAAGCTCGAGCAAATAATCTAAGCTTGACATAATCATTATCAATTTCTATTTCTTTCAAAGTAGTCATTCATCTTATCCACATGTTGTGATGCAAATTGTAGCATTGCGGCATCATACAATGGAATTTTAGACCCGATAGTCCTGTGGAAGATTGACTAATGGTACAGGGGAAGAACTAAGGGAGCATGCCATGCTGCCATGATATGTGGTGGGGGTGGATTCACAGAAGGAAAGTGGGTCAGGCAGTGGTGGTATGAACAAGGATGTAGGATGAATGATGAAATGGATGGATCTGTGAATATATTGTCGAGCCGATCTTGGATGAGAGACACCGAGTTGTGAAGAAAATGTGAATTAGGAGCTATTGTTTCTCTCCGCTACCGTGGGATGTTCACTTGTTTCAGAGAGATGAGAGTGAAGACTCGAAACTGACGGCCCACCTAAGTCACTAAGAGACCTATTTCTCAATGGATTTACTAAGTCGACTTTTGTGATTGTGGTAGAGCTTGAAATATTTTGTGGACTCGAATTAGCTCTCAAGGGTGATCTCAAAATAGTTGAGAGTTTAATCCCTAGGAGACCTCCTAAGGATACTTTCTGGGTTATCAATTATCTTAGGTGGACCAAGGTCGGGGTAAGCTCTAGTGTGAATATTTCTAGGAGCCAAGAGATGCCGTGTTTTTCAGACCCAACTTAAACGAAAAATAGTTTAACCCGTATATGACAAGTTTTAAAAGGTAAACTAATCCGTTTATACAAATTTTAATCCTACAATCCTCTTGACTGAGTTTGAATGATATTAAAATGATAGGGTTCTTCCGACTGGAGTCTTAAGGTCCCTCTAAGGATTGTGGGAGTCGCCAAGTGGAATTTTTTTAGCTCTTTTTGGAGGTAAAAGGTTTAATGGTCCACTACCATGTTTATTAAATACCAACCTAAAATATTTTTTAGGTTATTTTCTCGAGTTTCGTGAGTTGTATGGAAAACTAAAGGGTCCATAAAAGCCGTGTCAAGCTACTATGAACTCAAAAAATTCTCCCGGCGGAGTCACCATTGTGTTAGGGTCTCTAGAGTAGCAAGGTTGGAAAAAGTCCAACTACGGAGGTAACATCAAATCGCTTTGGGATTCAAGGATCTAGCCCTCTCGAATCCGTGAGAGGGATCTCTATAAATGAGTTTAAAGATGTGATATTTAAATCCCGAAATGTGATATTAGGCTAGTTATGAAGAGAATGGGTTTTGTTTTTTTTGTTTTTGGTTGGGAAAAGACATGATGAAGGTGAAGGGGCGAGTTCAAAAATGAAGGGTGAAGATGCCCAGTGAAGGAATGATTTGTCGATAGAAAAAGGCAAAGATAATTTTAACCCATTGAGCTATGGAGTCATAGGAGGATTTTAATTGGATAGCAAGGTTCAAGAAGGATCCATGGGGGCAAGTCACTTATGTCAAAGGATATCTTAAGGTGATTTATGGAGGAAAACAGATAGGAAGTGGAGAACAAAAACAAAATGAAGAACATGCACAGTCTAAGATCAAGTAAGTGCTTTAAAACTATCTTGCTTTCAACATGTGCTTAGAGAGATGAAACATAAAATAATTTTCATAGATCGTGTAAGTACTTTAAACTAGCTTCGCATTGAAGTACTTTGAGTTTAGAGAAACAAAATATAAAAAGCATTCCCTGAGATCGTGTAAGTGCTTTTAAACTAGTTTGCTTTGAAATACTTTCAAATCAAAAACATTCAAAAATAGTTAGAACAACTTAAGTTCGTGTGAGTACTTTGAAACCAATTTGCTTTCGCGATATTCTAAAGGAAACACTAATGATCATCATAATGAGCAATCTAGATCGAGCAAGTGCTTTGGAAACCAACTCGCTTTAATATACTTAGTATTAACAAGAGAAAAACATAGAAAATAAAGCTTTAGAAGAGTAGGGTACTACCCGAGAGTAAGTCCTAGCTTTCATGTCTTTGGTCGTTCCTCATCGTAGAAAAATGAACAGAGGAAAACTTAAAGAAAATAACAATTAACGACTGAGGAACACATCACCATTGACACAAATTAGATCCCATAAATCAACAGCTGTATTTGATGTTCAAACCCAAGCTATAATCGAGAAGCCCTTGAGAGGGTCTCTACAACTTCAAACTTCTCATCGTCAGCTTATTTATCTTCAAATTTCACACACATGCATCGATAGGCTTCTAAAACCATTACATGCATTCGTATGTCCAGAGACCAACATTTTTACACCTTCTAGCGTAGTTATTTATAGAAGAAAGAGGAGGTGGGGATTGATGAAAGATCTCCGGGCACATTAATACAGATTGATGACTCTTCGGCCTTTGAGGGCCTCGATGAAGAAATTCAAAGGTGTTTATCTCGTATTAATTGATTTACACTTAGGATTAAACTCTATGGGAGATATTTGTTGACTTTTTGAGGCTCTGTGGTCATGTTGGAGTAACTCGTTGTCGTTTCCCTGAGGTCTAATGATCGAAAATACTTGCTTATGGGTGGCTCTTAATCTTTTTGAAATAGTTTTTGACACAATTTGGAGATAAGATCCTTGATTAGTATTAATTGTCTCGACTGGTCTTTTAGGTAAACACCTATTGTTCTCGTAATGACCGAACCTTCATTGATTTCGTGAGCTCACAGTGTCTTATGAGCCGGAGAGGGTTCAATTGGCCTCTCGCTATGGCGGTGGAGGGTTTCTCATCTCGACGGATGTCTTCAGTCTTTCCCTAAAACACCTTTAATTTACTTGAGATCCGTGTTTTGGGTCTTCAAACTCTCTGTTTCCGGTTCATTCTCGTCTTCGACATCGATACTCTTTGATCGGCGCTGATTAACCGTTTTTTCTGTGTGCAGGTGGTTGTACTGGTGGGTCGAATGGCATCAATGCCTCATGAATTCATTGATAGAAATGCGAATTTAAAACCCCCGTAAGTGATTTTGTGGTGAATCGCAGGGCGTGGAGGATCGTCACCCTCGACTCTGTGAATTTTTTCTTCGCAGACGGCGGAAAAAAACCATTTAAACCCCTGCCAAAAAATATGAAAAACTATTAAAAAATCCCTCGCATATATAGGTCGACTCGTCTGAAGGCATGTGGAGGGAGCATAGCCGTTGGATGGCATCATCCAACGGTCAAGATTGATCAGAAAATTCAAAGAGACGACAAAGAAAAGTTTAAATCGAACCGTCGATCGCGCAAGAGATCGACGTGGGAAAGCGGAGGCGAAAAATAACGTGGAGGAGTCAGTCTTTGGAGAAAATCGGTTAAAAAAACCTTTGTTTCTGCGAAAAATAGTGTGTGGGGTTCGGGATGATCGTGGTCCGTCGGATGAGATCAGCCCACACGATCAATTGTGGAGATCGGGCGTCAATAAACTTTAGAAAATACACCCGACATCAAAAAATCCAATTAAATCATGTTAAGTAAAGTTCCCGTGTCCCGTAAATGCCGATCGGACGAGGAAAACACGGAGACCCACCCAATAGAAATCTACATGCGTGGATGTTGATGTGGCGCCTGGACCCAGACAACGGTGGGGCATGCAATCACTCTGATCTGCCGATCTCGGGGAGGAGATCGACGGTCATAGGACGTGTCGCAGGGCGGCTGACGGTGGGGCCAGGGGCAATCGCTTTGCCCTAGGTTAACTCCGCGCATCTTCTGGGGAGCGATCATCGTCTGTTGCCCGCCCGGGATCGGACGGTGCACAGAGCAATATTGCGCTGATCTGGTGGGACGAACGTTAACGCGCGATGGGGCGGTTTTCAAATAGTGTTGGTGCCACGGGTCAACCGTTGTGTGGAATTGCTCCGAAATGAAAGTAAATACCGCCAGCCCTCGAAGGCTGGGGTGCGATGGATAACGCCGGCTTTCTACACAAAGGTTTGGCGTGGCGGGGACCACCGACACTACGATAGAGTTTCGCACCGCCAATCGCCGGATCGATTGACAACTGAGATTAATTTGGAATTTTGCACACTACAGTAAATTATTTTTCATAGTAAATCCGACAAATTTAATATATAACCAAAGGTTTTAAACTTTGGGCGGAAATATTTATTCAAAATGGCTTGGTGCCCGTTAACATGGGGGCCTGTGGGCGCATGGAGAAGAATATGACCAGGGGTTATAGAGTTAGGGACTTAGCCCAAGGGGGCTTAAACCCTTAATACGAAAATGTGATTTTTTTCATGGATCTTCAATGGTTTTCAAAGGGTTTTGGGGATTTGGATAAGGCCAAAAGGATCTTAAAACCTTATGAAAGAGATTTTGATGAAGGGGAGATGGAAAAATTATGAGAATGAGGGATCTTGATGGGGAACAAGAGAGTAAAAATGAAGGTTAGTTTTTTGAGTGCGAAAGAAGGGGGAAAAAAGGGGATTTTACAACAGTCTTTCTCATGGAATTCAGCAGAATTTTTCGAGCTTTGAAATGGGAACAACAATGAAGATTGAAACAAGGATATGATGTCTTCCAGAGGCTTCAAGAGATACACTTTCCTAATGAAACTGTTGCTTGAAGGCTAAACAATGTTTTGGCCACCTTTTGATAGAACAAATTTTATAGGTGGCCAACAACCTCAACGATATTTTCTTTAGATTGTATTTTGTGAGAGCAACAACATGAAATTTATATTTTTAAGAGGAAAAAAAATTTCAAATTAATGCAAATACCACAAATCACATGAGTTATTTAAAATCAAGTTAAAAATTGGAAAATATTAATATCTAAAAATAAAATTTTATGTAAATTATAAAATTGGATTTTGTTTTGTTTTGTTTAAATCTTCTTAAATCTTCTATTTCTTCTGCTTTCCTCTGCACCTCTTGGTGCAATTTCCAGTTTAAAATGGATAAGAAATTGGTCAATATGGTTAGATTTACTTTTTAAAGTTATATATATATATATATTAGAAAGGAAAAATAAATTAATAATTTTCAAAATTTACGAATGAAGCAAATCAAAGAGGGTAGGTTAGGATGGTTAGAATTTGTGAAAATTCCTTATTACCCCTTCAAAGTTTTTTAGTGGACACTTGATTGTTGATAATTTTTTAAAGAGATAATTATTTGTGAATGGTGTTTTCTGATCATATTAAATGACTGGAGTATTATATTTTTGTTTAAATTGATGAGAATTTGGTTAATATGGATAGATTTATTTTTTAAAGTAGTTTATATATATATATATATGGAGATTTTATATGCAACACGTGTATAGCTTAGTAGGAAGTATTTCAAAACAATGGGATTTGAGTGACAATTGGAAGTTTCAAAGAAGAAGAAGACTAACTATTAAAAAAATATGTTTACATGATAAACTCAGAGAAAGACTCCTGGTATAAATATCAAAAACCAATGGATAAGACATTGTGCGTGAGTGAAATGAACATGAGGAAGACTATAATATAGGTGGGTAGTCACTTTGGAAATCCACAAACAGAGTCCCGAGTGCACCAATTTCACCATGCACTTGATGGATTAAGTCCCTACGCTGGATTAAGAATTCCATTGATGTTTAAAATTGAACTTCCAAATTGGCCACTAGGATTTGAAGAGAGTGGAGGGAGGAGTCATGCTAACCCAAAAATACTATGATAGCAATGAGGCCCTGGTGGGCCATGACAATAAAACAAGGCAGTGACATTCCTTGGCTAATAATTCTCTCTTGTAAATAATTGTAATTGTTTTATATGGATAATAAAGGAAAACATAATGTTCCATTGTTCGAGGAAGAAGATTGTTTGCAGGAATTGTTGTTTTAAATATCAGTCTTGGTAGGCTAAGTGTTTTGAAATGAGTTGACTTGTAGAAATTATACAAACAATATGTATAACAATGGATTCAATCTGATCATGAGATATGATAAAGCATGATACTAAATCATTCTACAAATTAATTGCAGAAAATAAACATGATCGCAAAATCACACCAAGTAAAAGAAAGAAGCAAATAAATCCACAACACATATATTTTTCCCGGGAAAGATTGCTACCCAAAACCCCTCTATCTCTATTGTATAATGAACCAAAGAATCATGAAACAATACAATGCACTCTTCTCACAAGAGTTTGCTGTACTATCTTGACTGTCTCACACTGATCTGGACAAAATTGGGCCAACACTTAGCCAATTCTCAGCCTGTCTTCATCCTTCCTTGCTTACGTAATACCTAGGCAATTAATCCCTATTAATTAGGAGAATTAGGCTTCCTTGATTGCGCTATACATCATGGGCATCCTATGGTGTATATAATTGCACCCAGGAAATTTTCTATAAATAAAACTGATAGATAACTTCCCTTTAACCTCTGTCTCAATTGGGTCTTCATTAGAACTAGCATGCATGAAATTATTAATGATAAATCATCAGTCACTTGACAAATCACTGCATGTGAATTAAATCTGATTTAATTCACTTGAACTCGCACTAGTGCAACAATCATTTACAACTAGTTAGACCGACTTTGACTCACTTAATTGAGTTAACTGATTTCTCATGCATTAAACTAATACATTAACTACAACTTGGACTCTAAAAAAAACAAAATCACTCTAAATGCCTCACCAACCACCCTCAACTCAAAATTCATGAGTTAACTGAGTCTTTCACACTCAATTAACTATTACAAGTGATTATGAGATAAAATTACAATTTATCGTCCAATTTATTTAAGGGATAAATAAATTTGACACACATTTCTTCTAATTTAATTAAGAAATAATTAAATAAAAAGCCTCCATGGTAGCCATTTATGGATGCGATTTTCTGGATGTTGTTTCTGGATGCCAATTTCATTGTTTCTTGTTGCAAATTTCAACACAGCCTCTCAACAAGAAAGGAATCAATCTATCCTGATCCAGTACCTTTGGAATGTTCTGCATGCAACACTTTTGAAACTTGTTGAAATTATACAAACAATATGTATACCAATGGATTCAATCCGATCATGCGATATGCTAAAGCAATACATTGAATCATTCTACAAATTAATTTGGAGAAAACAAACACGATCACACAATCACACCAAGTAAAAGAAAGAAGAAAATCAATCCACAACACAAATATTTTTCCTAGGGAAAGCTTGCTGCTCAAAACCCCTCTATCTATATCTTATAATGAACCAAGGAATCATGAAACAATACAATGCACACTTCTCACAAGAGTCTGTTGCACTATCCTGTCTGTCTCACACTGATATTGGCAAAATTGGGCTAGTACTTAGCAAATTCTCAACCTCTACTCAAACTGCCTTGATTACGAAATCCCTAGGAAATTAATCCCAATTGATTAGGATAATTACCCTTCCTTGACTATGAAATACATCATGGGAATCCTATGGTGTATATAATTGCGCCTAGGAAATTTGCTATAAATAAAACTGATAGATAACTTCCCTTTAACCTTTGTCTCAATTGGGTCTTCATCAGAACTGACATGCATGCAACTATTAATAGTAAATCATCAGTCACTTGACAGATCACTGAATGTGAATTAAATCTGATTTAATTCACTTGACCTCTCACTAGTGCAACAATTAGTTACAACTAGTTATACTAACTTTAACTCACTTAATTTAGTTAACTGATTTCTCATGCATTAAACTAATACACTAACTGCAACTTGGACTCTAAAACAAATAGAATCATTCTACATGAATCACCAACCATCCTCAACTCTAATTTCATGAGCTAACTGAGTCTATCACACTCAGTTAACTATTACAAGTGATTATGAGATAAGATTACTATTTATTGTCCAATTTATTTAAGAGATAAATAAATTTGACACACATTTCTTCTAATTTAATTAGGAAATAATTAAATCAAAATCCTCCATGGTATCCATTTCTGGATGCCATTTTCTAGATGTTGTTTCTGGATGCCAATTTCACTGTTTCTTGTTGCAAATTTCAACACTCCCTCTCAACAAGAAAGGAATCAATCTGTCCCGATCCGACACCTTTAGAATGTTCTTGCATGCAACAATTCCTAGTGTTGTTTGCACAGGAAACTCTCTTGAAACCAAATAGCCTCCAAACAAATGAATCAGTATAATGCATTTGTCATCAGAGTCTCTTGAATGCTATATCCTACTGCACATGTATACTGGACTCTTTGTGTTGCTGAAATCTGCATCCATGCACTTTGCACTGCTGCCAAATTTGATCTGCACTCCAGTATCCGACACCTGTCACTCTGATTTCTGTCTTCCTGACATCTGACTGCATCAATATAACCGATCCTTCCTGCTACCGTTGTACTATGGGCTCCCCGTAGCCAGGTTCGATTCATGAGACACACCATCTCAATGAACCCTGCCCAAATTTCTTCTTGGGATTAATTCTGCACATCGCCCCACCTCTCACCTGGAGGTATAGATGCATGTACTCCATTTTCCCATTTGGCTCAAAATTTCCCCCTCCTGGAGGTCTCTGCTTGAGTAGACTCTTCCACTTAGTCTTCTATCTGCTTCTCCAATTGTGGTTTCTACACAACCTTCTGAGACTGCTTCTGAGGCTGCATGTTAAGAGATAATTTCTCCCTCTCAACCACCAAGTCACTAACCACTACTTTTCTCCTCAAAGCCTTGCATGCATCCTCAACCTCGAGAGCATATAGGTTCTTGACTCTGGAACCGATTTGATTCACCTGTCCTGTGACTATGAGTTTAAGGAAAACTTTTCCTTTTCTAAATATCACTTCATAACCACGGTCTTTCAATACTGCTACGGAGACAAGATTATTATTTAGGCCTCAAACATACAAAACATTTGCTAGTGTGAGATGGGAGCCATTATCCCTCTGAAAGGTAACTCTACTTATGTCGGTTGCGCTATGCCTCTTGTCATCTCCAAAATCTATGCTCTGCTGGAGGTCCTTTGCCTCTAAGTCACTGAAGAGATCTATATTCCCCGTCATATGGAATGAGGCACTGCTATATAAATACCATATGTATCCCATTACAGTGTTGGCCATGCATGAAATGAGAGTAAAATCAAGCTCGAACTATGAAGCCAATGCAGACCTGCTGCAATTACAGGCTCCTTCTGTTGATCGTCGGTTGTCATTAATGTCAATCCAAGCAGCACCAGGGGCTAACCCAATATTGAATGGGAATTTTGACCTACCAAATTAATATATTCTGGGTCAATAATGATTTTTATGGTTTCTAATTGTCGAGATGTTTCCTTTGATATATGGCACGCCATGTAATTCTTCATGGTTTCAGAGATATTCATGTTTGAAGTTTGTACCCCTAGCTAGTGGGATAAAACCCCATGGGGTTGGGGCGTGGGTCATTGAAAAGTCATAATTAATATTTTTTAAGCTCCTAAAATCCCTCCCACATTCACTTGTTGAAGCCCCTCTCAACTTAAGCATTTATATAAATTGTGATCTTCATTTCCTCCTTAGGCAAGGGATTTCGCCATCTGAAACAAGTCATCGTGGAATTTTCACTCTAAATTTTTTTTCTACGAAGGTTCAGAAGTTGAAATTTTTATGAGTTGAAGAAAAAATCCTGAGGGAGCTGCTGTAAAAATTTCAGATCAAGGTGCAAAATATTGTTGGATATATGATCTGTGGAAGTCGGGGTTTTTGCAGGCTCCTAAAATTCATCTCAAAGAAGTGACCTTGGTAAAATCGTCATAAATCTTTCTCTGAGTATCGGATTGAAATTCCATAAAAAGTGGTAGATATTGCATAGTCTATAGTTTTCGATCTATCAATTTCAGAGCCAAATGAAGAAACAGTGACACGTGGCATGCCGTACAAGTGCGCTCTGATGAAAAAGTCCATAATTAGGGCATTGTGAGAGATTGAGTATAAATCTCTCTTGATGAATCCAAATTGGGCCAGACCCGTGGCATTGGAAAGAAGACTCATAGGATTAATACAGGATTGAAAATCAGATATTGAGGATCTAAATTAACAGAGAAACACCAGATTCAATATCGAGCTCTTAGAAGGCAAATAAAAAGCTAGATCATGTGTTGTCAAGGGTTGCAAAGGACCAGACTTTCTAGGGCAGAAAAGCAAAGCAAGGTGCAACAGAGGGTAGCATGAAAAGAGCATCAACCAAGGTGCATAACATCATCAAGAAGTTCATCCTATGAAGTCTTCAAGTGGGCAGCACTGCATACAATCATTGTACTAAGTCATTGTAAATACATTATTGTAAAAATTGTACTAGTGTCTATCTGCCAAGGACTGAAGAGGCAGTGTTGGGAGCTGTATCTTAATTCAATTTCATTTCTCAATCTTGGATTAATTAGTGGTTTAAATGTGGTAAATGCAACTGCTAATGAATCTGCCATTCTGTTCTCTTCTCTTGGAATAAACTGTAAATTAAAAGCCTCAAAATAATTCTCAACTAAATCCCACACCTCATTTCTATAAGATCTTAATCTGGGATGTTTAGTTTGGCACCAATTATTAATTTGTCTTATGGTTAATTCAGAGTCACCAAAAACAAATAAAAATTTAATTCCCATTTGTTTAGCTGTTTGCATACTTAGAATCAATGATTCATATTCAACTACATTGTTAGTAGATTCAAATTCCAATTTGAAGGAAAAAGGTAAAAATTTACCTTCAGGAGATATAAATATAAATCCGGCTTCAGTGTCCTCCTTAGAGAATGCACCATCAAAATAACACTTCCAAATTTTATTTGAACACAAATATTTATGTACATTGGCTGAAGCAAGCTGCTTTTGTGAATCTTCAGCAAATTCTGCATCTTCATGCATCATGAAACAAGAGAGATCCTCCTTCTCTTGGCCATAAATGGGGGAATTACCTGCATATTTCTTGGTAGTAGTTTTCAAGAATCTAGTTTCTCTGTATAACCTCCTTTCCTCCCTATTAAAAACAGGAATGATAGCATATGTGAAATCCAATTTCAAAACTCCTCCAAGCTTTCCCCCCCAAGATCTAGACAACAACATACCAAATCTAGCTGGGATATCTGCTACAACCACATCCATCATAATACTCTTAGCTGTAATTTGAGCCAAAGAAAAAACCATATCCTTGATAAGACCCATGCACTTTACCCTTTTTGAATAAAAGGAATAAAGGTCTCTATATGGTTTGGTGATTTGTAAATTCAATTCTTTCATCACAGACAGTGGCATTAGATTATGTGATGCTCCAGAATCTAGCATACAATTATGTAAAATGAAATCATACAGAAGAATCTACCTCTTCAACATGAGGTCCAAAAGTAACCACTGGTTTCTCTTCTTGCAAATTTCTATATCACCCACCTCATCAGACTGAGATAAATTAATAAACTCTGCAATTTATTTCTTACAACCAGGTGTTTTGACCAACTCAAGAAGTGGCACTTGAATCTTTACTTTGTCTAATTCTTTACACAAGCTGAATGTTTGATTTTGTTTTGTTAAATTTTCAAGTTCTTCTTGGTTTCTAATTGAATTTTCATGTTGATCAAGAACAGTAACAATTTTCTCCAAAATATTTGGGTCATTAGATTTTATTTGAGGAGCTTCAGCTTGCTGCTTCTCTTTCTCTTTTTCTTGATTCATGGGATGCTTCCCTTTATCTGATTTTTTAATAGAATTATTTTGTAGTGGAGTCGCCATTGAAGTAGGTACTGATTCTGATTCCTCTCCTTCATCATTATGAGTTCTCAACCTATTTTTTGACCTCAAATCATATTTATTATGCAACTCTGCTTGCATAAAATCAGTAAATTGTTTGCAATAATCATCCATTTCTTCTTGATCAAATGAGATATCAGCTTCTTTCCATTCTTCTGCATATTCTTTCTCACTCTCTTCTTTTGTTTCATCATCTTCCATATATATATAGAAAAAATTTGATCTTCATCTTATTTCTGATCAGCCACCGTTATATCGTGATGGGTCATTGCTTGGTCGAATTTAGTGTGTCCTAAATCGTCGCATTTAACGCTCGTACAACTTGGGACCGCAGGTCGATGAAGGCGGCGGCGCACTCGACAAAAAGTAAGATAACCTATTTCTTAACTTTTTGTCGTTTTTGGTTTTCTAAGATGAAATGGAAATTCTAAAATGAAAACAAGTATCGTTATGTTTGTTCAAGGAAATGATATCCTCTATAATGATTTACCAACTTGAAACTTATAAAGGAATTTGAAAATTACAATGACAAAACTTGAAAGAAAATGAAAATGCGCTGCTGAAATGAAAAGGTGTTGCTAGTCTAATAAATCAAAAACAGTGAACTAGTGAGCATGAAACCAAACTATTCTTGCTGTTGTCTAAACACAAAATAAATTATGCTGAAAGAAATCCAAAAGTTGCAATAAAGTAAATCTAAATCAATTTACATCAACTTGTCTTCCGATCCCTCATCATTAGTCCAGCTATGATTTTCGGAAGTAACCATAAACAACTTGAGTAACTGATATCTAACTTGCAGAAAGTAAACTAATATCAAACCATACATTCATAATTCAATCTCTCACCATCAGTCCAGCTGTGGCTTTCGGAGGCAACTGAAGATGTTATGAGCAGTTTAATATTTCCACCTGCGTAAGAAACTAATACTAAACTACACATTTCATAACGCAATCCCTCACCATCAGTCCAGCTGTGGCTTTCGGAGGCAACTGAAGATGCTATGAGCAGCTTAATATATCTAAATTTGCAGAAAAGAAACTAATACTAAACTACACATTTCACAATACAATCCCTCACCATCACCCAAAAATGTATTTATACAAATCAAGATGTTAGGAGCATTAACATATCTAAATTTAACCATCAAGCAACAAGGAAATCGAATTAAACAAAGTGAAACATCAAAATTCAACATAGTAAACTAAGAAATAAATTAGCAAAATAACAATGTTAGTTTTATGTCATTAGTCAAAAAGTTGGGCATTGGCTCCAAGCCGCCTACTATAACTCGAAATAAACAAGAACACCGATCAAAGGATTAATAAATACAAAACATGAAAGACAAAAGTAAAATGGAAAGCATGAAAGATTATAAACAGAAATGAAGCATATATACCATGAAAGATGCAATGTATAAACATGTGAATGGATTATGGCACAATGAGCTTAAAAGAAATAAAACAAGAACTATACAATAATGCACAGAACCTTGGCAAGTGCAGGGGCCCTCTACACCAGCCTTGGCAACGATCTTCAAGTACGAATTACGTTTGAAAACAGAGTCTTCTTATATTAAAATGCAGTCATAACAGTAAGGTGGTATTACGGCGCAAAGGCAGCGTAATTACATTACAGAGCAGACTAATAAAAGATAATAGAGACTAACATCGACTAACTCCTATGCGTATGCAAACGCGTTATTTATAATTGAAGGTAATGTAACTGATTTCCTAAAGTTTATGCTGATACAAAACACGTAGACCATTACGTCCATGGATCTAGGATCATGACCATGTTGAAAAGTAAATCTTATGAGGAGTGGATGTTTGAATTCGGCTATGGAGCCGTGTACAGATGTCGACTTGTCCTCCGCAACTCAGAAACGGCCATATGAACCTTCACGTGACACGAAACAGAGTCCTGTCACCGTGAGACTCTATGGTTGACTTCCATTTGGACGCCTTTGACCGCAGCTTCTTTAGATGAGTTTGCTTGAGCCAATAGGACACGAACCATGTCCACATCATTTCTGACTTGCCCATGTGGCTCGTTTTTCCTGTAGACACCTGTAACATAGAGTTTCACAAAATGGCTGCGGAAAGTTGCAGCAGCTGCGGAAAGTGGCAAGATTCCACAGCTAGATGAACAAAATCTAAATCAAACAGCAGACACAAAAATATAGTTAAAAACCATGTTAGATGCTCTTTTGCAATTAATATACAATGATATTGACAGTTTGGGAGGTTCAGGTGAGTGAAAAAGGTATAGAAAAGTGTATGGAAAAGATGTAGATTTGAGACTCAACAACTGCCTCTATATATAAAGGTGCTTGGACTTGATCTTGATCTTTTATTTCTCTCCGTGGAATCTGTAGGGGCTATTTTCTGAATTGGGTATTGAAAACCCCTCTATTTTCTTGTGCAGGTTTCTTGCTATCTATTTCCATCTTTACTAATTTATTTGAAATTTTTTTAATGACCTTAGTCATGTCATCTATCCTTTGATCTTGTGATGAATCTTCTTCTTTAGCCTTTCCCTTGTCTTGAACCTTTCCAACAACAGTCATGTTTGCCTCAATTTATAATGCATTGGTTTGAATTTGTTCAAGAGTAGAGGCTCTTCTTTCTCTCAAGGTAAAACTGAAATCTGATGCAAATGCACCAGCAAAAACAACCCTTGCTCCAATAGGAGGAGGTTTCATTTCCACAGGAAAACTATTGTACAAACTATTAAATCTTTTGATAAAATCACTCATACTTTCATTTGATTTTTTCTTTATAGCATTAATTTCTGTTAAAGAATAACCATGGTCTCTTTTTTCACCCCATCTCTGGATGAATTGTCTTTCTAATTCATCCCAATCATTGATTGAACCATTAGGCAATCCTTTAAACCATTTTCTTGCCTCTCCACTTAGAGACTGTACAAAAAGTCTCATTACAACATCAAGATGTTCTACATTAAATTTTTTTGCAAAAGTGAAAAACAAAGGCAAGTGTTGTTCTGCAGTTATTTCATCTTCACCAGTAAACCTATGGAGTAACTTGAGGTACTCCTGAGGCATTTCATTCATTTGTTGGGGTAGATTTAATGGTGCATATCTATTCATTAAGAAAGCAGGGGCTGCCATGTTTATGCCCTGATTGACTGCTCCTTGAGCGGGGGTAAAATGAATACCAGTTGTAGGTGGGGATAAAAGGGGTGGAACAACTGATATGGGAAGGGGTATATGAATGATAGCAGAAGAACTGGTAACTGAATTAGGTTGAGATTCTTTGAATGGAAATGATACAGACTCAAAAGATAGTTCTTCTAATGTTGGTTCTTGGAAGTGAATGGGTGATGACAAGGATTATTTTTCCGAGAAATTTCCTTGGATGGAAAAATATGAGAACTGGTGCCTGTTGCAAGCAGTGTGGCATCAGGTGTAGAAAATATTTTTGATTTCTGGCCCTTCTTCAAACTAACTTTTCTGGATCTGACAGAATAGGGACTTTTTGCTGAGAGGTATCTGACCTTGTGTGAGGCCTCTTAGGAGCTAGAATTATTTAAAATAAAACACAGCTTAATATTTCCTCCTCTATGAACAACCAGAGGAAATATGAACAAAAAAACCAGGGAAAACCTTCGAATCTTTGATGCCCGACAACGACGCCAATTAATGTTGTACCTTAAGAGACAATCCCTTAGCTGTGATAAGGAATCAGTGCTTCAGACATTTTATGATTATGTCACAAATTTTTATGTCTCTGTTTTATTAACCCTCAAGTATTTATAATCAAACCCTTAAATGTAAAATATAATGAATGCGTCACAATGCTACCATCTGTTGATGTTGAATGAAGTGACTAGAAGAAAATGTAAGAAGAAGTCCAAACTGATATGATGTTTTATACAGAATATATCATTCCAAACTCCAGAAGAAATATGTGAAATAAATAGTTAAAACAAAGGAGCGCCCATTAAGGTTTTTTAACTCTTATATACAGAAGTAAAAAGAGACTTGCTTCTCATAAAATTGTTTTATTCATAGATGGAAATACATAATGAAAACTGGAAACATTTCAACATAAACAAAATACCAGAAACTTGATTACTCATTCATTAATCTTTGAATCTTTGAGTACAAAAATATTTTTCTGGAGGTCCAAAACTCGAAACCTTTCTTCCCCTTGAAAATTACATTAAATACAGTAAAAAGCAGTTTGGAACTGCTGTAACCACTCCTAACTACCAAAACTACTTCAAGACTTCGAAGGCTGTCTATTACATGCCTTGAAAATTTCTTATTACAATTACATTGTCTTTAGAAAATAACATAAAATAAATATCCTAATCTATAGGAATTGCTGATGACGTGGCTTCTTTTCCTTGGTCAACTGATTTGTCTTTCTTTGCTGCTGATCCTTTTGGCAGGTCAATTGTCCAGGCTCTACACTTTTTCTGTATTTCTACCTTCGTCTTGGATGAATGTGTCAGATTGTGATATTCCAATCTGAATGCATTAATTCGGTCATAAGAAGGCCTTTCAGAGAAAAGAGTTTTTACCATCCACAAAAGTTGAAAATGTCTCTGCAAGAAGTTGACCATTGTCTCTCCTTTAAGCACTTGAGTCTTTTCATGCCTGTTATCAATCTTTCTTTTTGTCATCACCAGTAAATTCTCATAAGAGCTCCATGGCAAAATATTTCCTTCAGTTCCCAACATGATGGTAAGCCTACCCTTGTCATTTTATCAAAAGAAATATCAAATTGACTTACTTCTTCTTTGATTTCCATTAGTTTATTTTCTACAACCTTTCTGAGATCATTCCTGATAATCATTTTATTAATTTCCACTGCATATAACATTCTGTCCTGCATATCATTCTCCTCTAACTCCTGATCTGATTTGGAATTGATAAAATCAATAAATCTTCTGGCCCAAATGGCTCTGTTAATCCCTTTTTTCTTATCAGACATAATTGGTTCTTCACACTCCACAATAAGGCTCTTTTCTTTTGCAATTATCATTAGGAAGCACCAATTGGATTTCATTTCTGAAATGATATCAGTCCAAATGATATCTTTAGCTTGTATTAGTGACATAATACCTTTCATTCTTTCTTTGAGATTCTTAATCTCAGCTTCAGCATTTCAGAAATCCATTTTGTATTTATCTACTTCATTTTCTATGACCTTCATCAATTTTGTTGCAGTCTCTAGATCTGCTTGAGCCTTCTTTCTATCTCTTTCAGCCATTTGCAACTTAGTATTTAATTGAGTAATCTGTGTTTGAGGGTCTTCATCACCTGTAGGAAAAACAAAAGTACAGTTATGATTATCAATATGATTTTGTAATGAAATTGCAGTTTGCTTTACTTTGGAAAGTTCTTCATCCTTCTGCATGAGTTGCTGCAAAAATTTTTCCTTTTCCTTCTCTACCTCTACAACTTCTCTAGCCATTGAATGTTCACCAGTAGGTAAATTCAATTTCTTCCTTAATGTAGATATCTCTACCTCAACACTTTGCATGAATTTCTGCACAACAGTCTTGTCACTAGGGTCTACTCCAATTTTTATAATAATCTTCTTCAATTCTTCATTTTGAACTGTTAAGGCTCTTGTGTTAGCCTTTTCTAACTTCAATTGTTTAATTACATTGCCCAACATATTCTCTGCCTTATATTTCCATTGCATTAGTCTTTGTGAGGTCATTTACAATCAAATGACCTATTTGCATATGCAAGTTCATTTTATCTATTAGAGGAATCTTCTTTACATCCACAGTCACATTAACAGTGTTTAAATTGCTGGAAGGACCAATTGACATATCTGTAGGATGTGAGAGGGAAATTCTAAACTGATATTTTTCAAGATCCATTACAGTTAACAACCTTGTCTGTTCAGTAGTGACTTGATGTTCAACTTGGGCCTCCATGCTGGCCTTTATCTTCTGATTTATTTCTTCAATTTGTGAAAACATCTGCTTAATCAAGGGCACCTGTTCATGAGAAGCTTCATGATTCCTGGGTGAGGCTGGAGCATTTTGTTCTTCTCCCAAATGCAAAGAAAAACCAGGAGCATTAGATGCAGGCTCTTCAGTAATTTTTGTTCTCTTCATCGATCCCTGCTCTTCATCATCTAGATCAATCACCATTTCCTTGGTTCTTTTAGCTGTTTTCTCTGCTATAATAGGAGTTTGAATGTTAGCATCTACTGAGTTCTTCACATCTTTACATGTTATCTTCTCTTGTTCTGGCCTACTTTCATGAATGAAAGCAAAATATCAATTCTCAATCCTTCTATTTGAAATAACACTATATGGGTCATAAGCCCAACTTTCTCCTAATAACATCTGCATGTCATCTAAAATTTTTTTCACTTCATCAAATTCCTGTCTCATATTTACTATGAAAGGGCCTACAACCATGGGTAATTTATACATGCTACCTTTCTTCATAGGCACAAAATGAACCTGATCAACATTTAGACTCTGTCTAATGAACTCTAAAGCAAAAAGCCTCACTGGCACAAAAGTTGGGAGTCTGTAAGGCTCAACACTTGCTCCATATAGACTTATTTCATAATATTCCTAAAAAACAAACCAGTCTCCATATTTACAATTGTTTCATAAATGAAAAAACTCCTGATCTTTAGGTAGGAAATAGGGAGGAGGACTTCCATTCAATATTTTATATGCAGTTGGCATGTAATAACTAGAAAAATCAAACAACCCAGCCTCATTTTTCTCCCTTCTACCTACATCTATCCAGAATATCACTGATTGCCTTCTTTTATTTACATCCATAATATTTAGGCCTAAATGCATGAATTCTTCCACATTCTGGTATAAGAACAAATATACAATTAATGAGGGAAATTTAAAAGAACCTGTTAATGAGAGGCTCATCAGCTGTGAGTTGACTGCTTCCTGCCAATAATATGGAATATCTAGCACCATTCCTGGCTTCATCATCATGGAAAACATTCCTAGAACTGTTTTATCCACTGCATTATCATCATCCTTACCCAGAATTTTCACAATATGACTCAAAACTGGACGAGTCTCAGCATCAAAAACCCCCATATCAAACTCCTTGCAATCTGGATGAAACTGCTTCATGTCAGGCTTCAAATGAAACATAAACTGATCGAATTCTTCTCCTGCAAGATTATCATAATACTGAACTAGTGAATCGTCAGAAAATTGAACGGATGACTCCGACTCAGGATAGTACAGAGCTTGGTGGATTAATAGGGTAGAAACCTGCAAAACATTTTCTCCTTGGGAATTCATAATAAAACACTTCCCTGGATACATAAAAAATACCAACCAATAGATGTATTCAGGGAAAAGGTGGGTTTTAGGGATGCATGCAGACAAGACTCCAGACTTGATCATGGCAGAATATATAGGAGAGGCGTTAGCATTCAAGACAACTTGTTGGAAAAAGGGGAGGTGAATTATTGAACAGAGGGTTTCTTGAATATCCCTCTTAGTATTCATGAGAGGGATATGGCTGGTTGAACCTGACAGGGATGACCTTTTAGCCATGGTTAAAATTTTAGGTGGAAAACAGCTTACAGTGTGGTCAAATTTTGCAGGTGGCGGAAAGCTAAAACGGGGTGTAGCGCAGCGATTCACGAGTAATTTTGAAAAACAGACAAAAATTCTTTAAATAGGTGGCGCGGGTTTTGAATTAAATGCTGACAAGATGCACCAGCAAGCCGTTAACTTTTCTTGACGTGGAAGATAGCTGTGACCAAATCAACGTCATACGTCACTGCGGGGGCTCTCGGGGTACAGAGGAAAAATATGGCTGGTGCCCTCGCATTCGATCTCCGTTGTTGATCTCCGTTGTCCCCATAGTCAACTCGGTCAACTGCAGAGGCACTCCTCATCATATCTATCGTGCTAGTTGTGCTCGCTGGTTGGGATTTTTATAGAGATTTTAATGATCGGCGCTTTCCGTCATTCAAACCAATCATTATTTAACTTTTAATACAGACCCACAGTTATACACTTTAAATGTTTAAACTTAAACTTTAATGAACATCAATCTTTTTTTATGTTAAAGTATAAAAGTTCAATACTTTAACATTTTTTCCCACATTTTATATTTTTATTTTTTTAAATATTTGAAAAATAAAAGGATACGACTATGATCCACAATGGTGCCCATGCCACATATTCATGTATCAGAGATATCAATTGTACTTTTTCTTGCATATATTCCAATGATGGTGTTTGGTTTGGGCACGTTCTCATAAAGCATTTCACCTCTCCCTCTCTCTCGGACCTCATGCTTTAAGGGGAATCTGGTACACAATATTTTTTCACCATCCCTGCAATACCCATCTTGAAAATTGGAGGACCATTTCAGTGACTTTTGTGTATTTTCATACCTTGCAAAAAGCGTCATTTCATCCCTTGGAATTTCAAGAACATTTCCTTTGTTTATCATTCCTGAAGTAGGTTCTCAAAAACATATGATTTTGAGTCGGCGCTGGTAGGCAGTTATGGCCTTACGCCCATAGATAAATTAACATTGGGCCTCACGCCTATTGGCGCTCTGTCTCAATGGGGCACCTGCGCCGGGATGTTTTTGGAATTTTTTTTAAAATAGAAACAAATTTTCCATGCCTAACCACTTCATGAGAAGAGTCATCATGGTTTGTTCGACTGAATAACGTTGAATTCATTCCTTTAGCTTCTTGATTCCTATAATTGAGAAAATCCCCAAAGGATAAGGCCTGTCTTCCACTTTATGAGGGATCCCAAAACCACCTCCTACTCTCCTATAAATACTTCCTTCTCACATGGTTTCAGCTAGCTGAACAATCCTTACTATAGTTTGTGTGAATAATAAGGTAGAGAGGAACCCATTTTCGAGAGAGAGTTTAGGCCCATTGCCTCACCAAGTCCGATTACCGACGAATGCTTGAGACGTGCTTGACTGAACCCGTCGAAGGAGCCTACAACGTCAAGGCATTAAGGTTGTAAACTTCTTTTCTCTACAATTAATACAAGACTAGTTTTTTGGTTCCAATTTTGTGTTCGATAATATGCAAAATGTTTGATTCTCCTTGACCAATCGAATAGTTGTAAATGAAAATATGTTTTCGTATGTTTTCATCGTTCATTTGATCCTTGTGCAGGTACACAGACATTATCACTGAAGGACCGCGACGTGTGAAGACAAAGATCAGCGGATCGCTGCTGCAAACTACAACAAGAGCCTTGGACCAAGGTAGGTCATCTATCCAAACTCGTTTTCATTTATAAGCTAGGAGTCTAAAAGTCAAATTTTTTCCCTTGTTGCTAGACCCACTCCAGGGCTAGAGCGTTCACCTTTGTCTGCAGAGGGGATTTACCTGCTCAACACGCGGTGCTAAAATTTGAGTGGCCATAACTTCCAATCAACAGTTCAGGTTGAGACAAAACTTATATCATTGGAATCATATCGACGATACAAACACAATGCTATCATCCATTTGAATTTTAAGGAAGTTGAAAAAGATTGAAATTTTGAGACCCCATTTCCATAATGCTACCTTGGATCTTTGGTCAACATGGTAACCACCTCCTTCTAATCTTTATCTTAGGGTGCGTTAGGAGGCGGTATTTTACAGATAGTCTTGATCCCGCAGAGAAGAGAAGTTTAGGTTGACAAGGGAATGTAAAATGTAAGGAATCAAAGGCAACAATATGAAAACATAAATATTCAAAATACATTATGCCAGAGGGCTAAAAATTGGATTGTCCATGATGACCTTTTCCATCTAGGAAAGAACCCGTGTTGACCTGTAATGAAATCTTTGGACCTAAAAATTTTCCAGTTGTTGGAAAAATCCCACCTTAGTCTAGTTGAGTGCATGGAAACGTTATAAGGGAGGGTAAATTGAATGATGGAGAGACGAGGGTTGGTGAAATATAAATCAATCGAATGATGATATGACATCAAGGGCTTGACACATAGTTTGTGGGTGGACAGATTCAATTTAAGAAGGGGATAATCGTGGAATTGGAAGAGGGTGATGTTGATCATTGATCATAATTACACCAAAGTTTTCATGGAGAACCTTGTGGGCTTGAAGGTTTGCATAAGAATTGTTAAGAGTGTTGGATATGATACAAGTTAACCTTAGGATTAGAAGGGAGGATGGAATGAAGTTGGAGAAAAATAGAACTTAGTGTGGCATCTGAAGGATCGGTTGCAAGGTGGAGATTGTGAATGGTAATTTTGGAATCACCAACGATGATGAAATTTTATTTATTGAAGGAGGAAGCAAGTTTGACACCTTGAAGAAGAGTATAAGCTTCAACTCAATTATTAATGGCGATGCCTAAATTCAAAGAATAGGTTAATTCGATATTTACTCTTAAGTCATAAAATTTTGGGCCCTCAAGTGGCTGTCGCCATTCATCACTAACTTGAATATTAAAATATAAAAACAAGTTAATTGTGAATAACTTGAATATTAAAGTGGTAAATTTTTTTTTAATATATATATATATATATATATACGGTAATGAAATTATTTGTATTAATTAAAAAAATTGTGAATGGATTATTGTTAAACATTGGGAGTTAGATTATGATATTCTTCCATATTACATATCATCTATAACTCCCAAACCAAAATTATCCTCCGAAGAGGAATACAACCGATACTAAGCATATATGTATGTTTGGAGGTGAATACCTTCCAGTAGAGACCCAAAATTTAACAAAAATTGCAGTACATATAACCTACTTCAAAATATAATCTTAACATTAGAGCTACTGGAACTAATTGAATCTTTCATATTTAATACTAAAGTATTGACCAAAAATCTCAATTTATTCTCCTAGAGCATGAGAATATAGGGTTTTCCTTTTTGAACTAATGATTTAACCTCTAAAATTATTTTATATGACCCCAACCCTTGAAATTATAGGAGATTAGTTTCATCATTTGCTATTAGATTTTGTGCCCCATTGATTGGGGCATGAAATTCCTCTTTTCCTCATATTTCATCTCCTTGTGATGTGTCTTTCCAAAATACCTTGTCTTCCTAGTTATTTGTCCTTTTCAAAATTTTCAATTCAAACCTATTTGGTTTTTTTATTCCCACCTTACCATGAATGCAATCCAGTTCCTTCTCTTTCTTTATCTCTGATTTTTCATTAGCTAAAATGGAAAGGGAGGTGTTAATGTGAGTTTCCATAGGAGAGTGGAACTCACCCTCATCCAAGGAAGAGTTGATCACATCTGTCACATGGAGAAGGGCATCCTTAAGTGATGGAATTTTATCCTCATGAACTCTAGGCAAAAATTTGGAGTCCTTCCCAGGAGAGGAAGGGACATTTATTGAGGGAATTTTTCCTTCCTCTTCAACTAGGTTGAGCACTTTGAAACTATTTATATTAGCCTTTGTTGTATATTGATTTCTATTACTATCTTTTAGTGTTTATTTTTCTTGGGATATAAAGGTTGGGCCCTTGTCTTTGTTGCTTGTTTGATCACTTTACGACGAATGCTTGTTAGTTTTTTTCTATGTTCCTCTTCGCCTTTTGGGATGTTACCATTGATCTCGTTCTTCCACTTGATTCTATTTCTCTTCAATATTTTTTTTTTGTATCCACCTCTTGGATATAGGACCAATTATCCAGGTTAAGATTTATTGCAACCAAAATACCTTTGTCTAGATCTACTTCCACACAGATCGTGGTACAAGAAAAAAATCCCTCTTGTGACTTGGCACAATAAATATACTTATCGAGGGTGTTTCTAATACTTTTAAAAGTGACATTGTTCCAAAAATGTAAAGGAAGGACAAGAATTTAAACCTAGACTATAATTTTTGAATGAAAATCACATTCTAGGTTAAAAGTTGGGATTTGTTGACCTAAATAGAGACCTTGGGCACCTGAACCAAGGTCTTTTGGTTTGAGATGTGGTAAATAATTACATGTAAAATTTCATCTTAAACATAAAACTTTAAAGGCATAAGCATAAGAAGAGAGAAGCACACAAAATCATGCAAGAAGACAAAGAATTAATATCAGAGTTCATCCAGGGGGGACTATGTCTCTGGGCCCTGCTCAATCAGTGGGGAGACCCTCTTTCATTAAGTGGCAATAAAAATGAAAGTACAAGCATAAATGAAAAATTACAACCTTATACCTCCATAGCTGAAAGTGCCCGAAAATTGGAGACCTCTGATGAAGAAATGGACAACACCATTGGATTCGTGGTGCATAATCCATATAAAATTTTCCTGATTTTCACAAAGTGAAAATCTAGACCCTCTAGAAAATGGCTCAGATCATGGTTCCGCCCCCCTCCTGCAAAGCGCTCATGGTTCCACCATGTCTCGTACTACGTGCCACTCCTGGCCTCCCTAGGTGCACTTATGAAACACAAGTTTAAATATTGGAGTGTGGGTGAACTTTACCAAGTCCGTCATTGATGAATTGGTTTGAGATCTAGTGTTTGAGGGAGGGGGTCAGGTGGTAAAACCACGCCCCCTCCGTATTAAGTCAAAATTTCGTTGTAAAAACCGTGGCGCTTTTGTTTCAAACCCACCGTATATTTTTAAGACCAAGTGGGAAGGGGTCGGGCTCGCATTGGGCGGCCCGCCCCGAATCTTCCGCTGGTACCGTGTACATAGGCATGTGGGTTGGGTTTGCGATGGGGTTAACGACCCTCACCATCCATATTTAATATGGTGGATTCCATGTAGTGTGGAGGTGGCAGGGTCATGGCCATCGCCCCCCTTATTATATTATTTTCTTGTTTGACCATTGGGTAGCGCGGGGGTCATGGCCCGCCCTACCCTTTTTTTCATATTTTATTTTTGGGTTTTAAAGACAAACTGACATTTTTTAAAATTCCGGAAATTAATCGAAGTAGTCAATTTTACCATCCCAAAATTTCTCCTGGAATATGGTCGAAGATGGCGAAACCCAGTGGTGGGGTTTCTACAGATTTGTCGCCTCCTTAAGCTACCACATCACCAAGTCAACCCTCAAAATTTGACTGCTTCTAACTCCTCCATACTGACTCAGAATTGAGTGTTGTTTGTGCCGTTGGAATTAGAAAGACGAGATATTCAACTTGACTCTAAATTTTCCACATTTATGACACTTTGATTTTTGGGCCTTTGCACTTAAGCCACTTGTACTTGGACTTGTACGATCCACCTAGATCATTCCTCCCCACTGAAGAGCTATTGGACCCCCAAAAGCCTTATCAATCAACAGGAAAGTGAGGGAATTTCTCCCTCACCTTATCCTTTTCAAATCATTTATCTTTACTTGGGTGCATCCCTTTGAAACCAACACGATGATATTCCACATATCCTCATTTTGAAGTCCTCGTTCTTCAATCGAGAATTATGTCTTATGGTAATCCATCGAGATACTTTGGTGAAAATTCATCCACTATAGGAACTGATCCTACCTCCTTGGTGTCCATAATCAATGGTGGTTCATAAAGCTTCAGATTTTTTGACATTCATGACCGAGTACATATGCATGTATACAGGCAAATCAAGTCGGAAAGCATTATTCGAAATCTTCTCCAATATGGTAAATGGACCATACCATATTGGTCGCAATTTCTTTCCTTCCCCCTTCATTCAATCCTTGCTGATATGGAACCACAACTTGTCACCAACTTAAAATTGATGGTTGACTCGATGCTTATCATGTCGGACCTTATATCGAGCTCGACTCTTTTCCAACTGCTCTTGCACTACTTGGTGAATTTTCTGTATCCTTTGGATGAAACGATGTTATTTGTCCCTATCATCACGTCCATTGGAATCTTCATCCCTTCCATATATCATGTCAAAAGGGTCCTTTGGTAAGTAACCAAAACATGTCTCAAATGGTGAGTGTTGCGTAGAGAAATGCACTGCTCAGTTGTAGGCGTGATGCACATATGGAAGCTGCTCATCCCACAGCATGAGATTTTTACTACAATAGCCCGACAACAAGTGTACCACAGTATGGTTGAAAACCTCTATTTTTCCGTCAATTTGTGGATGGAATTCCATACTTTTCTTCAACTTGGTGTCCATCATTCGCCACAAGATGGTCCAAAAATCCCCAAGGAAGCGAGAGTCTGAATTTGACACAATCGATGTGGGCAACCCAAAGTGGACCCAAACAAACTGAAAGAAAAGATAAGAAATCTGCTTAGCAGTGACTTTCTTTTTACATGGAATTAATATGCACATTTTACTAAAGCAGTCTACGACAACATACAAATAGTCGTGACCCTTTCTAGACATAGGCAAAGCTCCTACAAATTCCACCGACACACTTTCCCATGGACAACCTGGAATAGGGAGTGTTGTGTAGAGCCCAAGTTTTCTATTAGAGGGCTTTGAAACAGAATACATCACACATCCCTTTACTAATCAGGTTACAATGTTTTTCATATGGGGCCAAAAGAAAAACCTTTGCAAATGACATAAGATTTTTTTGACACCAAAGTGACCTGACACAAGAGAGGTATGCACCTCTCGAATTACATGTACCCTTTCTGTTGTGGGTACGCACAATTTTCCAAGGTGAGACAACTGCTTCCCCTGCAAATGATAGTTTTCCACCTGCAATCCATGAGTTAGTTTTTCATATATTGCTTTAAAGTCATTATCGTTAGTGTATTGTTCAACATAAATTTCAAAAGACAACAAAGCAATATGCAAAATAATAGAAGCAACAATAGGAGGGCGAGAGAGCATATATGCTACTTTGTTACTAGTTCTTTTCTTATAATTTAGTACCAGATGAAACTATTGTAGAAAGCCCATCCACTTGAAATGATGAGACTATTGTAGCTTGGTATGTGACTGAAGTTATTGCAAGGGCTGGTGATCCATATGGATAATGGTTTCCTTGCTGATCAGGTAATGTTTCCACTTTTTCACACTTTGGACCAAGGCATACAGTTCCTTGTCATAAGTGGGGTAATTGATGAAAACCTGGGAGAAATTCTCTGAATGGTAACATATCGGCTTCTTCTGCTGTAAGAATACATCTCCCATGGCGTACCCACTAGCATCGATTTTGATCTCAAAAGACTATTGGAGATCGGGTAAATCCAGGACTTGTGCGGTGCTGATCTTCTCTTTCAGTGCTTCAAATGACTTTTGCTACTTTCATCCCCACTGAAAGGCTTGTTTTACACTTTTCAGTGTGTGTAAGGGTGATGCAATAATGGAGAAGTTGGCAATGAATCTCCTCCAGTACTATACTGCACCTAGAAAACTACGGACCTCTATTACATTGGTAGGCCTAGTCCATTTTACAATCACCTCAACTTTGGAGGGGTCTATTTTTAACTAACCATTACCGACAATATGACCTAGGTAAACCAAAGAGGTTTTCCCGAACTCACACTTTGACAATTTTACATACAATTCATCCCTTTTCAATACATCAAGAAATTACTTTACATGTGATACATGTTCATCCCAAGTTCTACTAAAGACAAGAATGTCATCTAAATACACAAGGAAAAATTCATCAATGAAAGGCCTAAGAAGATCATTCATGACTCTCATGAATGTGGTTGGAGAATTACACAGTCCAAATGGCATCACCAATCATTCGAACAACCCCTGTTTGGTCTTGTAGGCAGTTTTCCACACGTCCTACTCTGTGATTCTGACCTGGTGATAACCACTACGCAAATACAATTTGGTGAAATAGATAGCATTCTTTAATTTATCTAACAAATCATCAATGCGAGGGAGAGGGTATCGATTTTTCACCGTGATTTTGTTTAACGCCCGATAATCCATGCACATCCTCCATGTGCCATATTTCTTGGGTACTAACACGAACGACGTGCCACATGGAGAAGTACTTGGCCGGATGACCCCTTTGTTCAACAATTCTTGTACCTTCTTTTTTATATCCTCCATCTTGATAGCTGACATACTGTACATACCAATGTTTGGCAATGGAGCATCATGCTGCAAATGGATTTCATGTAGGATTTCTCGTTTCGGAGGCAATCCTCTCGATTCCTGAAACAACTCATCATAGTTAGAAATAAACTCATGATAATTCATTTTTATGAGCCGGATCACATCCTCGGAATGCATTAGATGTTTCTGCATCTTTTTCTCTCACAACCATGAGCAAACCCCCCTTTCTGGAATTCACCAATCTCTTCATCTGTCCTGCACTTAAAAAACTGGCACTGATCTTGGTTTGATGAACTCTTACAATATAATCTACCCTATATTTTTTGATTTGGTATTTATTTCATGTCGAAATAAAACTGCTTTCCTGTCATAGAGATAGGGACTCCCTAACACAATACCACAGATATCCAATGGTATAACATCCAGTTCTACTTCATCCACCAGTTTAGAAGAAATTACAAATTTAACCTTACATTGCTTGGTTACATTTAATTTTACTTTGTCATGTATCCATCCAAGTGGATAAGGTTTCAGATGAGGCTTAAATTCTAAGCCTAACTTTTTAACCAAGGATTCTGAGATTAAATTTGCTTGAGAGCTTGAATCAAATAGAGTTTCTACTTTTGTATGATTTATGACAACTCTAATATGAAATAACTCAATTCTCTTTCGTTCATTAGGAAGAGGTTCATCTGTTGAACTAGTGCTTCCATGCGATTCAGAATTAACATGAAGAGAAAGAGTACCTTTTGTGCCTGCTGTTGTGATCAATGCCTCATTGCCAGAGTCAGATCTAAGGTATTGTTGCGCAGTTGCTACCGTATTTTGCTTACCATTTCCACCATATCTCTTTGGCTTCTTTTCTGGGTACATCTTCCAACAATGATCGTCATCATGACCTTCCTTTTTGCAGTGAGTGTAATAAATATTTTCTCCTTCATATTTCTTCGTTGATGTCATCTTCTTTTCCTTTCTCCTTGAATTTCCCATTTAAAGGTTTGAAAGGTGGTTTCTTTGAATCATCATTTTTATCATTTCTGCCCCTGTTTTCAAGATGAATGGCCTTTACACTGGCCAAGTAAATAGTACTAGGTTCAAACATTAACAATGAATGTCTAATGTAACTATGTAATGACCCAATATACTTAGTTTCCACTTCAGATGAATCTAATGAAATGCCCAAACTTAGTTCTTGTTTTCTAAATTCCTCGGTAAATATTTGCATGTTTTTTCCTTTACCTTTCCTTAGGTACCGTCCATTAAGGCTTTTTGCTTATAACCCAAGGGATAGAATTGATCTTTAAGTGTAGTAATAAAATTTGACCATGAGGAAAGAAGGTTACCCAAATTATTTTTGCCTTGAATTTTTCTCTCCCACTAGATGAGAGCAGTGCCATTTAGTTGAAGAGAAGCCAACTGGATCTTTGCCTCATCGTCCACAATCTGTTGAATCCTACAGTAGAGTTCAAGATGCCTAATCTATTTGTTAAGTTTCTCTGCATTACTTTAACCATTATACATGGGTAGATAAAATTTTACATCTAACTTAAATAAAGTTTTATTAGATGCATTTACTGAATTCGTATGGTGATGGTGAGAAGAGGAGGAAGAACTTTCACTCGTTGTAGGAGAAGGAGGTGGATCTCCTCAATTATATCCATGCCTTGAACCTTGTCCTTCTGAAGCATTCTCCCCTGACTTCTCTAGTTTCTAAATTCTAGAGAACAAATTTTCGACCCAGTCTGCCATGGTGTAGAAGCTCTTGCGGAAGTTTAGCTCATCCTCATTTCAAACATCTTCATCCATGTTTCTTCTTCGATGTGCACGTCCCGCTTCAGGATCAAAATACTTTAGTATTCCTTCGCCTCTTCATAGTATGTTTCTATTGAGCATACAAACATGCAATTCACATCTACAAACACCTTCTTTGATACCACTTGATCCAAGGTATTTTGCTTTGATATGTGTTAAAGAATTGCATGTAAACTTGCATCTTAACCACGAAACTTTAAAGGAATAAACATAAGAAGAGAGAAGCACATAAAATCATGAAAGAAGACATAGAATTGATATCAGATTTCATTCAGGAGGAACTATGTCTCCGGGGCCTGCTCAATCAGTGGGGAGGCCCTCTTTCATAAAGTGGCAATAAAAATGAAAGTATAAGAATAAATGCAAAATTACACCCTTATACCTCCATAACTGAAATTTCCGGAAACTTGGAGAGCTCTGATGGAGAAATGACATCACAGTTGGATTAGTGGTGCCGAGAGGTGCATAATACATATAAAATTTGCCTGATTCTAACAAAGTGAAAATATGGACCCTCTGGAAAATGGCTCAAATCATGGTTCCACCCCCCTCCTACAAAGCGCTCATGGTTCCACCATGTCTCGTATTCCATGCCGCTCCTGGCCTCCTTGGCTGCACTTATGAAACCCAAGTTTAAATATTGGAGTGTGGGAGAACTTTACCAAGTTTTCCATTGGCAAATTGGTTTGAGATCCGGCATTTGAGGGACGGGGTCGAGTGGTCAAACCCCGCCCCCTCTATATTAAGTCGAAATTTTATTGTAAAAACCGTGGCGTTTTTTTTAAAAACCCGCCGTCTATTTTTAAGACCAAGTGGGGAGGGGTCGGGCCCGCATTGGGCAAGCCGCCCCAAATCTTTCGTCGGTACCATGTACATAGGAGTGTGAGTTGGGTTGGCGATGGGGTTAATAACCCCCACCACCCATATTTGATATGGTGGATGTCGTGTAGTGTGGGGGCAGCGGGGTCGTGGCCGTTGACCCCCCTTATTATATTATTTTCTTGTTTGACCATTGGGTAGGGCGGGGGTCATGGCCCACCCTGCCCTTTTTTTAATATATTTTTTTTCGATTTAAAAAAAAAACTGACATTTTTGAAAATTCCAGAAATTGATAGAAGGGGTCAATTTAATAGTCCCACAATTTCGCGCAGAATCTGGCCTGAGTTGGCTGAAATCCATTTGCTGGGTTCCTGCGAATTTGTCGCCTCCTTAAGTTGTGACATCATGAAGTCAACCCTCAAACTTTGATTGCTTCTAACTCCTCCATACAGACTCAAAATTGAGTGTCGTCTGTGTCGTTGGAATCAGAAATACGAGATCTTCAGCTTGACGTTAAGTTTGCCACATTTCTTACACTTTTATTTTTGAGCATTTGTACTTAGGCCACTTGTACTTGGACCTATACGATCCACCTGGACCAGCACCCATGAAATAATGGCCACTTCTAATATCAAGTTATGGTATTCCTTATTCTCGAATAAGAAGGTATAAAACCCTCTCTCGCAGAAAAAAAGAGGAAACTTTACCCTTTATCATTCATTTCCAAGTTATTTTACCCACTGCTTCAAGGAGCGCAAGGAAGTCCAAATACCCATGAAATGGTCCACTAAACCTCATTCCGCAAGTTGAATAACCCTTGTTCTGGACTAAGAAGCATTGATCTCTACCTTTGGAATATCCTCAAGATTTTTGACAAAGTGTGACGACTTCGTCTTCCAGAATTTAGACCCATTGGAGATCATAACATTGAAGGTAGCTATATCAGGCCCAAAAAAGAGGGCAGGGAAGCATGACCACTAGAACTAGTGGCAATTGAGTTGCAGGAGACCCGTTGAATGCTACAAAAACCTTAGTAATGCTACCAAAATTAGTCTTCATGATATATGAGTAGTGAAGAGAATATTAAATTACTATGACTTAGTAAACATTGATAAGTGTGAATAAATTCAATTATTACATTACCCAAAATTGATAAACACTTAGTTATGTTTAATGGCTTCAGTATTTATGTAGCATACACCCCTCACATCTACCCAAGTAACTGGCAAGCCGTGGTAAACATGAGCAGAGGGAAGTTAAGAGAAAATTCAAACTCCTTAGTGACTTTAAGGAAGTGGAATCGACATGAAAAAACATGACATAGACTCACTGCACCTACGACAGGACCCACAGAGGCTATCATAGTCATCAAGATGAATTTTCCATGGGTCCCACTGAATTTTGTTGAAGAAAACCCACGGAGGCCCCCTTGATATGGGTAAGGCTTCATCTTGGAGGCTCTGAACGCACCCACGACATGGGCATGTGTGCATCCAGGGACTAAATTTCCCAGACCTGTGCCTATTTATGCAACATTTAAGGCACTTTTTAAGCCCATAATCTCGAAAAATACCCAGAACTTCCTGTAGCTTTCAAAAACCATTAAACACATGACGAAAATGACAAATAACCAAAAACTAACTCCATGACTAGGTCTGACCATCCCCAATTGGGACTAAAATTCTGCCAAACACTTAACATAAATGAAATCTACAAGTTTAGGATACAAGACAAAGCATGCATGACTGAAAACTCTTATGAGACATTACAAGAAGGACCGCCACCTTCTTCCTTGAACTGATATGACATCAAATAGGTCTTGCATCCATTATTTTAAAAATTACAAGTAAATGCATGAAATAACGATGACATGATCCATTCATTTAAACATGCTTATAATCAACATAAAACTGTGGAAATAACAGTGAGATAACAACCATTAAAAAAAAATTAATAAGTATAAACGCAAGAGAAATTAGCTTCCATTAAACATAGTAAACCAGTTTAGAGACTTCGACGTACCACCCGACCATAGAAATTGTTGACTCAAATATTTCTTCATTTAGTCAACCTCATGCCACATTCCAAGCATGGATATGGGATCTCATGGATTATAATAATATAAAACACAACGAAGGGTATCCAGAGGCTAAACCAACTCCACCCTCACCATTCTGTGATCACACTAAAACTGATGCTCCAATCATAAAAACCGAACCACACTTGGAATTTTCTATCTCCCTATATCTCAAGCTTTACCACAACCCAATTGTGAATCACTAGGCCCTAAACCAAGACACTAGCCTCGGGCTTTACAGTGTATCCCGCCAAAACCGGTCAAGGGATTCCTAGGCCTTTGGGAATTTTCCTTGAGACCACCTTCGTCCCAGATTCCAAAAACCATCTAGAAATTCCAAACTTTAAAACCGAGATCAAAATTCCAACACACCATGGCATTTAAAATAAATAAAGGAAAGGCTGAAAACCACTGTTAAAACCCGGAAAAACCATGCCACCTGCAACAAGAGAACCAAATACCAACTTGCATAATACATGCATGTCCAAACCACCTAGGAAATCACACATGCAATATGTTACCTACAAGTCTTGCTGATGAATTTTTTAGATCATGATATTCCTTATTTGATCCTTGCTTTCCTTTCCTTGTCCTTCCTTTGCTTACTTTCCTCCTTCTTGGCTCAATTTTGATTTGCTCCAAGAAAAATGTAAGTGTCCAAGAGTGTGAGAGGGATAGAATAATGAGAGAGATCCAAAATTGAACTGAAAAAAGCCATGAACTGATCCTCGTAATCCTTTTTATTAATGAGGCCTTTATTTACTTCATTTTCCATTATTTTCTTTCATTTTCCTCCTCACATGTAAATTGTGACCTTTTACCTTCCTTTTCTCCTATTTCCCTTTATTTTCATAAATAAATGTGCCAAAAATAATTTTTTCCTCTTTAATTCCTTTGTCATTTCCTTTGCTTATTTTACTTAGCCATAAAAACATACAATTATGCCCACTAGGATATATTTATTGAAAATACTGAGAAGGGGGGTGAATTAGTATTTATTTACAATTTTTATTTTTTACCAGTTAAGACCGCTTATAATTAGAACACATAATTAACAATGATAGAATAATAATTTTATTAATCATATATATTGAGGAATCTAATCCTCGTTTTACAATAAATTGAGTACAATAAATTTTAGGGCTCCAAACCTATATGAAGACACCACTATTCAATCCACTAGGCTCCAACTTGCACTTTTCCAAGCACTGACTTGGTCTTCACGAGGCTCCAACCCTATCTTCCACAAGGCTCCAACCTTGTCTATATTAGGCACCAACCTCTAGGGCTCCAAGCCTCTCACCAGTACAGGATCCAACATGCTTTTCTTGAGGAATCCTATACTCTAGGGCTCCAACCCTATGCTTCAATTCTTCGGGATAAGGTCAATGATTCTTCAAGGCTTCCAATTTATTTTGCAACAAGCCTTGACAATGTCTTCAATTTTTTCAACAGTGCCCTCACTTAGCTTTAAATAACCCTTTATTCATAAATTAAAACTTTAGTAAGTGTCTCCAATACTCTTCATGAATACCATAATCAACTTTCTCCAAGGTTACATCATGAACACTTCATTCATCCATCAAAATTTTCCACTTATGTCTCCAAGTCAACTTCTAAGAAATGTCGTCAAAAATGTTGTGCTTCAATAATATTTTAAATCTTCAATAGTTGTTGCAAAGGATATTCTCCAGCTATGCTCCAAATTTTTCTTCAAAGGTTAGTCCAGAATATTTCCTTTAAAAAACCTACATAAGGTTTTTCAAAATTACTTCAAAATTTCCTGCTCCAAAAAATTGTCCTCAATGTGCTTCAACAAGTGTGCTCCAAAATATTAGTCTTCAATAGTTATGTGTCAACATTGTATTCAATATTTCCATTATAGGATGACTTGATTCTTCCCTCAAATACTCCTTGGCCTATGTATTGTACCCTAAGGTTTCAGATCTATATAGGGTTTCCTGTAGCAGTTGCAAGACTGCAACTCAAATCCCCATGCAAGTTCCTTCCTCCAATCCCTTATCTCCTCCGTTGTGAAAAAGATATTTCGGGAACTTTATCATAGGTTTGATTTAGTTGTGTTATATTTCAATTCGGGCATCATTCCAAATGACCTGGTCAAATTGGAAATCATCCCCAGGATCAATGAAATAGGGTCTATCATCCCCTATCATTTCAGTTGCTACATGCCCTAAGATAAGAAAAAACCATTCATGACTTCCATTGGAAGGTTTCCAAGGTTTTAAGTATATGTTATATCACTTATGAGCTCACCAATGGAGCCTCTCAAGGGATATTTAACTTCTTTGCATATGCAGCTCCCTCCATTCAAGTGTGCTCTACAAAGCACTTCCAGACATTCAAGAGTGTGTTGGTTAAATGGGAGCGAAATTATCATTGTTCCGGAATCTCCACGTGGTTAGTGCCTTCTAGAAGAGTCCATATGTGTCAAACTTTGAATCCATGTGTCCATCTAACACCTCTGAGATTTGGAACTATTGAGGCCTCGGAATTCCACTGCCAAAACATGGGAGAAAACCAACCGGTCCGGACCTTAAAGCAACTCCTTTTCTGTTTAGTGTGGTGGCTCTGATTGGGGATAATGGAACCAGATTCCCAATAAGGGTGATTTTGGGGTGTGTTTTTATTATACAACATGCAATGAAGAATGATTCTAATCTATCACATGCATCTATCTAAACTATCTATTCTACTTTATACCCGGGGTGTTTCTTCCTTTATGCGATCTAAAGATATATCCTTCAACTATTAGTAATGTAGATTATTTAATAGTTGAAAGAGATGAAAATTATGTAAGATGATTCTTCTAACCAAATAGTTTGATTAGAATAATTATTAAAAATATTTTGCATTCATATGTGTGATTATTTATTCGATAAGAAATCACAGACAAATATTAGAACATAAGTGATGTAACATTCATCTATAATAACGTTTCAAATATATAATGCAATAAAGAGATGGTTGTCAATATATAAAGCAAGACTTAATAAAAGTGAATATAAGTACCATATGTACGAATTTCTACTCATGTAAACTGACAGTAATTGATTTTTTCCTCTTCACTTTCAAGCAATTTAAAGAGTACATTAGTGCAACATCAGTTAAACAACTTTAATTGTCAAAAGATAACAGACTACATTCCATTAATTCATCAAAACATTCACAAACTTACAATAGTGCAATCTTTGCAAATGTTTTTGTCAAATTTCTGGATCCTTCTCTAATTGCATGAGGGGTTTAAATACTAAACTAACTATATTCTAAAATATATTATTTCAAAAAAATAGAGGAGGTTTCAAACAACCATCCTCGTAAGACTAAATTTAACTACAATATAGGAAAATAAAGTTACAATATGACTTAAGAGTTCCGATCTTTCTTTTGGATTTTCCCCCGAAGTTGAAAAATATATAGCATGGGCTTGAGATGAGATGGATGCAAAATATGTGATTTGGCCTATCCTTTGAATATCGCATTTGAGAGTGCTGGCTGTGATATTCTTGTCGAATCTGTTAAAGACTGTAGGGTCTGGTATTGATGATAAGATTTGATCAGAAAATTCCAATAATTTTCTTGATCAAACTTATTTACTTTTTTAATTATTTCATCCTGCATTTCTGCCTTTTGTTTCCATTGTTTTTTCAACTGTTTGACTTCTGAGAGCACTTCAGACGTGCACTCTTTGATAAGTTCTGCTTTCACAAGCTGTTCACATACAGATTCAGTAATTTCCTTTGCTAACTTGAATGATTTCGCTGCTGCTTTCTCTGCCTGTGTTATCTGTGCTTCCCAATATTTGAATAAGATTTCCTTATGAGACTTATCTACCTGGGGTAGAACATCTTCTTTTCCTGAGTCTAATGCTTGCCATTGAATGTGTTCATTGATTTTCTTCTCGATCTTCTCACATTCAAGTTTCTGGATAGCTACTTGCTGGATCAATATTTTACTTGAGTCACAATAAGAGCCAGTAATAGAAGCTTGTTGGCAAAAGACTTCATGTTTTTTTTATTTAACTTAGTATTTACGTCCAATGTTTCCTTTATGAATTTCTCTAACTGTGCCTGGATTTGTAATCTGGTCATTGTTGCTTCCAATTGTGTTTGCTTCTCAGTGATTTCTTCTTGATGCTGCAAATTAAGACTCTCGGAACCTTTTTTAAATTGGGACATATTCAATATCATTTTCTCGTTGGAGTTAGACTTTTCTTGGTGTAACAACCTCTATAACCATTGTATTCTATCTTCTTTCTACTTCAATAAAATTTTAACCTCAGTGGCCTCATCAACAATGGTAGTATCATATGCCCCTGCAAACTATGATATTTTAGTTAAATGTTCAGTAGGATCAGCTAGAGGATCCTTCCATAAAATGTCTACTGATTCATTTGTAAGATCTAAGACTGTCTCATCAATTCTTCTCCTTTTGCTTCTCTTGACTGCAACCTTATGACTAGGACTATAGAAGATATTCAACGAAGAGATTTCCTGAACTTGTAACACTATATGTTCTGTAGGATAAGTCGGAATGATATCTCGATCATGGGTTTCTGGAACTTGTTGTAGTGGTTTAAAAGTTTCCACTAACTTCTGGGAATGTTCAGGTGTCTGAAAACTAGTAGCTTGATCAATATTGAGATTTGTTTTAGGAGTTTTTATTTCTTTAGAAAATTCATCCCATTCACTATTCACATTCTTTGGTTGGGACTTTCCTGACTGATCAAGTGTATCTTGACTGTGCTGAACTTCTTGAGAAGTTGAATTTGTTCCATTGCTTCCTTTTTTCTCCTACATCTCAATCTCTTGGATTACTTGATCAATTATATTTTCTAGATTTTCGTTTCTATTTTCGGATTCAATTTCAGAATGATCCAAATTGTGAGATTGATGCTTTGATTGTGCTAACTCGTCTTCGGACATGTTTTTCACTTCATTATCCAAGCTAATACTTGGAGTAGGTCCGTTGACATCTTCAATAATTAACAAATATAGAGGAATGCTTTCCAATCTCTTACTTATATATTCTTGGAAGGCTTCCAAGTCATCTTGACTGAGTTGATTGCATGCACACTTGAGTATATCTGAAAAATTTTCAATGTCTTGAAAGAAATCATAAAATATATCTATTTCTTTGACAAAAGGCTTCATTTTGAGTTTTGTGACGTAGTTTTTAATTACTTAATTCGGATCATATGGCCACTTTGGAATTACTTCCAAATTCAATAGATTAATCTTTGAAACTTACATGTAGGCATGACCAATATCAAAAAGTGCAAAAGTATCGCACTATAAAGGGAAATTAGGCCAAACGACCTTCTTAGCATCTTTAAGCTATTTAGAAATACCATTTACAAGAACATGGTAGGCTATCTCTCTTGCAAGTAACTTATCAGGGACATAATATGGTAGGACATGAGGAGAAGCATAACTCCCAAATACTCTGATATATGTGAAACTTTCCTCTGCAGACCATCTAGCAACAGAAGGAATGTATGTACTAGCCTCTTTGGAAACCCTAGGGGATTTCTCATTGAATATCATCTGGTGCATAGGTAACATGACTCTATGGAAAATTTTGTAAAAATGCAAATGGAAGTCTGAATCCCAAAGGGCTCTGTGGTAAATGTGGATTGGGGTAGGATATTGGGTAGTCCATTTCCATCCCATTGCAAGAAAACTAGAAGAAAAGCAAATTGTGTCCATGATATAGGCACTCATGTAAAAGGGAGGTATTTCTATAGATGAAACACTTATTTTACTCCTATACTCCATGATGTGTTTAGCTAAATTATCAGATAGGATATTTTCCCAATTCAGAATTAAATAATTGACGATTACATCAATTAATGGGATCCAATCTACAAAAAACCTAGTGGTATTAGGTTTTTCATATAATCTAGACAACATATCGGCAACGTAACAGTAAGGGGAAGGAATTTGGGCAATTGGGTACGTACCGAGTTTATCTTACTTAAGTTTTCCTTGGTATTATTTCCATTCCTTTATGAATTTCATCAGATCTGGAATTTTTTTCTAAAGCCTTCGAAAAAAGCTTTGTCATCTTTCTACTGCGAGGAGGGTAGATGGTACATTTCCTGTAAGTCTTCTATGTTGAATGACCCAATATTATCGCCTTTTGAATATTTCAATGTTCTATCTTCTATTCTTAAGTGGTCTATTACCCACTTAACCATGTCTGTAGAGGGAAGAATCTTTGGCATTGCTGCTACCTTATGGATGAATGAACATGCAATGCCGAAATAAGTTGCATCTGAAGTAACTGACGTGCCTGTTGTAGCGACTTTGGTTATTACCCTTCGATTTTCGTCGTCAAATAACCGATACATTTCTTCCCATGATTAAATGCCATAATCCTTGTTGCAGGTGGTGTCTGAGAACAGGGGAGACATATATGAGTCTTCGATAGACAATGCTTTGTCAATTTCTTTGCCTTTCTTGTTCATTTCAATTTTCCTCACTCCGTTAAGTGGTCTCCTGATTTCAAGCAATCAGAGAAAACATTAAAAATATAGAGGATAGGGAGGAAAGCATAATTGAAACAAATGCAGCGTTCAATTACTTTAACACATGCTCGAAGTAGATATGAATCTATCAAAACCTTACTTCTATTAAATGTTATTAATCACCAATAATATTTTTAAATAAAATCTCTTACACCTTCACGTGAAATGTCTATCGATCAACTTAAAGAGTTGGATCTCGTATTTCGGTTTGATTTGAAATGAGTCATTTCGCATCACATATCACAACTTATAACTATTTCCATTTATGATGTTACCCATAAATTCTGCGAAATGCGATCCGCGCAAATCGCACATCGCAAATTTTATGCAGTAAATGAATTTTCTTTTAGTTATATCCCGTGAAATGCGAAGTGCGCTTTCAAGAAATCATGTCGCTGCGCTCTACTAGACATTGGAGCCTTATGTTCATTACTTTATTGGCTTTTCGGGTATGCGTAATTGCAATTTTCACCAAATTTCATATAAGTTTGATCGTTTAAATGAGGCGCAATGCGATTTTAGTTTATAACGGTGATTAGGGTGTTTGCAATAAGATTTCGATATGGATTTGGAAATAGCTTAGCACATATCACAACCTGCATGAATTAATGGATTTTAAGTCATTTTCAGTTTGTAAGCTGTGTGAATTTCGATGTGCACTAAGGAATAAAAGCGGATAAGAAAAAATAAACTTTATTTCCTAAAGTTTTTTGACTTAAAGCTAAAAATAAATGAAAATGAATTTATTAATTATTTGTAAAGGGTCCCCATTTATTTAAATAAATGAGGGTTGTTTTATATCACAACAAGAACATGTCTTTCCTATTATTAGAAATTCATTGATTAAGAAACTACTATCAATTGCTCTATAAATTGATCACAGATCTTGGTGCTAGAAGAGGATGAAATTTGGTAAAGAAATGTTGTTGGATTCTCAATTGAGTGTGTGACAAGAGTGATCTGTTGTTGGTGAGATGTTTATTGTGATGAGGCTGGGATGATGCTGGAGCTGGTGACATCAAATCAATCGCTGGTTGTAACCTCCCCCTTCTATCCATTAATACAGATTGCTGCTCATTTTCCCATATATGTATCTGTTTATGTTTCTATTTTTCATATAATGGACTCTTAATTTATATATATCTTTCATGTTGAATCGATTTAACTGATTAAGATAAATAGGCATATGTATAGTGCAATCTCTTTGTTGTTTAGTGTTTATACTTGCAGGAACTATTCTAGCAATCTAAGTTGGATTGGAAGCTACAACAAGAGTGACAGAAGGAGAATAGGAAGCGCTTGGATCACAAGTAAGTTACTCTATCTTTGTGTGTGTCTATTTACTCTTAGAGAAAGTGTCTGCAAAGTCTTTTATCTGTTGTTCTAAATGTAGAAATTTTGAATAACTGATATATTATTCACCGAGATTCTCCTGATCACACACTATTTTATCTTCATGCATAATATAGAATCTCTTCTACCATTGATCATTAATTGCGGAAATAAAAACAATCGCATGCGCACATTAAAACCATAAACATTCACACATATGAACACAATATTTCATGGGAAAGCTTAAAGCTGAAAACCCCCAACTATCTGTATATTATATGTCATAGAGATCATGTAACAATCATTGCACAAAGCTCCTCACAAGCTCTCAGCACATCCTCCAATTGCTACACACTAATCAAGCTAGATCTAGCAAAACACATGCTCCAACCCTTGCCACTTGATAGCCAGCCTCTATTGCATAATCAATGCTGTAGGATGGCTCATTAAATAACATAAACCACCTAGCTTGTACTGCGCAATCCTCATGGGCGTCTCCAATCACGGGTAGTTGCAAATATGCAACAAAGATAGTTGCCAACCTATAGTTAATCGTTTTTTTCACCATTCTACACCGGTCTCCACTCTAAATCGCTTCCATGCAAATTGTTAATCGAAGGTATTCTTTCGTTGATTAATGAGTTTATAATTAGTGAATTAATTAATAATTAATTATTAATTACCTTTCACTAGTGGGATGAACGCGCTAGACTAAATACAAATCTTTAGTTCAACTACACAAGCTATTAGTTAAACTGAATACAACTCCACTAACTTTCTCAATCAACTCCACCAAACTCTGTCACATGAGTTCTAACTGAAGTATCCATGCAATAGCTCCACTTAACCCTCAGGAATAGCGTAATTCCTTCTGTCAGCTCCTGTGCCACATCTGTGCACTTAACTGAAGTGCTCCAAGAGAATAAGATAATGTTTATAGTCCAAATATTATTAAGAACTAATAATATTCGACATATCTATTTTTAGACTGGCAATCTAAAAATAGATTCCGCCCAATATGTCTAAAAATAGAAGTCCATCTATTTTTCCAACTCGACCAACCATCCACAAATAGCATCCTGCAACTCATAGAATATGATCGACATGTCTAAAAATAGACATAGTCTAAAAATAGACATAGTCTAAAAATAGACTTTGCACCAAAAATAGCCTGCGGGCCCACTTAGTGAAGGCGACTTCTTTCCACTAAGCTCATCATATTGTTGCAATCTCAATGCATAGCACCACATTTAGGGAACGTGTTTTATCTGTAATTCATAATTCCTCATAACAAATTGGCGACTCCGCTGGGGATTTTCCTTAGCATTCCTGATGTTTTTGCCTCTGCTTATCCACCCAGTAGAATCTATTGTCAATTATTAGACTTTTGAATCAAAGAATTGCATTAGAAGTGTGTTATGTAGCTTGAATTTTGAATCTTTGTTGCGCCCAACGCACTGTTCATCAAGACACAGTTCTTTGCATAGCATTGTCTCCCACTCAAGGGTGCTTTGTAACGTGTTAGCCACCTATAAAATTTGTTATATCAAAAGGTGGCTAAGAATTTTTGAGCCTTCAAGGAACAAATTTTATTACTAAAAAGTGTTGGCTCTTGAAGATTCTTAAAGGCTTCATGCCTATCCTCTGTCCGAACTTCACTGCTGTTCCCATTTTACACTTAGAAATCCTGCTGATTTCCAAGCCAGAATACTGCTGCAGGCACCTTTTCCCTTTTCCCCTTTTCCAAAGCTAACCTTATTTTCTATCCCTCTATTTCCCATGAAAATCCCTCATTTTCATGTTTCTCCCATTTCCCCCTTCGTCAAAATCTCTTTTATAAGGTTTGAAAATTCCTTTTTTGCCTTATCGGAACCCTCAGATTCCCTTGAAAACCATTGAAAATTCATAAAAATCATATTTTTTATGGTGGGAACTTAAGCCCCCTTGGGCTAAGTCTTAAGCCCCTTCCTCTTAAAAACCCTAGTCCCATTTTTTCCCATGCGCCCGAAGGCCCCGCAGTCGAGCGCCTATCTGCTTCAAATAAAATAATTCCTGGCCAAAGTTTAAAACCTTGGTTATGTATTAAAAATCGTCGGTTTTTATTATTTTATTAATTTTCTGCCAGTACAAATTTTAAATCGTTCCGCACCGTCGATCTGATCTAAAGATCAGATGGTGTGGATTTCGTCTCCCGGTGGTCCCCACATTCCACTCATCTATCCAAAAACCACGTGGTATCCATCACACCGCCTTTGGGCGACGACGATTTTTTCCCGATCGCCATCGATTCCACTCATCGGTTGACACGCGTCCTGGGCACTGTTCATAAAACCGCCATCCATCGCGCGTTAACGTTCGGACGTGGACCCTGCGCGATATCGCTGTACACCGTTCGATCTGGGGCGGGCCATCCAACGGCTATCGCTCACTAAAGATGCTCGAAAGTTAACCAGGCTACGACGCGGCTTTCAACTAATCTCCGCCGTCAATCTGATCTGCAGATCGACGGTCCATATTTCATCGCCCTGATTCGATCGCCTAGTCAACGTTTTCCCATTTTGACTTTTCGCCTTCGCTCCCGACCGTTGATCTCTGCATGATCGATGACTCCGATTTAAACGTTTCTTCCGCCTTTCCTTTGATTCCTCTGATCAATCTCCATCATTGGATGATGCCATCCAACGGCCATGCTTCCTCCACGTGCCTTCTGAAGCAGTAAACCTATATATGTAGGATTTTATAATAATTTTTTGTATTTTACAGGGTTTCAAGTGATTTTTCTGCCATGACTGAAGAAATTTCAAAGGCAGAGGGTGACGATCCTCCTGCCTTCGATTCATTAAAGAAAATCATCGCAGGGTTTATACTTCACGTTTTCATCAATCGTTCATGAGGCATTGATTCCATTCGACCCCTGTGTAGCCCTGCACACCAGCATAAAAACATGAATCAAGCACAGTGAAAGAGTATCAGTGCAGGAAATCAGAAATATGCCAGAACAGAAGATTGTGTAGAAATTAGCTGAATAAATCACTTATTCAATGGAGATTAACCTGATCACACATCAATTTCGAATTGCATGCATAACACATAATCTCTTCTACAATTAATTGTCACATGCGGAAATAACAGAAGCAATCTCACATCAAATCAATCACACATTAACTCAGTATGTATGTAGCCTATAGTCGAAACCCCACAAATTATTCTGTATATTATAATGGAGAGAACATGTAACAGTACATAGCACAATACTCCTCACAAGCACTCAGTACTATCTCATAAAGTTACACACAAACTAGCTTGGTTTTGAACAAGTCACAGGTTCAAAACTCATCCACTAATTGCCTGCCTCTATTGCGCAATCAAGGCTGGTCTAATGAGAGATCCAGGGTTCGAATCTCCTTGGCTTGGGATCGCGCAATTGTTGCGGACAATTCTTCCGGCGGCACGCAAATCCCATGCAAAACTAATCCTCCAACTGATAGTTTTACTCACCCTTTCATCTACCTCTTCCACTGGTCTCCACTGAACTGATCATGCACTGTAGTGAACTGAAGTGTTCTTGAGTTGACTAATGAGTTACTAATTAGTGAATTAAATAATATTTAATTCACTCCACTCATAACTAATTGATTAGCTAGTTAAACTAATCTCAACTAGTTGAACTAAGATAAACAGAACACAACTCCACTATCTGTCTCATTAACTCCTCCAAGACTTCTGCCACTGAAGTCTAACTGAAGTCAACCATGCAAGATGCCATCAAACCCTAGGAACCACGTGATTCCTCTGTCAGTTGCATGAGCCACTTCCATGACTCGAATCGGCGTTCCAAGAGTAAATCGCTATTTATAGTCAAAACATACATATGTAAATAACACGGATTTCCATATTTTTAGGAGAGGCAGTCTAAAAATAGCCTTCGACCTCTTCGACCTAAAAAATAGAGTCTCATCTATTTTTACCAACATGACCAATGCTCCAAGAATCTCAAACTGGAATCCCCGAACCATGCTCCATATGTCTAAAAATAGACATAGCCTAAAAATAGATTTTGCGCCAGAATTTGCCTGCGGGCCCACTTAGTGAAGGCGACTTCATTTCACTAAGCTCCATCATCTTGCTGTATTCTCAACACTCCCTCTCAGCAAGATATGGATTATCTGCAACCCCTATCCTGCCTCTGTGGAATTCGAACTTGCTCCTGGTGAGCGCCTTCGTCAGGATGTCGGCATCCTGATCCTCCGTGGGAACATAAGAAAGCATCATGATTCTCCGCTGAACACAATCTCTGATATGATGGTACCTGATGTCGATGTGTTTGGATCTATCATGAAATACTGGATTAGCCGAGAGTTTAATGCAACTCTGGTTATCACAGTAAATCACTGTAGGCTCCAAATGCAACTCGAACAATCCAACGAGGATCTTCCTCATCCAAATAGCCTCGCATGCAGCCAAGCTTGCTGCCATGTACTCGGCCTCTGCTGAACTGAGTGCCACGGATCTCTGCTTCCTGCTGTACCAGGAACCTGCTGTCGACCCAATGCTGAAAACTCCTCCAGAAGTGCTCTTCCGGTCCGTTGGACTCCCTGCCCAATCTGCATCAGTGAAACCAGAAAGTTTCACTCCATCCTCCTGTCTGTACCATAGACCATATCCCGATGTGCCTCTGATATAGCGCAATACATGCTTGCTCGCCTTCCAAAAGAGCTTGGTAGGCTTAACCATAGCTTGCGAAAGCTGGTTAACTGCATAGCATATATCGGGTCGTGTATTGACCAGATACATAAGCGACCCCACCAACTGTCGATAGACAGTGGCATCCACTACCTCCGCTGAAGTAGCATCCTCCTTCCTCCAACCACCAAGAAGAGGAGTGTCAACAGGCTTGCAGCCATGCATGTTGAACCTCTCCAGAATCTCCCGGGCATACTTGCCCTGAGAAACAAACAGTCCTCCACTGCGCTGCCAAATCTCCAATCCCAGGAAATAATGAAGGATGCCCAAGTCCTTCATCTCAAACTCTCGTGCAAGATCCTCCTTGCATGAAAGTATCAATCGCTCATCACCCGTCAAAATCAGATCATCTACATACAGTACAATGATCAACAACGTCCCCTCCACCACAATCGTGCTGGTGCTTGATCCGCTCACTCGAGTAATCCGAAGCTCGGCAAGCAGTCGTTCATCCGAGTGTACCACACGAGGTGCTCGTTCGCCCGCACAAGGTTTCTTTGGAGCCGCACACATGCGACGACCGCCGAAGACCGAAACCTTCAGGCTGCTCTATGTACACCTCTTCCTCAATAACTCCATTGAGGAACGCAGTCTTCACATCCATCTGATGAATGTGCCACCCCATCTGCGCTGAGAGAGCAAGGACCGTCCGTATGGAAGAGTACCTTGCGACAGGTGCAAAAGTCTCCTCATAGTCAATCCCCTCGATCTGTGAGAAGCCACGGGCGACAAATCTCGCCTTGTACTTCTCCACACCCCCGTCAGCCGCCTGCTTCACCTTGTAGATCCATCGCGAACCTACAACTGATTTCCCAACCGGTCTTGGGACAATCTCCCATGCACTGTTCCTGATGATCGAATCATATTCTTCGATCATGGCATCAACCCATGCGGGTTCCTCCACAGCTTTCTCAAAAGAGGATGGCTCCGTCACAACACATTGACTCACAAGAGCCATGTATCCAGTGTACCGATCCGGTGACTGCCTCTGTCTGCGCTGTGCTGTAGGTGGTCCTACAACCTTCTCTGCATCCCGAGCCAGTCGCTCAGCTTTTGTAGTGCGCATGCGCCCTCTGATGGTTGGCGCTGCATGGGTGGTTTCTTCCACCTCCTGAACTCCCTCTTGTGGCTGATCCACATCCGGAAGCTCCTCCTTAGGAACTAACAGCTCCTCATCTGCATGCAAGTGTAGCTCCCTCTCAAGCGAACACTGCATGGCTTTCTCCTCCTGAAATTTTACATCCCGTCGCACAACAGTCTTGCGACTGTCTGACAAATACACCCGGTAGTTGTGAGGTGTATCAGTGTACCCCACAAATATTCCAACCTCAGCAGTTGGATCCAGCTTCCTTCTCGCATCCTTCGTCACATGCATGTAGACAGGAGAATCAAAAATCCGCAAATGGGAAATATCAGGCCTCTTGCCAGAATAAGCCTCCTCCGGTGTACTCATGCCAAGAACCTTGTGAGGACAACGGTTCTGCACATACACTGCTGTATTGCATGCCTCAGCCCACAAGTGAAGGGGTAGGCCCTGATCATGCAATATCGCCCGTGCAGCACCCACGATCGTTCTGTTCTTCCGCTCAGCCACCCCGTTCTGCTGTGGGTTATGGGGTGCGATGAGCTCTCTCCGAATCCCTTCTGCGCTGCAGAACTCCTTGAATTCAGCCGAGATGAATTCACCACCGTTATCACTCCTTACAGCAATCACCTTCTTCCCCGACTCCTTCTCGACTAGTGCTTTAAACTCACAGAACTTCGCGAATGTATCGCTCTTCTTCTGCATGAAGAAGATCCAGCACTTTCGAGAGAAATCATCAACAAAGATCACATAATACCTGTGCTTTGCTGTCGAAGCAACTGAGAAAGGACCACACACGTCTGTGTGAACTCTCTCAACGATCGTCGTGGCGCGACTATCCTTCTCGTGAAAGGTGGCTTTCACATACTTCCCTAAAGTACACCCCTTGCACTGATCTGACTGCGCAAGAGTGCCTTTAGGAAGTCCAGTAGAAATCTGTTGCAGAATCTTCAAAGCTCCATGGTGAAGGTGGCCCAATCTCCTGTGCCACAGTTCGCCCTCATCATCCCGGCTCACCACTTCTCCCGCCTTGCATGCCATAGTTGCGCAGTCATCTACCTGCAACTGATAAAGGTTCTGAGTTCGAACCCCTATCTTCCGGGTCTCTCCAATAGTCTTACTGCGCAGGAAGGCTTTTCCTTCGCTAAAGACCACATCATACCCCTTATCCTCCAACATCGCTACTGAAATCAGGTTCTTCTTCAATCCAGGTACATGCATGACATCCTTTAATACAAAGGGTTTACCAGACTCCCTCTGAAAGGATATGGTACCGATACCAGTCGCACTGTATCTACCATCATCGCCCATCTCGATGTGCACACCCAAATCTTTGTCCTCCAGATCTGAGAACAACTCCCGATCTCCCGTCATATGAAATGACGTACCGCTGTCCAAGAACCATACCGATCCCAGCACACTTGAAACCAAGCATGCAATCAGTGAAAAGTCAAGCTCGAACTGTGAAGCCAAAGCTTCTCCATCTGCAGATCTTCCCGCTTGCTTGTTCTTCTTCTTCTTTGGACAATTGGTAGCATAATTTCCGTGATCATGGCAGTGAAAACACTTCACTTTCGCCATATCCTTCTTCTTGCCCTTTGCACCAGAATGAGAGGTTTTCTTACCCTTCCCCTTCTTTGCTTTGGCAACCAAAGCGCAGTTTTCTTCATCAGCTCCCTTTGATGAAGATCCATCTCGAGTAGTCCTCCTTATCTCCTCCTGCATGAGATCCGCTCAAAGGCGCTCCCATCCCGGCAGCTTCTCCCGACCATTGACACTATCTTGATATGAGTGCCAAGCCTTCGGAAGACCAAGGAGAGCCAGGTCGACCATGTCCTCTTCTTCGACAGTCACCCCCACACTTCCCAGCTCATCTCTGCACTGAGTGAACTTCGTGAGGTATTTGGCGATACTGTCGCCCTTCTCCATCTTGATGTTCCTGAGCTTATCTTTGAGCGCCAGCTTCCTTTGGTCGCTCTTACTCTAGAATAGATCCGTCAAAGCTTTCCACATTAAATATGGAGTAGCCTTTCCATGCAGGCTGGATATAATATGATCCTTGACGCCCTCCAACAGGATCCTTCGACATTTCGCGATCTTCTTTTGCCATGCATCGACCAAAGCTGCATCAGTGGGCTTTGGGACATCCGCATCCATGAACTCCTTCAGACCATTATCTTCTAACACTGCTTCCATGCAATCCTTCCATGCAACATAATTCGAACTGCCTTCAAGAGCATATTCGAGTCGCAAACCATTGAAAGAAGACATCTTTCAACACCGGCACCAAGAAGAACAACCTTCTGCAAAATTCGAATTCCAAACTCCAAGCTCTATCGCTTCCGATCTATACTTGAAAACAAATTGTTTCCAAATCAGAGATTGACTGCAAAGGGCTTTCACCAGATCTTTCACCTTACAAAGAAGGATGAATATTCCGGAGGCTACCTGGCCCGCATGCAGACTCTGTCCGAGGAAATAAGTTTGCAATCACCATAATAGACTTCGACAATTAATCTCGCTCTGATACCATGTAGAAATTAGTTGAATAAATCACTTATTCAATGAAGATTAACCCGATTACACATCAATTTCGAATTGTATGCATAACACATAATCTCTTCTACAATTAATTGTCACATGCGGAAATAACAGAAGCAATCTCACATCAAATCAATCACACATTAACTCAGTATGTATGGGGAAAGCCTATAGCTGAAAACCCCGCAGCTATTGTGTATATTATAATGGAGAAATCATGTAACCAATCAAGTACAATACTCCTCACAAGTACTCAGTACTTTCTCATAAAGTCACACACAATCTAGCTTAGTTTTGAACAAGTCACTGGTTCAAAACTCCCTGCCAATTGCCTTGCCTCTATTGCGCAATCATGGCCTGTATATGAAGAGATCCAAGGTTCGAATCCCCTTGGCTTGACTGCGCAATTGTCATGGACAATTTCTCCAAGTGTAATGCAAATCCCATGCAAAACTGATCCTCCAACTGATAGCTTTACTCACCCTTTCATCTACCTCTTCCACTGGTCTCCACTGAACTGATCATGCACTGTAGTGAATTGATGTGTTCTTGAGTTGACTGAATTAAATAATATTTAATTCACTCCACTCATAACTAATTGATTAGCTAGTTAAACTAATCTCAACTAGTTCAACTAAGATAAACAGAACACAACTCCACTATCTGTCCCGTTAACTCCTCCAAAACTTCTGCCACTGAAGTCCAACTGAAGTCAACCATGCAAGATGCCATCAAACCCTAGGAACCACGTGATTCCTCTGTCAGCTGCATGAGCCACCTCCATGACTCGAACTGAAGTGCTCCAAGAGAGTAAACTGCTGTTTATAGTCAAAATATTATTAAGGGTAAATAATATTTGACTTCCATATTTTTAGGAGAGGCAGCCTAAAAATAGCCTGTGACCTAAAAATATGAGTCTCATCTATTTTTACCAACATATCGCATACTTCAAGAATCTCCAACTGGAATCCCCGAATCATGCTCCGTATTTCTAAAAACAGACATAGTCTAAAAATAGATTTTGCGCTGCATCTCCACTGGCGGCCCACTTTAGTGAAGGCGACTATTTCACTTGCTCCACTATCTTGCTGCATTCTCGCGCATTGAAGACATCTATTGCGGGGATTACGTCTAAGATGTTTATCAAAAGCCTAATCCCTGATTTAAAACACAGTTTAAAGAAAATCTGAAGTGTTTTATCGACAGGAAACCCTCCACCGCCACAAATTGAGGCAAATTGATCCCTCTAGCTACCACGATGCCACCTGTGCCTCAAAGTGTTCAATCAGAGGCCGAATTAATTGGTCAGGATCAGATATTTGCCTCAGCGCAGCTAGAAAGTTACTTCTTCAAAGAAACTTAATGCAAAGGATATCTGCAGAGTAACCCCGATGCCACACAGAGCCTCAAAGGTCAACAAAAGCTCCCACCGAGCTTAAATCTTTATGTAAATCATTTAATATAGAGGATATGTATGTAAGTTTCTTCATTGAGCCCATCAAAGGCCAAGAAGCCATTAAGTCTATATTAATTGTAATTTGAGATCTTTTATCAGATCTCACCTCCTCATCCTTCTATATATACTACTGTAGAAGATGAGAGAGGGGTTGGTTGCAGAACTTTGAAATACACTTGAGCTTAAATTTTTGATTGTAAATAGTGTTCACTGGCCCTTGGAGCTCTGCTTGTGATAGATTAGTTAGGCTGGATAGTGAAGATGATTGCTGAACTAAAACATTGGACCTGAGTACTGTAACTGGTTTGACATCAATAAACAAGCTGTTTCCTGGGATCCTGGTCTATATCACTGGTGAAGTGCTTCTTTCTTTGTTATTATTTTCCTTCTATGTATGTCATATTGTTCACTATTATCTGATAAAGAAAAACATTTATAGAGTTAGGACCTGTTGTATATCAGTAACCTTCTCTGACTGAAAAGCTTTATCTCAATGTTTTCCTCCAATTTGTTTATTTAAGAATGATTTAATACAGTTTAAGCAGTTAGGAATGCTGGAGTTCCCTCGTCCTACTGTTTTCTTTAAACATTTTTCTTGAAAGTTATTTTCCTTATTTTTATTATTAAAGATGACTATGGAAGATATGGTGTGCCCTGGTCCTAGTTTTTCTCCAAAAGCAGATTATGAAAGTTTCCCTTGGTGTTGACTGAAAGCAGACTAGGTTTAAAAGAACTTTATCTGATCTTAAGTTTACACTCTGTCTTCTCTTATATGTTTTCATACTTTCTGAAGGTAATTATGTGGATTACTGGATTGTTTGTCAATTAAGCTGCTTTAATACAAAATTGCCCAAGAAGTCAATGGTTAGCCCTGCACTTGGTTGGTTTTAAACAGTTACTTAAGAGGCTTTTCTTGTTTGGACTGACTATAAATCCTTTGTGAAATTATTATCAGTTTCCACCTCTCCAACACTTTATTGTTTCCATTCCGTCATTATAAATCTCAATAATCTTGTGATGTGGATGACTTTCCCCTTGGATCACTCTTGATGTTGTTGTTCAATTAAAGCCCTGTTATGACTCGATAGCCCAATGGACTAAAAACCAGCGTTATATCTATATTTTTAGCCTAATTGTTCCATTCACTTGCAACTTCTCACCTTTGAAACTCTTTGCACTTAGGAATTTCCACCTCAAGCAGTGTTCATGCTCAACCATCCAAAAACAAAACAAACCCTTGGCCTTCATAACTAGCCTAATATCATCACCCCAAAATTCAAAGACAAATCCATTTTTGCACTTATTGGAGAGATCCCTCTCCGGATTCAGGAGGGCTAGATCCTAGAATCCCAAAGTTGGTTGAAACGATGTTGTTTCTGTGATCGGACTTTGCCAATCTTGCTGATTACAGATTCCTAACATAACGCACTATCTTGCTTTAGAGACTGTGTTTCCCCCTTAGCTAACCAAATTCCCTTGGAATTTTTCATTTCCATCATACTCAGCCTTTTGTTTGTTGTGTTTTAAATTTTCTAATACCTCATAAAGACCAGTGAACTTGCCTGATTCTTCCTCCTTTGAAAAGTAAGTTTGTTCAATTTCTCTTTAAGTGTTTTTATTTATCATTGACAAATCAAATTCAAAGTATTTATTTCTGCATTAGATCCTTTTTTTTTTTCGTAAATGAAATTGTTGTTAAATTCTTCGTTTCCTGTAGGAAAAATTGTAGTTCCATTCTTCATTTTTCCTAAAAGAGAAATTGTTATTAAATTCATCGTTTCTCAAATAAGAAAGCATTTGTTTTTTGTTGATTTGATGCATATAGTTTCCTTTTTGCATTCACATTAAGGGGACTGAAAAGAAAAGCCTTCATTTGCATGTAGTGAATTGTGTGTTTTGAATAGGAGCAAATTGGGAAAGATACATATTAGTTTGTACTCTTTGTTGTTTGCTCTGAAAATTGATTGCTCTTTCCCCTTAATAGCTAATATTTTCATTGAAAAAATTAAACTTAAAAAGTTTGCTTATCATTTTAGTTTTCATTTTAGGAATTTCCATCACATCATCGTGGTGAACCTTGACATGCAAATTGATAAACAAGATCAACTTAAAATTTATATCATTTTACCTAAAAAAGCATTGGAACCATAACGATAACATTTAGAAGCTCTAGTCTAGAGACTTGTTCCGACGTCGTAAAACATAGTTGCTATCATTAATTGTCTGCGATACATTTCGAGTGTGATACCTCACTCCACGTATGTAAGTATATTGTAGCTTGTCCACATACCTTTGGGTATATCGGGCGATGTTATAGTAGAAAAGCATAAAGGGGTGCTCTCACTGTGCAGTTTCACATTAGACAATGCTAATACGGACTTGGGCCTCCACGTACCTTAAGGTATATTTAGAAGGACAAATTTAGGTTTCTATCCATCCATAGTGAACCAAGTCAGTCGCCTTGTAAATTATGATACACCGAACACATCATTCGGGGAGATTTCCTGGCTGTAATTCTTGGTTCGCCAGGAGGTATTCAGTAGTTCACAGTTTCTTGGTAAACATTTTTCCTAGAATTACCCTTTTATTTTGTTTATTTATTTTTGGTCATAAAATAAATTAGTGATCGTGGAAGAAGAACACCCCTTTCCCCGTCATTCGCGTAGACTTGCATTGAAACCACCTTTACCACCGGAAGCTACTTCTGGTCGGTGAAGGCGATATCGCTCTACCGAAACCAGTATCATCAGTACCTCTGGTGAAGCATCATCTTCACATATACCAGAGTCAACACAAGTTGTTTCTACAAATCCTGGTTCATTTACTGTTATCGAGACAGAGTCCTCATAGCTACTCGTGGTCACAATCCATCCAATCAGTGAGACCATACCTCCTGAAACCGACGTTGTTAAACTTGAAGTTAATCCAGATCCTGTCTCTTTTTTTCCAGAACATTTGCATCCCAAAATTGAATGACTAAAAGTTGTTCCTGTATCGGTCACCCCACAATATATTTTAGCCATTGAGTCTCCCATATCGCGTTGTCAACTTCCTGAAATACACTTTGGGCATGACGGCGAAATCCTTGCACCTGGTTTAATTTCGATTGAAGAAATACCACAAGAAGAAACACCTTTAACTCCAACTTATTTTGGGGCAGAGCTTTACCTATACGAGTCTTTTCCTCAATCACCTACCTATTATTTTTTTGATCCTGTGTCTATTCAAGTTCTCGTCAATCAATTAGGGTATAAATTTGGTCAAGTAACCATGCCTGAACCAACATCTTTGGCTAGACTATCTGTTCCAATTGCGACAACGACTTCTATCGCTACCCCGTCGATGTTCACAACTTCACCAAAGCCATATTTACATGGTGGCCCTATGGTCCCATCAGGTTATTAATATTTATCTGGAATTTTTTTGGTGAAAAAGGAGGTCTCTAAGCAAGACCCAGGTTCAGGATAGAGGCCAACAAGGTTTCCATAGTAATCTAGCACAACACCGGCATTTTCACCCTACTCCAAGGAGAAGAGCGTCTCACCCGAGGCATGTTGTTACTTTAGTAAGGTTAGGAGACAGACCATGTACCAGAAGATTACAACCATGAAGAATAACTAAAGGAACTAGGAACAAAAAATAGATCTCGCTACCATGTATATGCTATTACTCATCAAGCATGTTAAGGATGCTGAAATAAAATTAAAATCAGGGCATTCATTCATAGCAAGTAACTGATTAATACTCAACACAGAACATTAAACACAACAATAACCATATTTCATTATCAATATAAAATGGAATGCATTACTCCGTAGAGTCTATTACAATGTAATTTAGTACAAAAAAGATCTCACAGAGCTCTCCTACGGCTCTGCTTCCTCCCTCGGCGCTCTGCCGCACTAACTAACTCATTTATGCTGCCTGATTGCCTATTTGTTCTTCTGCCAACATGACTGTTAGTATTTCCTCTTTTCATACTCCGTTGTTTGCCGCTTCTTCTTGATTACTGGGAGTTCTATTGATTGTCCTTGTCTCCCATATATGTCATCTGCACTGTTCTCCGCCACTGCCGCGCCACCTATCTTTCGGTTATTCGCAACCATGACAGCTCCTTGTCTACCTTGATTGCACTCCGCCACCTATCTTTCGGCTATTCGCAACCATCACAGCTCCTTGTCTACCTTGATTGCACTCCGCCACCTATTCTCTGCAAATCAAAACTGTTTATTTTTCGAAACAAAAGCCCCAATAGGTCCTGACCACACGCTATTGACTCATCCCGAGTCAATCCTTTCCTGCTGCTGCGGCTTCCATCAAATTGTCAGCTTCTGAGGTTGACTCTGTTTCCTCTGTTTCTTCACTCTGTCCAAAAAAATGCCCCAACTCTGGAACCTTGATCAATGTTGAAGACTTGAGTTCTGTGAACTCGATGATTGGCTATTTCCATTCTCTAATTAGATGTTTGGTTTTGGTGGCAATTTGTTCAGTGTCGACTGCACTTGCCATTGACAGCAGTTTGCTGAATACTTCTTGAATCTTTGGCCCGACTTTGGCTACCATATGTTGTATCGCTTCTTCTTTTTGCTTGACTGGATTCCTTAGCTCTCCGAGGACCTAATTTTTGGCAGCAGAATTCTCTTCTATATTATGTATTTTGGTTTCTAGTACCTCCTCTTGGTTGTAGAGTTGGGTTATGCCGATGAGATCCGTAGCCTCTTTGATCTCTTGTGAAATTTGTTGAAGCTGTGCCGAGATAGGTTGGAATTTCATGGTTAACTAATTAGAGCATTCATGTAAATGTTTCAGTAGGTTGAAGGCCTCTTTGACTATCATCCCCAGGGTTTCCTTCATTCCGGTTACTACTTTTGCTTCTCGGTAACCTTCTCAGCATATATCACGGTGGGGTCTAGTAATGTTGGTCTGGTAGCTAGCATTTGTTTGAGCTCCTGGTTCTCTTTGCTGAGATTTTAACATGTCATTTTGACTTGGATAGACCTTTCAACCATGGAGCAGGTTGATATGTCTTTTAGCGTCTTGTTATCCTAGGCAATTACTATTGGCCAAAGGTCCTTGAAAATATATGTTACCTTTTCCAACTGCTCTTGTAGACTTTCCTTCTCTTATTTTAGCTTATTTCACTCTTCAGTAAGTGCAATGGCCTGTTGTTGTTGCTTCTAAAACCTCTGTTGGAGGTCGGTGTGAAACCCTTCTGCCTACTGTGCTACCCTCTGAATGAAATTGTGTAGATGTCCAGCTCCCTGGTTCTGAATGCTCTCAGCGCCTGACATGTCCTAGATTGGTGGTCTTTCTCTGAGGGGCTAACTGCTGGCGATTGACCTCTCTAAGTGCTCATGCGGTGATGTGGGTTGGTTTTGTGGCAGTAGCTAACGTTCTGGGTTGTTCATGCTAGTGGTCAGTTGAATCTGATGTAGCACTAGGTTGGCTTGATGAACTGTGTTCAGCCCTTTCGACGAAGGTGTTGTATCTGCAGTAAAAGATTCTTCTTGAACTAATAGTTCTAGGAAAGTGCCCTGCCCCACCAGAGGTTGGTTAACCTTAGGTACCATATCCATACTTGAGTTAACTTCTGCCTCGGTGTCTCCATTTGTCTTGCTTCTTAGTTTTATTGGGTCTGAGATAGTTGATGAGGTGGATGGAGTGCGGGTGGATTGGTCTTTGGAAGTAAATGAAGTATGGGGTGATGAATGGTGAGTGTGAGGTGAATAAGTGTGGGTGAATGGTGGAGATGATGTTTGAATATTCAAAAATAAGAATGGATCAAACACAGGTAGCACAGAGGTGACATGGGTGGTAACCTCTGGCTCTTCGCGAACTGACACTCTTGTATCCATGGGTTGGGTCTGATCTTCCTCGGTGAGGTCAAATATTTTCCTAGGCACCATAATTCTTGCTTTCTTGGACTTAGGTGTATCTACTGGGGGTTTAGGTGCCTTGATCTTAAGGATTAAGGTGATTGTGGTTGCTGTGGGTGAATTGAACATGGTGGAAGGTAGGGAAGTGACGATAGGTGTGATGGTAGATGGTGATGCAGAATTTGAAGATTGAAAATAAAAAAAAGAAGGAAACACAGTAGAAGCACTTGTGAGGGTTTGTATTACCAGATTGAAGTCCTTCACCCTCGTGTCTAGTTGTTCCAGTAAAGGTTTCAGCTGTAGTCGAGAGATTCTACTCGTTGTTTCCTCTGGCGTCTCTCCTGGGAGTGCCTTCGACATCGTTCCCTCGAATGAATAGTGAGATATTTTACTTCTGATCTCCATCCCAACCCCTGGCCATGAACATAATTTGGTGTGGAATGATTTTTCTTCAACTTTAAACTTCAACGGTCTCATTTTGAATGTGGTTTCGTCCATGCAACTAGGTCTGATATATGTCTGGTTGTGGGTGACCCAAAACCATATCTACATAGAATATCTGTCCAACAGGTCCCTTGGAACCCTTTGTTGTCTTGCCACTACATCTAGCATCTGCCTATACTAGAATGAGAATGCCTCCTCATTGACCTCCTTGGTGTTGGGATCTCTCGAGACTCTCCAGGGCATAAACCTTAACGCTATTGGCTGGTCGCTTGTGATTTCCGTGAGTTGTCTTACTCTCGGGTGAGTCCATTTCCACATTGCAAACGCCATTACGAGGTAGCCGTAAATGAACGTTGTGGCTCATCTATAGTTATCCTCGCAGGCTTCAAACAACTCATTCAATAGGAAGGTACACCATTTTAACTGTGCTCCCTGGAGGCAGTGTTCCGCGACTGAAATGGTGTCGAGGGTGAATTCGACTTTTGTGTAATGCCTCATCATCTTACCCGCTATTATATAGCAGGAAATTTTTACTGCTGGATTATTGATGAGGTCTATATTTTCCCCCTTCCCTCCCCTTATGGTCTCCTATTTCTTATAATAATCACAGTCTCCTATCTTCTTGGCTCCCTTGGACACGTTTTGGAATGCCGTCGAGACATCTTTTCCTTCTACTGATAATCCCGTAAGCCTAATGATATCCTCTACATGTATCGGAATTTCTCACCCCATCCACATTGATCCATTTTGGACACTACTTAGCAGGAATTTCGTACACTGCATTGCCGCTCCCGTTGTTCCAAACACTGGGAGGTTTCTGAGGTTCAATATTGTCAATTTATGGATACCTCTAAACTCCGGATTCATTCTTCCTGCTTACCCTCCTCCCTCTGTAGCATAATTATCTATGTATACCTGTCTCTTCAGAGCTGAGAATTGATATGATTCCGTAAAATCTGTATCAATTAGTGACGCATTGTCATACTTGCCCACTAGGGATTCTATCCTCTAAACTCTCTCATCGAGCTCGAGCTCAATGACTGTTGGTGCCACCTTTGTCAGTTTTTCCTTCATATGTATACCTGGAATGTTGTTCCTGATCTCTTTCTATGAATTCCTGCTACTAGACTATCTGTTTGAACTTCCTCTGATGAAATTTCACTTGTTTCTGCAGTTGTTTCTTATTCTAACTCAGAATTTTCTGGAATTCTCGTGCTTTTCTTATTTCATGCGAGTTACGTAATGTAACTGACACGAATGAGGTTGATAAGACCCCATAACTAATTAATTTTTTTCTATCTCTCTCATGGCTATAATCGTGCAATTAGTTACCGTGGTTAGGTGTATTCTGACATTGCTGACTGCGTCTTTGGGATTTGGGTAGACGTGATGGGTAATGATTATGGCTTAATATGGAAAATTTATTACGGTATGGTTGTTACTAATTATGACAGTTAATTCTCAAATCCGGGTGATCCTATGGACTGACATTGGTATGATGGGTTATTATGACCGAATGTTGTTTGACACGCTTGGATTTCTGACACGTATGACACATTAGATGCTACCCCCCCTCGACCACAATCAGTTGCGATGTGGTCTCTGTAGAAATTTATTAATACTAATGTATTACCAGATTCTCTTGATCTAAAAAATTAATCTTATGTTAAATATAGAATCCTTCCACTGTTAATCTTGCGGAAATTAAATCACCAATGGCAAACTCATGTGAAGAAAATCTATCGCACATAAACACAGTTGTTTAACGAGAAAGCTTAAAGCTAAAAACCCCAACTATCATATATTATGTATATCAATGGAATTGTAGAAATTATATGCACTAAGCATGCATATGTCCTTGATTCACCTGATCTCACACTATTTAACTTTATGCAAAATACTGAATCAATTCCACTTGTTAATCTTTTGCGGAAAAATTAATCAACAATTGCAAAACACATGAAGCAATAAAAACACACATAACACAGTTGTTTAACGGGAAATCCTGAAGCTAAAAACCCCAACTATCATATATTATGTATCATGGAGATCATGTAACAATCTCACACAAAGCTTAGTACATCAAGCTCTCAGTACAATACAATCATCAGACACTATACAGGCCTAATCTTGCAAATCCATGCACCGATCTTTGCTACTTGCTAGCCTGCCTCCACTGCGCAATCCAAGCTGATTACAAAGACCAATTCGATGTAATCCCACTCTCCTTGAATACGTTATTATCATTTGAAACTCCAATGTATATGTAGATGCAATTCATGCATCACTAGTAGTCACAACGGATAGTCCATCTTGCCCTTTCACCTATCTCTCCACTGGGTCTCCACTGGATCTGACATGCACTCTAGTTAAATGCTGTATTTTTCAGTTGATTAATGAGTTATTATTTTTGAATTAATTAACTAATTAATTCACTCCACTCTCACTAGTGTATCATTCAGTTAGACTAGATACAACTAGCTCAACTGAGTCTAACTGAGTTAAACTGAATACAACTCCATAAACTACTCCTCCAACTCTATCATAACTTTGCCACTTCAGTTCTAACTGAGTTATCCATGCATGAACTCCAGTAAACCCTTAGGAATTGCGTAATTAGTTCAGCCCACTGATTTTCCAAATCTGTTCACTGAAATAAAATGCTTAAAGAGAATAAGTTGTTGTTTATTGTTGGATTATTATTAAGAGCTAATAATAACCGACATGCATCTATTTTTAGATTAGCAATCTATAAATAGACTTCACCCAATATTCTAAAAATAGAATCTCATCTATTTTTCACATTTTACCAACCATCTACAAATAGCCTCCTGCTACATATAGAATATGCTCACCATGTCTTAAAATAGGCATACACCTAAAAATAGCCTGTGTGGGCCCCACCTAGTTTAGGTGATTATTTTCCAACTAGGATCAAGGATGGTGTTTCAGGATGCCTCCTTCACTGTTTCTTGTTGCAATATTCAACACTCCCTCTCAAAAAGAAAGGATTGTCTTTGCATGTGACATGCAACTCCATGCATTCGCCCTGCAACTCTTGCTGCAACACTACCGAAACTGAAAGGCTCCAAACAACTCAATCAGTCTAATGCATCTATCATCAAAGTTTTCGACTTCTGCTTAGCTACTGCACATGTCTTCAAGAACCACTACGCTGTTGAACTCTGCACCTATGCACTCTGCCCTTGCTGTCAACTTTGAACGGCGCTCCAGTATCTGACACTGTCACTTTGATCTGCCTGCATCAATCCAATTGATCATGCTACTGCTGCTCTATGGGCACCTCGTAGCCAGGTTCAATTCATGAGATGCACACCATATCAATGAATCCTGCCCAGAAATATCCACTTGGGATTACTCATGCATGTCGCCCCACCTCTCACCTGGTGGTATAGCTGCATGCACTCCCTTTTCCCATCTGGCACGAAATTTCTCTGCATGAGTGGTTGTTCCCACTCCATGATCCTCATCTTGAGGCTGCTCCATATCTCGAGGTTCACTCTTGCCTACATGAAAATCTCTCTCCCTCTCAAGCTTCAATTGCATGTCTTTCTTGCACTTCCCAACAGTAGGAAGCTCCATAGAAATCCCATCTACATCAAATCTATAAAGATTCTTCTCACATCTCCGTCAGGTCGCTCCACAACCCTTTTCCGAGACTTCTTCTCACGCCGTATGTTGAGAGGCTCCTCTTCAACCACCAAGTCACCAACCTTTTCTTTTGCTCTCGCTTTAAAAGGGATTTTGTACTCTCGTTACATGTAGATTCTTGGCTCGCGCACATTGCAATTGTCCTGCCATCGCAAAATTTTCTAACAAAAGAGCTGATTTTAAATCGATGATATCTCCCTATCCGAGCTCCGATTCGACTGATTTTTTTTTTCAATTTGGGTATTTTTTCACAAGGAATCCAAATATGCTATTTTTTTCTGAAAATATTTCACCAAATATTTCAGATATTCTTTGCAAACTCGCACGCCCAAAAATTCCTACTCTCATTCCATGTAGAAAATCTATAACACAACTCCAATACCATGTAGAAATTATATGCACTAAGCATGAATATTTCCTTGATTCACCTGATCTCACACTATTTAAATTTATGAAAAATACTAAATCAATTCCACTTGTTAATCTTTTGTGGAAAAATTAATCAACAATTTCAAAACACATGAAGCAATAAAAACACACATAACACAGTTGTTTAACGGGAAATCCTGAAGCTAAAAACCCAAAATATCATATATTATGTATCATGGAGATCATGTAACAATCTCATACAAAGCTTAGTACATCAAGCTCTCAGTACAATAAAAACTTCATACACTATACAACCCTAATCTTGCAATTCCATGCACCGATCTTTGCCACTTGCTAGCCTGCCTCCACTGCACAATCCAAGCTGATTACAAAGACCAATTCGATGTAATCCCACTCTCCTTGACTGCGTTATTATCATTGGAAACTCCAATATATATGTAGATGCAATTCATGCATCACTAGTAGTCACAACGGATATTCCATCTTACCCTTTCACCTATCTCTCCACTGGGTCTCCATTGGATCTGACATGCACTCTAGTTAACTGCTGTATTGTTCAGTTGATTAATGAGTTATTATTTTTGAATTAATTAAATAATTAATTCACTCCACTCTCACTAGTGTATCATTCAGTTAGACTAGATACAACTAGCTCAATTGAGTCTAACTGAATTAAACTGAATACAACTCCATAAACTACTCCTCCAACTCTGTCATAACTTTGCCACTTCAGTTCTAACTGAGTTCTCCATGGATGAACTCTAGTAAACCCTTAGGAATTACGTAATTCCTTCAGCCCACTGATTTTCCAAATCTGTTCACTGAAATAAAGTGCTCCAAGAGAATAAGTTGTTGTTTATTGTCAGATTATTATTAAGAGCTAATAATAACCGACATGCATCTATTTTTAGATCAACAATATATAAATAGACTTTGCCCAATCTTCTAAAATAGAATCTCATATACTTTTCACATTTGACCGACCATCTACAAATAGCTTCTTGCTACATATAGAATATGCTCACCATGTCTAAAAATAGACATACACCTAAAAATAGCCTGTGTGGGCCCCACCTAGTTTAGGTGATTATTTTCCAACTAGGATCAAGGATAATGTTTCAGAATGCCTCCTTCACTGTTTCTTGTTGCAATCTTCAACACTCCCTCTCAACAAGAAAGGACTGTCTTTGCATGTGACATGCAACTCCATGCATTCGCCCTGCAACTCTTGCTGCAACACTACCGAAACTGAAAGGATCCAAACAACTCAATCAGTCTAATGCATCTATCATCAAAGTTTTCGACTTCTGCTTAGCTACTACACATGTCTTCAGGAACCACTACATTGTTGAACTCTGCACCTATGCACTCTGCACTTGCTGTCAACTCTGAACAACGCTCCAGTATCCGACACTATCACTTTGATCTGCTTGCATCAATCCAACTGATCATGCTACTGCTGCTCTGTGGGCACCTCGTAGCCAGGTTCAGTTCATGAGATGCACACCATATCAATGAATCTTGCCCAGAAATATCCTCTTAGGATTACTCATGCATGTCGCCCCACCTCTCACCTGGTGGTATAGCTGCATGCACTCCCTTTGCCCATCTGACACGAAATTTCTCTGCATGAGTGGTTGCTCCCACTCCATGATCCTCATCTTGTGGCTGCTCCACATCCCATGGTTCACTCTTACCTACTTGCAAATCCCGCTCCCTCTCAAGCTTCAATTGGATGTGTTTCTTGCACTTCCCAACAGTAGGAAGCTCCATAGAAATCCCATCTACATCAAATCTATAAATATTCTTCTGCATCTCCAGTTGTAGCTGCTCCACAACCTTCTGAGACAGCTTCTCACGATGCATGTTGAGAGGCTCCCTCTCAACCACCAAGTCAATAACCTTTTCTTTGCTCCTCAAAGCTTTGCATGCATCTTGTACCTCAGTGCATGTATATTCTTGGCTCGCGCACATTGCAATTGTCCCGTCGTCGCAAAATTTTCTAACAAAATAGCTGATTTTAAATCGACGATATCTCCCTCATCTGAGCTCCGATTCGACCGATTTGTTTTTTCAATTTGGGTATTTTTTCGTAAGGAATCCAAATATGCTATTTGTTTCTGAAAATATTTCACCAAATATTTCAGATATTCTCTGCAAACTCGCACTCCCAAAAATTCCTACTCTCATTCCATGTAGAAAATCTATAACACAGCTCCAATACCATGTATAAATTATATGCACTAAGCACGCATATGTCCTTGATTCACTTGATCTCACACTATTTAACTTTATGCAAAATACTGAATCAATTCCACTTGTTAATCTTTTGCAGAAAAATTAATCAACAATTGCAAAACACATGAAGCAATAAAAACACACATAACACAATTGCTTAACGGGAAAGCCTGAAGCTAAAAACCCCAACTATCATATATTATGTATCATGGAGATCATGTAACAATATCATAAAAAGCTTAGTACATCAAGTTCTCAGTACAATACAATAGTCATACACTATACAACCTAATCTTGCATATCCATGCACCGATCTTTGCCACCTACTAGCCTGCCTCCACTGTGCAATCCAAGTTGATTACAAAGACCAATTCGATGTAATCCAAATCTCCTTGACTGCGTTATTATAATTGGAAACTCAAATGTATATGTAGATGCAATTCATGCATCACTAGTAGTCACAACGGATAGTCCATCTTTCCCTTTCACCTATCTCTCCACTGGGTCTCCACTAGATCTGACATGCACTCTAGTTAACTGATATATTGTTCAGTTGATTAATGAGTTATTCTTTGTGAATTAATTAACTAATTAATTCACTCCACTCTCATTAGTGTATCATTCAGTTAGACTAGATACAACTAGCTCAATTGAGTCTAACTGAGTTAAACCGAATACAACTCCATAAACTACTCCTCCAACTCTGTCATAAATTTTCCACTTCAGTTCTAACTGAGTTCTCCATGCATGACTCCTTCTCCACCAATGCTTTAATCTCACAAAACTTTGAGAATGTTTAACTCTTCTTCTGCATGAAGAAGATCCAACATCTATGAGAAAAGTCATCAGCAAAAATAACATAATACCTGTGTTTTTCTCTTGAAGCAACCGAGAAAGGTCCACACACGTCTGTGTGAATTCTCTCCAGGATCACCGAAGCACGGTTCTCCTTCTCATGAAAGGTGGTCTTCACAAACTTACCCATAGTACATCCCTTGCACTGATATTACTATGCAAGAGTACCCTTGGGAAGTCCAGTAGAAATCTGCTGCAAAATCTTCAAGGTGCCGTGGTGAAGATGGCCCAATATTCTGTGCCATAATTCGCCCTCATCCTAGCTCACCACTTCTTTTGATTTAACCATTATTGTAGTGTAGCCATCTACATATAGTTTGTAGATATTCTTAACTCAAATACCTATCCTCTTGGTTTGACCCGTTGTTTTATGTCGCAGGAAATCTTTTCCATCGCTGAAAACAACATCATAACCTCTATCCTCCATCATAGTGACTGAGAAAAAATTCTTCTGTAGACCTGGAACATTCATAACATCTTTTAACAGAAATGGTTTACCTGAATCCCTCTCAAAGGTAATGGTTCCAATGCTGATTGCAGTGTATCTACCATCGTTGCCCATCTCTATATGCATTTGGAGATCCTTCTCCTCCAAGTCACTAAAAAACTTCTTGTCTCCCGTCATATGGAAGGAAGCACCACTATCAAGATACCACACCAATCCCATTGTGCTTGAAACCAAGCATGCGATAAAAGAGAAATAAATTTCAAATTGTGAGGCTAAGGCCTCTCCAACAGCATTTTGTTCTTCTTTTTCTATTGGCAGTTAGTGGCGAGATGCCCATGTTTGTGACAGTGAAAACACTTCACTTTGGAAAAATCCAGCTTCTTTCCTTTAGCCTCGGATTTTGGATGGAATTTCTTCCCCTTCCCTTTCCTTGCTTTGGCAGTAGAAGTGAAATTCTCTTCATCATCATTCTTCGATGAAGATCCATCCCTGGTATTCTGCCTTATATCCTCCTACACAAGATCCAACCAAATTCGCTCCCAATCCGACAGTTTCTCTCGTCCATTGACAGAGTCTTCGTAGCTATGCCAACTCTTCAGAAGCCCAAGGAGAGCCAAGCTCACCATGTCATCATCCAAAAATATAATTCTCACACTTCCCAGCTCATCACTACATTGGAAAAACTTCGTGAGATATTTTGGAATATTGTCGCCCTTCTCCATTTTTATTTTTCTGAGCTTATCTTTCAGTGCCAACTTCCTATGGTCACTGCTGCTTTGGAAAATATCTGTCAAAGCCTTCCACATTGCAAATGGAGTGGCTTTCCCATGAAGGCTTGAAACAATATGGTATTTCACACCTTTCAACAAAATTTTTCTTGTCTTTGCTACCTTCTTTTGCCATGCGTCAAGTAATGCATCACCGCTAGAAGTAGTCTTAGGAACATCGCTATCGATGAACCCCTTCAATCCATTATCTTCAAGCACCGCCTCCATCCTATCCTTCCATGCTATGTAATTCAAGCTACCCTCAAAAGAATACTCCAATCACAACCCATTGAAAGACATTTCAATGAATACTCGACTGTCGCACCAAGAAATTTCTGTAGCAAATTTGAATTGTGCACCAACACAAAACTCAGTACCTCTTCATAGTTGCAATCTCCAGTGATTAACACTGCTCCGATACCATGTAGAAATTTATTAATACTGATGTATTACCAGATTCTCCTGATCTAACAAATTAATCTTATGTTAAATACATAATCCTTCCACTGTTAATCTTGCGAAAATTAAATCGCCAATTGCAAACTCATGTGAAGAAAATCAATCGCACGTAAACATAGTTGTTTAATGGGAAAGCTTAAAGCTAAAAAACCCCAATTATCATATATTATGTATATCAATGGAATCATGTAATAATCTCATGCAAAGGTTAGTACATCAACCTCTTAGTACAATCAACAATCATTACACACTGTCATGCATAAATTTTCATATCTATGCACCAATTTCTTGCCTCCTGACAGCCTGCCTCCATTGTGCAATCCCTGTTGAAGAAGACCTATGAATGAATTCGAATTGGCCTTGCCTTCACTGTGCAATCCTCATTGACAACTCCAATGTGTGTCAGATGCATTGAATTCATCACTATAGTCACAACGGATAGTCCATCTTACCCTTTCACCTACCTCTCCACTGGGTCTCCACTGGAACTGACATGCAAGTAGTTAAATGTTGTATTTGTTCAGTTTTTAATGAGTTACTAGTTGTGAATTAATTAACTAATTAATTCACTAAACTCTCACTAGTGTATCTTTCAGTTAGACTAGATAGAACTAGCTCAACTAAGCTTAACTCACTTAACTGAGTTAAACTAAATAACAACTCCCATAACTACTCTTCGAACTCTGTCATAACTTTTCCACTTCAGTTCTAATGAAGTCCTCCATGCATGAGCCACAAATAACCCTAGGAATTGCGTAATTCCTTCAGCCCACTGATTTTCCAAATCTTTTCACTAAAATAAAGTGCTATAAGAGAATAAGTTGATATTTATTGTCGGATTATTATGAAGGGCTAATAATAATCGACATGCGCCTATTTTTAGATTGACAATCTATAAATAGACTTCGCCCAATATTCTAAAAATATAATTTCTTCTATTTTTGGCATTTGACCAATTACCATCTACAAATAACATCATACAACTTATAGAATATGCTCACCATGTCTAAAAATAGACATACACCTAAAAATAGCCTGCGGGCCCCACTTAGTGAAGGTGCTTACTTTTCACTAAGCTCATCATCTTGTTGACTATCAATAGTCTCTGCATTGCAACTGGTGGATTTTTCTCTCTGTGTTATTATGATTTCTATTTATCGAGATTCCTATTCTATTTCTCATCTTGGGTGCGAGAGAGTTATTGACTCGATCTATTTCTATTCTACCCTACCGATTCCTCTGGGTTGCAAGAGTTATTAGAAAATTAAAGGATTAAACTTACTCGTGATAAGGCTTTAGGCGTGCGCCATTCACCCATCCCTGTAATACTTGGCCATCTAGTTGTGCCAACGGAACTGCGCCTGAATCTTTAATTTCAATGACATGGTATGGTCCCATCCAGTGCATTCCGAGTTTGCCTGGGAACCTTTGGAATTTTATGTCGTATAATAGAACCTTTCCTCTGATCGTGAACGTCTTATTCTTGATGTGATGGTCATGCCAACCCTTTTGTCTTTCCTTCTGAACCGTCTGATGGAATTCCGCCAGGAATTTCTCTTCTTCAAGCTCTTGTAGCTCATGGAGGCGTTCAATGAGTGAGTCTTCCTCTGTCAGATGTATTGTTTAAGAGATTAATAGACTTGATATGATAAATTCAGTAGGTACCACTACCTCTCTCTCATACACCAGCTGGAAAGGTGTCTGATTGTGCAACCTTTTTACATTTTTATTGTATGCCCATAATTTTGTTGGTATCCTCTCATCCCAGTCGTCCCAATTGGCATTGCATATCTTAGTCAGTCCTTTTTATAAGATCTTATTGAATGCTTCAACGGTTCCATTTGCTTGAGGGTGGTATGGCCTTCTCTTTTGATGTTACACCATAAAATGATCTAACAGAGACTTTGTTGTTGCATTGATGAAGTGTGTACCTTGATCACTAGTTAGACTTATGGGGCAGCCAAATATGCTAATGATATTTTCAAAAATGAACCTTGTTGTTGTGTCTCCTTTGTGATCTTTCATTGGTGCTACCTCCAATCATCATGTGAGATAGTTTGTTGCGGTAATTATGTACCTTGCCCGTGAATGTCTTTCCATTGGTGCAATTGGCCCCACAAAATCAATGGCCCATTTTTCAAATGGTTGCAATGCTCTTACAGGTTGCACTGGAAACTCATCTTGGTGTGATGGATGTCTCGTTATTTGGAAAAAATCACATTTCTTTACATATTCTTTACTATATTTGTGAACTATGGGCCACCATAACCCTGCTTGTAATATTTTTCTTGCGGTGGGTTTTGCGCCAACATGGACCCTCGCGACTCTGTAGTGACACTCCCACAATATATCCTCTCTTTCATGGTCCATGACACATCTCTGCAAGACCTGGTCCAACCCCATATTATACATTTGTCCTACTATCAGCTGATATTCAACTGCTTTCACTACCAAATGTCTTCTTTGAGTCGGCGTGTACTCAGTTGGGCATTGTCCTGTTGCCAGATATAGTGTTATCTGATCTAGACAATTCGTGATGGCTTCTACTCTGAAGAGATCAATATCTGGTAAATAGTCATCAAGGGATCCACCATTCACTCCATTTTCCAACCTCGATAAATGGTCAGGACCCATGTTTAATCTTCCTGGTTTCACTATCACTTCGAAGGTGAACTTCTGGAATAATAGGAGCCATCTATAGATCCTTCCCTCAAGCACATGCTTATTAACCAGGTACTTCAATGTTGAGTGGTATGTGAAGAATTTGAACGTACCTCCCAGTAGGTAATGGCGAAATTTTTGAAGAGAGTACACCATCGCAAGAGCTTCTCATTCTGTTGTTGTGTAGTTCCTTTCAGCAGTAGACAACTTCCTGCTGGCAAATTAAATTGGATGATAAATAGAAGTTTCCCCTGGCTGAGCTAATACCACTCTTAATGCAATGTTGGAGGCATCAATATGGACATGGAGCTATTTTTCCCAGTTAGAATGAACTGAGATGGGCGCACTTGCTAACTTTTCTTTCAATGTATTAAGGGCACTTGTGCATTCGTCACTCCACGTGAATTACTTTGACTTCCGTAATAGCTTCTCCAATAGTGTTGTTATCTTTGCGTTGTTGCGGATGAATCTTATGTAGTACCCGGTATGCCCGAGTAGTGATCTTAATTATTTCACGGTCTCTGGTGCTTCTATGTTAATAATGACTGCTACTTTTGCTGGATCCACATAGACCCCTTGTTTACAAACAACATGCCCTAGCAGTGTCCCAAAAGGTACTGCAAAGATGAATTTCTTAAGGTTGAGGGAAATTTGGAGTTTTCTGAATCTGTCAAACATTATCCTCAATAAAGTTGCATGATTTTTCAGTAAACTATAAACTGTCCAATCATCCATGTATACCTCAAGGAACTTATGGATATAATCCCGAAATGATGCTATCATTATTCGTGAAAATAGCGCTGGCGCATTTTTGAGTCCAAAGGGAATGGCATGGTATGCAAACGATCCCCATTCGGTTGTGAAAGTGGTCTTCTTCTTGTCTTCTTCTACGATTCTCACTTGACGATACCCTGAGAACCCATCTGTGAATGAATAGACTTCATTTCCTACCACATTGTCGAGAACCTCATCACTAAATGGAGTAGGAAATGGATCATGTATGCATGTGTTGTTGAGGCTCCTGTAATCAACACATACTCTAATCTTAGATTTTACCTTTTTTCTTTGTATGACAATGTGACTGACCCACTCTGCTTCCTCCATTGGAAAAATCAGCCCTGCTTTTAGCATTTTATCTATTTCTACTTTGAATTTACCCTTGGATTTAGGCGGTAAGGCCTATGCTTCACTGGTCTTGCGTTGGGCTTCAAGACTATGCGCATCTCCCCCATGCCCCCTTTTATTCCTTTTAGCTCCGCTACTGAGGATGGGAATAAGTCTTCATATTCCTATAAAAGGTCGAAGATTTCCTTGGTCGTTTCTATATCCCAGTAGTCCCCAATAGACGCTATTTTGGGTTTCTCTATGGTTCCAATGTTCAAATTCTTAGTCTTCAGGGGTAACATGTGCAGTCCTTCTGTTGTTGGTTCTTCCTGTATATCCCGTTCCCCTTCTCTCTCTTCAAAGTATAAATGTCGAATATTCTCTAAATCATCGTCATCCATTTCACTGTCTATTCATTTGCATGCTCCTGATTGTTTGATAATATGCTCTGAGAGAGGTTTCTCTTCGTCTTCTTGAATCTCTGGAAAAAGCAGTACTCTCTTGATGGCTTGTAGTGCCTCTGTAACTGGTTTTGTTTTTCCTTCAAAAGAAAAACAGTGCGTAAAATTTTCCGCAACTACTTTCCAAGTGCTAGTTCCTCTCTTCTTTTCTTCGATCAAATACCAGGCCTGCGGAATTGTGTCTAGTGAATGTATAAAATTGTGCACCCATGGAGATTCCAAGTACCCTACTTTATTCTAGTTGTACTCACAATTTTCTAAATGCTTTGTGGGGTCAAAATCCCCTCAGTACTTCTCAAGGAGTTGCGGTCCTGTATCTTCCTTGAATCTGGCCCTTAGTGCTAATGCAACATCTTCCCACTTCGAGAGTGAGTTGCGATGGTTGACCCACCATCTTGCTAATGTGTATTGCAGTGCTATATCCATAAGAGGGACTATATGTTCTATTGGTACTTTTCCTTCTACTTTTGCAATAAATGTATTTACAACATTCATATTTGATAGAGTTGGATATACTCTTACCTCAGTTCCAATCCATTTGACTCCTTAGATATTAGCACATATTATAGTATTGGTCTCGTATCCTCCCTGTTTCTAATCATCCCAAGATATTTCCGAGCTCAAGTCTAAACTCTGAACACTTCTCCAGCTTACGATCCCTCCCACCGTTGGATTGATATAGTCTTCTCTCTTTCTTGCTCTCATCTAGTAAAGGTGATCCAGAAGTTGAGCATCCTCTCTGTTGTCAACTGTTTATGTATATCGGTGTCCCTAGTATGGGTCAAAAGGTTGAGTGACCCTGACTTCCCCATCTTCAAATATCATCAATTTTTTTTTCAATTCAATCACTACATAGTTCTCAAAGGCCCAATCTATCCCCAACAAAGCAGGATAGGGATGCTTGTCCCCCATGATGTCTATCACCTCAAAGTATGTATATGTTTTCACTCCCGTGATATCAACCTCGACCTCTTCTAGCCTTCCTATGGGCACAATACAATACTGATTTGCGATGCAGAGATGTATTGGTGAGTATGTCAACTTTGGCCTTACCAGTGCTTCCCACATTTTTCTTGGTAGAATGTTGACATCTGATCCTAGGTCAAGCATGGTGTCTTTGATTTGAAATCCCGTGACATGAGTATTTACATGGAATTACTTTCCTATTCTTCTCTTGTTTCTTTTTATTCTTCTTATGTATTTTTCAGTTGAGTCTCTTGACTCCCCCGATTCTACATTTTCTTGTACCACCAGTTCTAGATTTTTCTTTAATTGCTCCAACATTGGTGCATTGGTTACAATTTTAAAAAATAATCAGAACCATTCCTCAATAATTGTACTTGTATGGGCCTGATTCTCTTTTTCTATGGTTGGCTGTGGAAGCTCAATGCCTTTACTCCCCCCCATTTGAGAAAATGTTTCCACCGCTTCCTTAAAATATTGCTTTTGTCTATTTGGTTTGAAGGCGGTTCTTGGAGATGCTAGCTTGATTAGTTTTATCGGGTCCACATTCTATGAATCCTCCCCTATTTTTTTTCCTCCCCAGGTTACTATGGCTACACTTTGCATGGGATGAGCTTCTACTACCAGATTCGCTCCTCTCTGTCTGGCTCTTTCCTCCCATGTCTTAATTAATTCCAGACAATCCTAAGTTGCATGTGTATTGACTCTGCACTGAGAGCACCATGGTCTTCTGGGTAGTGTACATTCCCTTGCTAAGTGCCCTTCTTGGTCACATTTGTAGCACCTTACTGGTCCCCTTCCTCCAAATCTGCCTCCTCTCATTTCTCCTCCTCGTCCCCTTGGAGTTTCATTCGCTCTATAAGATGGTATGTCCAATAGTTATGCCAGTGCATCTAGGGCTCTACACTACTCTGTATTATTCATTGTAGAAGTGAAAAATTCACAATATGCTTTGTTTGGAACGATGAAATATTTCTGCAAAATTGGGCATAGTCACAGAGGATGACCAATGCCTTTGTATATTTCACAGTATTCAGTTTCGGTCTGGTTCGGTTGAGTGGGAAACCCTGGAAAGTGGGGTTGTTGTTGGTATAATCCCTGAGTGTTTATCTGTGCAACTCCCCCAACTGGTGGAGCCCCATTGTGTCCCTACTGCTGAAGCTCTCACATTTTCCCCCTCCAACCTAGGCCATTATGTGGGCACGTTTGCCTCCATCAGACAATGGGTACACCACACGTTGGGCCTTGTAGGTACTATCGACTGAATGTCCTTCAGTTTTTCTGTTAAACTGGATATCTAGTGTTGTAGCCCTAGTATGGAAGTGTCTTTTACTGTTTCTCCTCCCCTGAAATCTTGCGGATACCCCGCCATAGCTTATATCTTCATGGATTTCTCTAGGGCATCTTGTAGGGTATCAATCTTCAGCTGCGTCAGTGGAGTTCTTGTCAACGGAAGAAGTGCCTTAATTAACCAATCTAGTTCGTCATTTGGATCGATTGAGTAACTCAGCTTCCCAATCGCATCCTTGAGCCTTCTCATCAGGTCCCACATTGTTTCACCTTCTCGCTGTTTAATCTCCCACAACTCAGAAAATCCTTGTTGATCTGTCTAAGGTAATTTAAATTCTTTGAAAAATATTTCTTTACATCATCTATCATTGGGTTCTGATGAGCTTCGGACCATTTAATGAACTAGTGAAGAGCTCTCTCTCTTAGATTGTATGGAACTCGATCAGCTTAACTGCCTCTAGTGTCTATCGAGCCCTCCATATCGCTTCGCAGAGATACCAGTGTTGCTCCACATCATCGTTTCCCCTCCCAGAGAATTCTAGGTATTGGGTAAATGATCCTGCCATATTTCCTTGTATGGGTGGTATTAAAATAAAACCTCTAATTCCTGGTTGTGAGATTATGTTACTAGAATTGTAGCTAGTAGATATTTGTGTTGTAGACTTAACACTATTCAACTTACTAAACTCCTGTAATTTTTTTTTTTTTTTTATCTGGCGGTTGATAAAGTACCAGGGGAAGGTTGGGACTAGAGCTACTTGAACTTTGGGGAATAGAATTTCCTTGAAATACGGGTGTCGACCTCTCTCGAAATAGTTTCTCCATCACAACATGAAAAACCACATCAGATAACTCCTTAGGGCTCGCATCCTCCACATTGGACTTTCCTCCGTTTTCTCTTCGGGCTGGGCTCCTATACACTTTCCTAACATCTTTGATAGTCCCTCCTATTCCTTGGGATCCCATCTGACCTTCCATTTACTCTGTCATTTGCGGCGCCTTCTCCTTGTTTTGTTGACTACTTTCCTTCTTCTCAAACTCCTTCATTACCCTCTCCCACTAATTCTCCGCAATCTGCACCCTCTGATGTGCTCGCCCCTCTTTCAATCTTCTGGAGGTTCTGGCATCCATATCCTTATTCCCCCTTTTTAATTACTTGTAGCATCTTGCCCCAGCTCCTTCCCCCAGTACTAGAGGTTTTAGTCTCCATCTTAGATTTTTTAAATGCCATCAAGCCTTTGTCCACCATTAAAGCTTTGATCCACAACGAGATTTCCTTCAATAGTTCTCCTCGCAATCCAGATCTTAATATGTCCTCAGCTTTTGAAAAGGATTGGTAACACTGAAATATGAATTCCACGATGTATCCTTCCAAGGTAGATTGTACCCAAAAATCTACAGCTCGGTTCAAATCGGTATCTAACCGATGGAGTGCTACTAGATCCATGTGTGTCCACTTGCGACAGACTCTACGTGACCCTCTTGGAAGTGACTTGACTTGTAGTATCCACAACCAATTGTAAAGTTCTTTAGGGAAATTTCCCTAGAAAATCTCGTACAGGTCGCTTGCAGATTCAGAAAACAGGACCCGATCCTTGACAGTCTTCTCCCTCTGATGTCGCAGCTCTGCTGGTTGCGATATGAACTGGTCTAAGTGATTATCCCACTAGCTTCGTAGTTCTATCTCGTAGATCCATGATACCATGATCTAAATCCTAAATGAATTTTCAGGTCCCAAAAACGGAACCATTTGTTTGTGAAAAAGGAGGTCTCTGACCAAGACCCAGGTTCAGGATAGAGGCCAACAAGGTTTCCGCAGTAGTCTAGCACAACGCTAGCATTTTCACCCTACTCCAAGGAGCAGAGCATCTCACCTGAGGCGTGCTGTGACCTTAGTAAGATTAGGAGATAGACCATGTACCAGAATATTACAACCATGAAGAATAACTAAAGGAACTGAGAACAACAAACAAATCTCGCTACCATGTATTTGCTATTACTCATCAAGCATGCTCAGGATGCTGAAATAAAATTTAAAACGGGGCATTCATTCATAGCAAGTAACTGATTAATACTCAACACAAAACATTAAACACATCAATAACCATATTTCATTATCAGTATAAAACAACATACATTACTCTGCCAAGTATATTACAATGTAATTTAGTACAATAGAGATCTCACATAGCTCTCCTACTGCTCTGCTTCCTCCCTCGGCCCTCTGCCACACTAACTAAATCATCTATTCTGGTTGATTTCCTATTTGTTCTTCCACCAATGTGACTGTCAGTATTTCCTCTTTTCCTGCTCCGTTGTTTGTCGCTTCTTCTTGATTACTGGGAGTTCTGTTGATTTCCCTTGTCTCCCATATCTACCATTTTCTCTGTTCTCTGCCACTGTCGCGCCACCTATCTTCCAGCTATCCACAACCCTGAAATCTCCCTATCTAACTTGATTGCACTCCACCACCTGTTCTCCGCAACTCAAAACTGTTTCTTTTTCAAAACAAAGGCCCAAACAAATTTTCTCTGGTGTATCTTCAAATCCATGGAATTCACCAATGTCATTGTCTGGTATTCTAAATTGTAAACCTATAGTGAGTATTGAACGGCTCGATCCTTTATATCCATCATCAGGGAAATATCAAGCTGGTCCATCTGGGTATATTCCATCAAACACAATCTCAACTAGACTCCTTGCATTTGGAGAATTATTTTCCGTCTTATTATACTCCTCATGCTAGAGGGAAACCTATGGTCAACCAATTTGATAGTACTCAATCATTATTTGGTCATCCTAATATTGAAATGAATGTTTTTCAATGGCATCCCACTCTGCCTATCCAACCACAAATGGTTGTACACTTGTATCAACCGGTTCATCCTGTTGCACCCACATCAATTCCACTTGTTAATACATCTTTACCCCTGTTACAAAATCAAACTGTTGTACCCCAACCGTTTCATGCGAGTCCTTCAACTCAATACCCTCAAGTATTGGGCCCTCCGACTCCAACTCCTTCGGCTAGTTTATAACAACCACCTGTATCCAGAATCATTTATTCACAAGCTGGATTACCATATTATGGGATGTCGCAGACACAACCAGGTTATACCTATCCTAAGCCAAATCCAAGTTATCCTAATTTGGATCATAGCATTGGTGGACAGACCCCTTAGCAGCCATAGGTACAAATGCCACAACCTTCATTTCAATAAGAATCGTACCCAGGTTTTGGTCAATAGAATCCTCAAGTGTTTTCTTATCAAAAAAACCCCTATCTGGGTTACCAGCAATAGATTCCTTATGCTAGTGCTCAAAGACCTATTGGCCAAGAAATTCCATCTTACCCTGGTTATGATCAACTCGACCTCAATCGACAGTTGCCCTTTGTTGCAAAGTTAGAGGATTTAAACTGGCTCACCAATGATCCAAACAACTATGCTCCTTGGTGGCCAGTGATACCTCATAAATTATCCTCGGATATTCCTAAGTTCAATGGAAACCCTGAGGAAGACCCGTTGACTCATGTTATGAATTATCATTTTTGATGTTCATCTAACTCCCTGAATGATGATTCTGTTCGACTACGCCTTTTCCAGCGTACGCTCACTGGTCCGACCACAAAATGGTACATTGAGTTACCTAGAGCTTCTTTTGATAATTTAACTGCCCTAGATACTATTTTTTTGACCAATTTCCAGTTACCCATATGATATGAAACTGGAATGGAACCCTTGAATAATTTTAAACATACTAATCCTACTCACATTTCTGATCATATTCATGAGTGGCGTCGTCATCATAGAATGGTTAAGACATTTGTTCCTGATCAACTCCTTGCTGAGTGGTTCATTAAGTCCATATTACCATATATCACTAACGATGTGGCTAAGGGTGGCATCTTCACTGAATATCAGGTCATTTCTCGTGCCCAATATTTAGACTTGATTTATACTTAGTCTGGCACGCTCTGTGAGAAAAATCATAAGGTGTCAAGATATAATTTTATTGTTCCCCCTCCATCAAAGGACTCTCATGCCAGAGACAGTATGATCGGTACTGCAAGCACACATCACACTATTTCATTTTATCCTGCGCTTTCTTTCGAAATCCATGTCGTGTCATCTGGCAAGGGAAAAAGTGACAAGCAACTCGGAAGTAAGAAAAAATGGAAATCAAAGAAAAAGAAAAATTCTATCCCGTAGGAGATATCATCTGATCAATCGTCTGGAAATCAGAAACCGTGTTACCCTTACATAATCTGTAATGAGGAACACTTTGTTCAGGATTTTCCTCACCGCGCTGAAGTCTCAAAAATGGTTAAGACCTCACATGCGTTAGCTGTGTTGACAGATCCGTTTTTGAATCTGGACACAAATTTGGTTTCTACGGATCCAACTTTTAGTTCCCAAGTGCTTATGCTATTTGTCACGAATCCATAGACAAATGTTTTTATGTCAATGCATAATAAATATTACGGTATTCAGACTATTGATAAACCTACCACCTCGACCACGAATCTGTCTATGGAATCGATACCGCCACCTTCTATTCTTGAATTGACAATCAAGCCACCGAATGGAGTCGTTCATAAATCGACATTTAATACTCTAGCCAGAGCTGCTAAAAATTATAATATAGTTGAATGTTTGGATCAATCCCCTTCAGCTATGTCAGTGCTCGAGGTGCTACAAAATTATCCCTCCTAAAAACAGGCTTTGTTGTCGGCAATTGGTGGAATTGATCCGACTGATTCTAATCGCATAGTCTTTAATCATACTGGAATTACTAGCAGAAATGGCATTCTCCATCCAAGTAAATTTTCTCAATCACCTTGTTCATCCTACTATTATTAGAGAGGGAGCATCTACGTGCATTATGTATCTAAATGTTTGGAAATCACTTGGCTCGTCGCGTCTATCTCAATTGCAAACGACATTGAAAGCTTTCAACGAACGTACATATAAGCCTTGTGATATTATCAATAACCTACATGTTGAACTAGGCGGAAAAATAGTGAATGTTGAATTTGAGGTTTTTGACGGACCCTTTGACTACAATATTCTACTTGGAAGGCCATGGGTATATGCTATGACTGCGATTGTCTCTACATATTTTAGAATGATCGACTTTCCACATAAAGGTGTTATCACTGTCATCAATTAGCTATCCTTCTTTTCCTCTAGTTCCCAGGTAATTGGAATTGTTTCTTTAGTTCACGCACCATAACTACACTTCAGAACATTGGTGTAGGACTCTTAAAGTATTCCACTCTCATGGGAACCTTTGCATTACCGCTGCCTGCGATGTAGGAAAAAATTGACAGTATAGAAACCTACTTCATGATATCTTCCACTCCATCTGGCTTAAGGAAGAGTATGGGTGATTTTGAAGTTGTTACGTTGCATGAGTTTCTGCCACCCAGCCCTATTGAGCTGGCATAGAAATCAATCTATCTGGCTTGGGAGGCGAATCTAAAATCATCGTCATCGGTAATTTGGGTTTATCATTCATTAGATTTTGGTACTCCATATGATCCTTTTTCCTCAACTTTCTTGATAGATGAGAATATTATAGAAACCATGATGTCGGAAGGAGAACCATGGGAAGATTATCATCATCGTTCCCATCTTCCTGATTACGAAGAAGATAATCTTCGTGAACTATATCACCAATCGATCAAAAATTTATTTTCGAATTCTTTTCCTATTAATGCAATCGATTCCGAGCGAAATTTATAAAATATTGAAGAAACCATTTCTATTGATATTTCAACCAAACCTGGTGTAAAACATTCATGTCGGCGTGTCTTGTTCTCCATCAAAACTTGAAACATATCGCTCTCTCTTTTGTGAATTTCTTGATGTATTTTCTTGTTCTTACGAGGAAATTCCAGGCATAGATACTAGTATCATTGCACACTATTAATATGTACCCTGATGTCAAGCCGATACGTCAATGTCTTCGTTATTTTGTTATGAAGAAGGCCACTTCCATTAAAATGGAAGTTGAAATTTTTTTGCGTGCTGGTTTCATTTACCCTGTTCCGCGGACTGAGTGGGTTTCCAACATCGTTCCTGATATGAAAAAACAAGGAACCATCGAAGTGTGCATCGATTATTGGGACGTCAATCTTGCTTGTCCAAAATACAACTATCCTACTCCCTTTATCGACCAAATTATTGATGATTGTGCTGGATGTGAAATATTTTCGTTCATGGATGGATTTTCTGGCTATAATCAAATCAATAATCCACCCAGAGGACCAATAGAAGATAGCATTCATCTGTCCCTGGGCACATTCGCTTATAGGAAACTCCCATTTGGTTTAAAGAACGTTGGGGAAACTTTTGAAAGAGAAATGGATTATTATTTCAATGACATCAAGCACATTGTTCAACCCTATCTAGACGATTTACCCATGCATTCACGAAATCAAATTGGTCACCTAATGCATTTGAGAGCTATCTTTTCACATTTTCGACACTACAAAATACGCCTCAATCCACATAAATGTGTGTTTTGTGTTGGTTCTGGTCATTTTCTAGGATTCGTCATCTCAAAAGAATGAATTTGAATAGACCCATTGAAGTTCCAAGTCATTCCTTATTTGACTGCGCCATCAAATTTGCTTCAGTTACAAAAAATTTGAGGAAAGGATAACTTCATAAGGAGGTTCATACCCAACTAAGCCGAAATGGCTAAAGGATTTACTCGGTTCTTGAAAAAGGGGATTTCATTCCATTGGGACCAAGTTGCACAAGATTCTTTTGATGTTGTCAAGGATACTCTTGTCTGGGCATCATTAATGTATCCCCCCAATTAACAGAGTGATTATTTCTTATATATCACCGCGACTAATACTACCATTTCTATGGTATTTTTTGAAGTAGAAAATGGGATAGAACATCTGATCTATTATTTGAGTTGTAATCTCAATTATACAGGAGTGAAGTATTCTTACGTAGAAAATCTTGCCTTGGCAACTGTTCAAGCTGTCCAAAGATTTCGCCACTATATCCTATTCCGGAATACCATTTTCATTTCAGATTGCAACCCATCACTTATATCTTATCATGTCAATTACTGGGGGGAAAATATTCAAAATGGATTGTCATTCTGCAGGAATTTGATTTGGAATTCATAAAATCAAAATCAAAGAAGTATTTAGTTTTGGCGAAGCTTCTTTGTGACCTTCCCTCTTATAGTACTACTACTACATCAGAACCATATATTCCTGACGAGTCTCTGTTTCTAATTGGATCATCTGATCCTTGGTATGGAGATTTTATCATTTATCTCCACACCCATACTTTTCAGTCTGATACCTCTCACTCTGAACAACAACGTATTCAATACCAAGGCAAAGATTATCTGATCGTTGGTGATACACTTTATCGTCGTGGTGTCAATAAAATTTTAAGAAGGTGCCTCACTCATGAGGAGGCCGAAAATGTTTCAATGATTTTCATATTGGGGTTTGTGGTGGACACTTGTCTAGATGCACTACCACGTAGAAGATACTTCGCGCCGGTTACTTTTGGCCTACCATATTTCACGTCTACATCCTCGTGGTCAGAAGTTGTCATGCGTGCCACATATTTGATCGAAAAATCCACAAACCACTAGCACCAATGCATCCTGTTGTCTCTGTGGGACCATTTTCTAAAAGGGGAATTGACTTCATGACTTGTAACCCTCATTCGTCCAGGGGTCATGGTTATATTATTGTCGCAATAGACTAATTTACCAAGTGGGTCAAAGTGATGCCTACATTCAACAACACAGGAGAAAAAACTGCATTGTTTTTCTTTAATCATGTCATTGCAGGGTTTGGGGTCCCACAAGATGTAGTCACAGATCATGGTAATAATTTTCGTAATCACATGAAGACTGAGTTCACTACCAAGTTAGGACTGTCACATGATAGTTCTAGTCCTTATTATCCACAATCAAATGGAAAATTTGATGCTATTAACAATATTATTAAAAAAATGCTTCAACGAATGATAGTAGTTCATAAACAAAATTGGAATTTGATCCTGTACTCGGCCTCGTGGGCATACCGAACCTTAGTGAGAAACGCAACCAAATTTACCCCCTTTCAATTGGCGTATGGATTGGAAGCTATCTTTCCAATCCAATGTGAAATACCATCATTAAAATTCGCAATCGACTTGTTACCTGACACCTCAGATGAAGAAGCGCATCTTTTTAACCTCATCCATCTTGATGAAATGTGTTGTGAAGCCCACTTGGCCAACGAAGTGCATAAAATATGTATAAAGGCGCAATATAACAAGCATGTCTAGCCTCACATTTTCTTAGAGGGTGACATGGTCCCTCTTTATGATAAGGAAGCTAATGTAATAGGTACAGGTAAATTTGAGCCATTATGGCATGTCCCCTATATTTTCAAAAGAGTTTTTTCCAAGAGTGCTTATGAGTTGGTGGATTACGATGGAATTCCGTTGGCGCAGCCCCGAAATGGGTTATATCTGAAATGTTACTATGCTTAATCATGAGCATAGCTATTTTTTGTATTATATTGTATATATATGTTGTTGATTTGCATTCACTGTCTTACTTTGTTTTTTAGAGTTTTATTGACGTTATTAATCCACTTTACATTTCATCGCAGATGTCAGAATCTTTGGAACCATTTGTTGGGTATGTTTATGGTGCTAGTTGTAGTACGCAGAATCTATCCTCTTCAGTGTGGGCCATTTTCACTCTGAACGGTGAGTTAGTGAGTTTTCAAGGGATTTGTATCGGTAGACCAATAAACAATATCATTGAGTATAGCGCATTGATCGAACTTCTCTCTGATGCCATTTCATTTGGTATTAACTGAATCATCATAAGGTTAGACTAAAAAATTATGGTATTACAACTTACTAGTGTTTAAATTGTTAGAAATCCAACACTGCATCATATTTTCCTAAGAGTTTGACTTTTGGAAAGACACTTTGATTTTATTCAATATCAACACATTTCCAGAAACTTGAACACATTGACTTATTCTTTAGCGAATTATGTTATAAACAAACATTTGCAACACATGTAAAGATACATTCACATAATTGAATAAGATTGTGCAATAAACATAGGAAAACACTGAAATCAAATAGATAGATAGTTATAGGTTTTTACAAAAATTTGTGCCCAAGACACATTGGTCATCTGACCTCAAAATGTATGCAACATGTCAAAAGTAAACTAGTGATGCTCATGGTAACATGCTATCGATATATCTATCCTACGTTGTAACCATATCCAGCAGTTAGGAACGCCAATAGTATGGCGCTGCAGTCGCATCGGTAACTCTTCGATCCGGAAATCTAGAATCCCCAAGGTCAACCCCTCTATCTGCTGCCGAAGCTCAGTAAGAGTCTCAGCCATGTCTAAATCCTGAAGGACTGCTCTCTCGACATCCCTTTCTATTGGCTCATCCACTCCATGCTCTTGTTCTTGCATTGGTTGAACTCGACCCACATCTACATTACATTAAAACTTTAGTTTAGTCTTGGGAAAATATAAAAATACAAAAACATGTATAAACCTTAGAAAAATAAAAAAACATGGTCAAAACATTCTTACCGATTGCACCCCACTGAGTGCCTTCTAGTAAAGCTAATTATGGATCTCCTAAGAAATCGACACCTGCATATGCATACTCATCAATGGAAATAATCTATCGCCTGAACCAGGCGAAGAATGCAGTTGAGAACATGATGGACGATTGGCCTGCATGTCTAGCCATCAGTTCTACCCATATCTGCATCCTCGGATCTCTAGGGTTAGACACACCCAACGTCACATGCTGAGGCTGCATCATTGGAATCCACTCCAAGGAAAAATAAATGAGGATCGAACCATAACTGAAGTTTTTCTTCCTTCCTCCCTTTTCCTTGCTCAGTTGTTCTTTTATTCGAGAGAGTACAACTTCAGACTAGATGAAAATTGTTGGTTCCATGCACTCTAGCGCATACTACATATAAGATCTGTTCTCTGCATGTAGGGTAACGGTACTAGCAAGCTTTATGATCATGAATAGGATGGTTCTGAAAGGAAAATCACGAACGTCACGAATGTTTATTTTCCCATCCTTGCTAGGCTCTTCCCCTAGATAGAAGTATTACAAAATATAGTCTCTCACTGTCTCTCCTCCGAGAACATACCATGAGAGAGAAATGGGTAAGCCTCTCCTCGACAAGCCAGTTAGAAAATATATTTCCTCCACTGTAATAGGGACCAATTTGTTCCTAATATGAAATTCCTCAATTTTCATATCCCATTCACGAGCAAGGAACTCCAAAATTTCTATTTGTTTCCTCATTCCTGATAAGCGGAAGTACTTTAATAACCTACAATGTCTTAGGGCTCTTATAGTACCCAGATCATTAAAGGAAATCATATTTTGTTCTTCATGCACTCTTTCTCTCCAAGTAATCATCAATCTACTCTGTTGAATCCTTGAAGCATAACCATAAGATTCATTAGAATCCTTTTCATGCACAAAATTAGGCAAAATTTGGGTACAATGCAAGAATAAAAAATGTGAATTTCACCCAACGCAGTCTTGGTCAATAGACAGTTCATTTCATATGCACCTAGGCTTCATTTTGAGTGCATTCCAACGTAGTTTTCGATGCCCAAGGGTGCGTTTCCCTCTTTTTAAAATTAATTTAACCTAAGGGGCCCAAATCCCTAAAAAATTGCAATGAAATGAAATGAAATTACTACTGAAAGAAAGAGGGGGTTCATGGCACCAACCTAGATCAAACGACGATGAAAACCATCCACAGAATCAATCACAATCAACAGTTGATGTTCGGGGGGAAAAAACAACCTCAGAGCTCCAAAATGCAAATGGTAATTTTCTAATGGTAAAAATGAATAGTAAAACTCTTTTAATTAGTCATTTGATTATTTTAAAATAATATTTATTGTTGTGACTACGGTTTTATTTTGTTTTTATCATGAAACAATTATTTTTAATCCATTTAATGTTGTTCTGAACAGGTTTTCAACTGATGACAAGATTAGTCGTGCACATTTATTTCAGGAATCATTTGACCACAAAGCATAATTTTATCCTTATTTTTTGAGCTTTGATAAAAATGAAAAAGGAATTGAAGCGCACGTTTACCTCTTTTTCGAGCTTTGATAACAGCGAAAAAGGAACCCCTGGAGTCTTCTTTTGTTGATATTCAACAAGATGATGAGCTTAGTGAAAAGAGTCGCCTTCACTAAGTGGGCCCGCAGGCTATTTTTGGCGCAAGTCTATTTATAGACATGGTGATCATATTTCAGAAGTTGCAGGATGCTATTTGTGGATGGTTGGTCAAGTTGGAAAAATAGATGAAATTATATTTTTAGAATATTGGGCGAAGTCTATTTATAGATCGTCAATCTAAAAATAGATGCATGTCGATTATTATTAGCTCTTAATAATAATCAGACTCTAAACATCAACTTATTCTCTTGGAGCACTTCAGTTTAGTGCACAGATGTGGCACATCAGTGGATTGAGGGAATTACGCAATTCCCAAGGGTTTACTGGAGCTAATGCATGGAGGACTCAGTTAGAACTCAAGTGGCAGTGTTATCACACAGTTGGAAGAAGTAGTTATGGAGTTGTATTTAGTTTAACTCAGTTAGACTCAGTTGAGCTAGTTGTATCTAGTCTAAATGAATGATACACTAGTGAGAGTGGAGTGAATTAATTAGTTAATTAATTCACAAATAATAAATCATTAATCAACTGAAAAATACAACAGTTAACTACAATGCATGGAAGTTTCAGTGGAGACCCAGTGGAGAGATAGGTGAAAGGGCAAGATGGACTATCTGTTGTGACTATAGTGATTTATTGATTGCATCACACACACATTGGAGTTTCCAATGAGGATTGCATAGTCAAGGCAAGGGTAATTCGAATTCATTCAGAGCTATTCTTCAACAGGGATTGCGCAGTGGAGGTAGGCTAGCAGGAGGCAAAGATCAGTGCATGGATTTGCAAGATTGGTCTTGATTAGTGTATGACGATTGTACTGTAATGAGAGCTTGATAGGCTTTGTATGAGGATTTTCATATGATTCCATGTTACATAATATATAGTTGGGGTTTTCAGCTTCAAGCTTTCCCAGTTAAAAACTATGTTATGTGAGATTGATTATTTTTGTTTATGCTTCACATGTGTGTGCAATTAATTTTTCCACAAAAGATTAACAAGTGGAATTGATTCAGTATTTTTTATAAATTTAAATAGTGTGAGATCAGGTGAATCAAGGACATATGCATGCTTAGTGCATATAATTTCTACATGGTATAGGAGCATTGTTGATTGAATATTGCAATTGTGAAGTGAGTTTGTGCTGGTGGACAATTCGAATTTTCTACAGAAGATTCTTGGTGCAGAAATCGAGTATACATTGAAATGTATTTCAACGGGTTGAGATTGGAGTATGCCCTTGATAGGAGCTTGAATTACATAGCCTGGAAGGACGGGATGGAGGTGGTTTTGGAGGATAATGGGCTGAAGGAGTTCATCGATAGCGATGTTCCTAAGCCAGGATCTAGCGATGCTGCATTACTTGATGCATGGAAAAAGAAGACAACAAAGACAAGGAGAATTCTGTTGGAAGGTGTGAAGGAACATATTGTGTCCAGCCTTCATGGGAAAGCCACTCCATTCTTAATGTGGAAGTCTTTGACAGACTTGTTCCAAAGTAGAAGTGACCAGAGGAAGTTTGCGCCTAAAGACAAGCTCGGAAAAATAAAAATGGAGAAAGGTGACAGTGTTTCAAAATACCTCACAAAGTTTGTCCACTGCAAGGATGAAGTGGGAAGTGTGGGGGTTATTGTTGATGAATAAGACTTGGTGAGCTTGGCTCTCCTTGTGCTTCTGAAGAGTTGGCATAGCTACGAATACTCTGTCAATGGACGAAAGACACTACTAGGATGGGAGCGACTTTGGTCGGATCTTGTGCAGGAGGAGATAAGGCGGGGTACCAGGGATGGATCTTCATGAAAGAATGAAGATGAAGAGAATTGCGCTTTGGCTGCCAAAGAAAGGAAAGGGAAGGGTAAGAAATATTCTTCAAAATCCGGTGCTAAGGAAAGAAGCAAGATTTGTCCAAAGTGAAGTGTTTTCACTGTCATGAGCATGGACATTTCGCCACTAACTATCCACAGAAGAAGAAGAACAAGCAAGCTGCTGGATCTGCAACTAGAGAGGCCTTAGCCTCAAAATTTGAGCTTGAAATATCCTTGATCGCTTTGTTTGTTTCAAGCTGCATGGGATCGGTGTGGTATCTTGATAGTGGTGCGTCTTTCCATATGACGGGAGAAAAAGAGTTGTTTAGTGACTTGGAGGAGAAGGACCTCCAGATGCATATAGAGATGGGCGATGATGGTCGGTACAGTGCGACTAGAATTGGGACCATTGCCTTTGAGAGGGAGTCTGGTAATCCATTATTGTGGAAGAATGTCATGCATGTTCTAGGTCTGAAGAATAACTTGGTCTCAGTCGCACTGCTGGAAGACAATGGTTTTTGTGTTGTTTTCAGTGAGGGAAAAGCCTTCCTTCGACATAAAACAACGGGTCAAACCAAGAAGATAGGGGTTTGAATTAAGAATCTCTAAAAGTTGGATGTAGATGGCTACGCTACAATGGTGGGAAAAGTAGAATAAGTGGTGACCTGGGATGAGGGAAAATTATGGCACAGGAGATTGGGCCATCTTCACCATGGCACTTTGAAAATTTTGTCGCAGATTTCTATTGGACTTCCCAAATGTTAGTGTCCCGTAATTTGGAAGATTGGTAAACCAAATGACAGGGTAACATCAGACCAAGATTTGAAGCCCTAGGACCTAGCCTTCCTGGACTCAGAGAGGGCTCTCTCTATTATGCAAAGGATGTAAACTTGTTTTCTTCTGTATATTTGATTTTAGACTATTTGTTAAGTATGTTTTGGTTTGTTTTGGGTTTTTTGAGGGGAACTAATCAAAAGGACAAATAGATATGGAGTTCGTCAAATCAACTGGGCTATGGGGTCAGATAAGGTCAAGACTGTCTTAATGATGGACAAGGTATTACTGCAGGGCCAATTTAGTCTAGGTAAATGGATTCTTTGGGTGAAATTGAAATGAGATGAACATTAAGTTTGTGAAATACAAAGAGATTTTAAGCATAAATAGTTAAACAACAAGTATTCATGAGTTAGGGTTGACCATTAATCTCTATGAATGAAACTCAAACTGATAGATGCAGAAAATAAACAATCCAGTGATACATAGAAGTATAAGACCCTCTAACTTTGGGAAAATCACCTTCAGAATTTTGGGAAAACAAATAAGATAAACAAAAAACTCAATATATGAAGAGGGAACTCGTAAACATCATATATTGAGCTATCAGGAACTTTGAAATAAGACTGCAAAGCATGGACAAAGGGCAAGATCAAAACAAGACCTCTTTGACTTAACTAAAATAACCAATAATTCAGTGAGAGATTTTAGAAATGGAGTTTTGATTAGCTATGAGTAAGCAGGGCATACCGTGAATCATACCTGACAGAATACATAATAACCATTAATGAAACTGATAACAAGTTCTTAGGGAACCAAAGAGCAATTAAGAATTCTTTGACATGACCAAGAAAGATGAAAACATTTAAGCTGCAATGAATCAAGAAATTTGAGGTGCCTCCATGGGCATATCTCAAACTTATTCTTTACTGAACTAAAAAAAGCAAGAAGCATGAAAAAATGTATGAGAAACTAAGAAAACATAACAAATAAGAAACACAATACCATTCACCAAGCCATGGAATCCTACACACAATCCTCCTCCACCATCAAGCCAAGCAAGAGATCATCCACTTCATAAAACAAGTATTTCTTCAAAGCTCATAGTGCTATGTATTGCTCTCTATAACTCAATTTCTGCCTCTAGAACCTCCAAAAATTTACAATGAGTCTTTATAATTTATATAGGAAATGAGTAGATAAGCTCACAAGAGCATCTAGAAGCTCATTGGCCTAATACAAATATCTGATTTTGTCCTTGAGGCCCCAAGAACACAAAATATCTTCAAAAAATATATATTTAAGCTAAAAATAGTAAGAAAATTGACTTTTAATCTCTGACATAGAGTTAAAAATAGCTTAACGCACATTTGGATGGCCACCTTCAGAAAACTGCCTTTTCAGCAAATTCCTACAGGAGCATAGCACCAGAAAAAATTCTTTTTTTTTTTGCAGAGGATTTTTGAGGGACTTCCCGATGTCAAAAGGAGGCTTGTAATGGCTCGTTGGAAAGCCCTGGATGTCTACTTTTTGGAACTACTTGATTTTTCCAAACTGATTTCGAGAATTCTGTCAAAAAGTGGAATGAGTGAAAAAAACCCAGGAGCGTAGCACCTGCTGATATTTGAGGCAGAAAGGTAAAAATTGACTATTTTTTGCCTTTTTGAGGGACCAAAACATCTTCTTTTGATCTGAAAATATAAAATTATACTCCCTCAAATTTAATGTATTCAAAAATTTAACTTTCATCAGCTGAGGATTCTCCAAGAAAAAATGGCAGCGCCCATGAATTTGTGCAATTAGGCCTAAAAATCACAAAAAACAAGATCATGCTAAAAAATGTTCAAATTTGGTGAGAAAAACCCTTAAGGGTTTCTAGAAGCATGAAAGGAAGCTTGAGCCAAGGTTCCAAGATGAGATATGCTTTTTCCTTTTTTTTTCACTAGGCGCCTCCTTTGGGACGTTTTGAGCTTGGCTTGGGCAATTCTCCTCTACTCCTGAGCGCTCTAGTGACATTACTAGTCACAGATTTAATGGTCTTCTTTTTTGCAGATTTAGAGGTTTTAGGCTTTGCCACCTTTGGGGAAAGAGTCATGGCCCCTTTCCTAGGAGAGGCAGCTAGCACATGTCTTTGAGGGCTATTCTCATGCTCACTTTTTTGGACTTCTTTTTGACAGTCTCTTTCATTTTGTTCTCTGTTTTTGTCTTCTTCATTAGGGCTGCCTTGTTCACTACCCATGATTTGAGCTTGAATGTCTTTAGGACTGCTTTCCTCTGTTTGTTTCATGTTGCCCCTGTCACTGTTTTCAATTGAGTGAGGGATTTCTTCATTTGTCTCTCTGTTTTTAACCTCTTTATGTATGTTTCCCTCACCATGACTGTCTTCCTCACTGTTTTGAGTTTGTAGAGGGTTGTCTTCTTTATCATCATCTTGCTGGGAAGCGCCTCTTTCATTGTCTTCATTTCTTCTCTGTAGACTGCCACCTTATTCATTTGTGCCTTTGCCATTCTTTTGAGAGTTGCTTTTATCATCATCACCTCCTTGAGGACTGCCTTATTCATCATCACCTCCTTGTTGGTTTCCACTTTGAAAATCTCCCTTGCTATTTGAAAAACCCTTTTCTATGCAAAAAAAATTGAATTTATGGCAGCTTTTAGATGTTTCTGGAGAAGAGCTACGCTCCTGTGCACAGACACTTATCACCTGCATGCTGCCTGGGCACCTGGGCGCCTTCTGCACGTCGAGTCGGGCAGGCCTGCACGTGGGTAGAAAAATGTGCAGAATTGGCAAGGGTGGTGTGCTTTGTGTAAGAATTCGGGCGCAATGTGCAAGGGCTGGGAAGATGTTAAGGGCTCGGGTGAGATGGCAGTCGGGCCGAGGAAAAAACTTATGGAAATGGCCCAAGCGAGATGTGCAAGGGTGTGGGAAGAGTTGGCAATGGCCCGGGCGAGTGAAAATCCTCTACAAATGGTCATGTAGAGCTGCCGGAGACTACGTGTAGTGGGCATCGTGGGTGGTGGGCAGAAACTGTTGGGCGGAATCTCGTGCAGGCTGGGCCAGCGAAGGTGCACGACGGGCGATCAAACAGGCGCATCGCGTCTTAACACAGGTGCGTCGCGCCCTGTGTATATTTCTTCTTTGGGCGGCTACAACCGCATCGCATCTCCTCACAGGCACGTCGGGACCACACGTTTTTGCCCGATAATCACCCAAAACTTGAGAAATAAAATTTCTTCCTCTGCCAAGTCAATAATGAAGTAGAAAATTCTTGATGATTTCTTTATGTGTTCTTTGGGGAGTTTTGAAAATGAATTTCCCTCCTTTTAACGGAGCTTTAAAACAAAACTTACACCCCTTTTTCACTTTGTCAAATGAGTTTCCAACATTTGTACTTTTCTTTCAAAAATCCTTTGCTGTGGTAGAAAACCAAATTTGTGTAGAAAAAATAAATTATGGCCCTTTTAAAGTGTTTTGGAGGTGGCATTTTGGCTATGTTTTGACCCTCTTCTTATCATGAAGGAGGTAAAGAAAATGCAACCACTTAGGTTGTTCAAATCCATTGTGTAGGCCCTCAATTTGTCATGAAGGAGTCCTTCAAATGTGTGTTCTTTGCCATCTACTCATGACTGAAGGAGGCACTATAAAACAGAAAAAGTCTTCTTTCATCAACTACTGTGTCTTCTTTGTGTTCATTGAAAAATACCAATGGAAAAAAAACTGTGAGCCTTTCTTGTATCCATCATTTAAATAACTCCTTTTTCTTTGACTGTATCTTCATTTGGTGCAACAAATTATCTTTGAATGCTTCTCAGAGTCTAGGTTTATGGTAATATATAAAAATCATTTGTTCTTCTTATACCTTCAATTTGATGCCTAGTGGTTTTAGACTTCTTTTTTTGCTAAAGACTGTCTCTCTTGCTTGCATAAGAGTGATTTGTATCGCTTGGTCACATATTTGAGAACTTATGCAAAAATTCCCTTTAAGTTGGCATGGAGTGCTGAAGGTAGACATCACCTAACCTTTGTATCCATTTTTCATGATGGAGGAACTTTGTCTTTTGGGACTTTTAGATTTGAAACCTGTAGGTTTTCTCTCTTCACAATCTGCATTATCTTTGATTTCCAATAGTAAACTGCCACAACATTGAAACTTTTTCCTGAATTTTTATTTTTCTCACACTTTGCTTACTGTCATCACTCAATACACCCCTACAGAGATGCATTTGATAGATGTCTTTGATTTTCTAGAGAGCCTTTTGATGTATCAAGAAATCATGCTTGAACTTATCACTTTTCCTCATTCATGGAAACTTTAGAATTCTGCTTTTTCTTGATTCAGCCAGGAATTATTTTCGAAAATGAGAATTTCTGAGCTTTGTTGAAATGAAACAAAGTAACCATTTTAGTGGTGTATGGCCTAGGGATAAACCATTGTTTTTTTTGCAGGATGGGAATAAAATGATGGCTAATTGGTGCTGGAAACAGGGTTTTTGGCTTAAGACATTTTTTCAAGGAATTTTCCCTAAACACCACCACCTAGACCTACAGACTTTGTCATAGCTTATAAATAGTTTCTTAGGAATGAATAGGTCATCATATGAAAAAATGATCAGTGAGAGAGGGGTAGACACTTTTTCTAATATTTGACATTGAGTTGTATGAAAACAGGGGATTTTGATAGCAGAGAAACAAAGCTTATGACAACTATAGACAGGGAAGGTTTCGCTGAATTGTGATAGGAGTAAAAAATAAAGACCATTCCCATCACAGGCTAAAAGAGAGGGGTAGGAAGACAAAAAATTGTTTGAGGTGTTTTCTAGATGACAAATTGACAGATTGAGATTAGCTTCTAGAAAACCTAGACAAGGATCGAGTCATCAAAACAGGAAAAAATATTGATGACTAATGGTGGCTCCATTTGGGGAGGGCTGTTGTGTAACCAGCTCCAAAAATAGAAGAAAAGAGATATCAACGCCTTAGAAATAAGCCACTTCGAGGGGGAAACCTCCAATACATTACATAAATGAACAAATCTTGGATGATCCAATTTACAAAACCTCCTTTCTATATATAGGAGTCCATGGGGCCATAATGTAATCCTAGTGGGCCACAATGTAATCCTAGCCGACCTAACAATAATAATTTAAGGGCACAATAATAATAAAATGGGGATTACAAGGGTACAATAATAACAATAAGGGGGTTACACTAACAACAATAAGGGACTATACTAGTAATATAGGGACCTAACATGCCCCTCTCCTTCAAAAAAGTGTTGTCCTCAATGCTTGAGTAGCTCTGGGTGCTTCTGTATAAAATTCTCATCCTCCCATGTAGAATCTTCAGTGGGTAAGTTCTTCCACTTGATAAGATACTCTGAAATTGATCGATTTCGTAGCTGTCGAGTTCTTGTTTCCATGACCACTTCATGTTCCAATATTATTTTTCCTTCCTCATCAAGTTCTGGCAATATTGTTTGAACTGGAAGATTTTCACCTATAACCTTCTTTAAGCATGAAACATGGAAAACTGGATGTACTCGCGAAGAAGCAGGAAGCTCCAATTTGTATGCCATAGTACCAATATTTTGCAACACCTTGAAAGGACCATAGTACTTTGGCGATAATTTATTATCCTTCTTTGCTTGCTTGAGGGACATTTGTTTGTATGGTTGTAGCCGTAAAAATACCCAATCTCCTACATCAAAACTTCTCTCGCTGCGATGTTGATCTGCCTGTTGTTTCATTCGATTTTGTGCCAAATTAAGGTTATCCTTTAAGAGTTGGAGAACTTCTCGCTGATGCTCGATGTGATCTTCCAATGCTTGAACCTTCGAATTTTGCCTTAAAGATGATGTGATGGATGGTAGATGATATCCATAAATTGCCATAAATGGGGTCATTTTTGCTGCAATATGGAAAGAAGTGTTATACCACCATTCAGCAAGAGGTAACCACTTGACCCATTGTGTTTGTTTATCAGATACAAAACAACGAAGATATCCTTCCGAACATTTATTTACTATCTCAGTTTGACCATCAGATTGAGGATGATAAGATGAGATATGAGCTAATTGAGTACCCAAACAAGAAAATAACTCCGTCCAAAAATTTCCAGTAAAAATGGGATCTCTATCGCTCACAGTAACCCTTGGGCTTCCATGTAGCTTTTGAATTCTATCCATAAATGTAGTAGCAACTTTACTTGCTTTAAATGGATGAGATAATGCACAAAAGTGTGCATACTTGGTAATTATATCAACTACCAACATGATGACACTCTTTCCTTCGGACTTAGGTAAACCTGTGATAAAATCCATTGAAATCTCCTCCCAACGTTGAATTGGAATGGATAAAGGCTGTAGAAGTCCCGGGGTCTTAATTGTTTCCACTTTATTCTGCTGGAAAACCAAACATTCCACCACAAAATTTTGAATATCAGATTTAAGGCCATCCCAAAAAAATTCTTTCTTCACCCTGTGGTAAGTTTTTAAAAATCCTGAGTGTCCTCCTAAAGGAGAAGTGTGCAATTCCAGAAGAATATTTTGTTTTAGTTGGGAATTCTTACAAAGATATAAGCGATCTTTGTACCATAAGGAATCATTTTTCCAACTAAATGTATCAGATGTACTAGGATCTTGCCGCAACTTTTGAATGAGTGTCCATACATCTTTGTCCTTCTTCCATTCATCTCTTGCTTCGGTTATCCAATCTGGTTGGATAATAGAAATGGCACAAAGCAATGCTTCCACCTCTTCATTCTTTCTTGAGAGTGCATCTGCAACAACATTAAGCTTTCCTTTTTTTTATATTATTTCAAAGTCATAACCCAACATCTTTGTGACCCATTTTTGCTGCTCTTCTGATGATATTCTTTGTTCCAAAAAGTGTTTAAGACTATCATGATCAGTTTTTACCTTGAAGTGTCTTCCCATTAGGTAAGTTCACCATTTATTTAGTGCATGCAGTATTGCTAACATTTCCTTCTCATAAATAGGTTTCTGTAAATACTTCCCTTTGATTGGACGACTTTCAAAAGAAATGGGTCTTCCTTCCTGCATTAAAACTGCACCAATTCCATTTCCTGAGGCATCACATTCCACAATAAAGGTTTTTGTGAAGTCCGGCGTAGCTAAGACCGGTGCTAGGCACATTGCCTCTTTAAGATGTTCAAAGGCCTTAGTTGCTTCAGGAGTCCATGAAAATGCATCTTTCTTCAATAATGTTGTTAGAGGTGTTGCTATTCTCCCATAATTCTTAACAAACTTGCAATAATACCCTGTTAACCCGAGAAATCCTCGCAAATTCTTTATGGTTGTGGGGACTTTCCATTCCTTAATGGCTTTAATTTTGTTAGGGTCTACTTTAACACCCTCGTGAGATACAATATGACCCAGATATTCCACCTCTTGTACTCCAAAGAAAAATTTGGATTTTTTTGCATATAATTGTTTCTCCTGCAATAGTTTGAGCACCCTGTCAACATGTTCAACATGATCCTTCCAAGACCTGCTGTGGATTAGTATATCATCAAAAAATATTAGCACAAATTTTCTAAGGAAGGGTTTGAAAATGGAATTCATCAACCCTTGAAATGTAGAAGGTGCATTGGTAAGACCAAAAGGCATGACCAAAAATTCATAATGACCCTCATGAGTTCGAAATGTTGTTTTTGGAATATCTTCAGTCTTCATTCTAATTTGATGATATCCTGAACGAAGATCCAACTTGGTAAAATAAATCGCTCCATGTAATTCATCCAATAATTCATCAATCACAGGAATGGGAAATTTTTCTTTAATGGTGAGCTTATTGAGCTCCCTATAATCCGGACACATTCGCCATGATCCATCCTTCTTGTGTACCAATACTGCAGGAGCAGAGAAAGAACTTTGAATAGGTTGAATTATACCCGCCTTTAACATTTCTGCAATCATACGTTCAATTTCACTCTTTTGGAAGTAAGGATATCTATAAGGTTTAATGTTTGGAGGAACACTTCCTAGAATCAAATGAATAGCATGATCATGATCACGAATAGGTGGGAGTCCTTTGGGAGTTTCAAACACCTTGGAATGATTGTCCAAGACTTGTTGGAGATCTGCAGAAATAGATGATTTTGATGTCGGAACTTCTAGTGAGTATAATTGTGCAATTACGCCTCGTTGTTCTTTCTTTAGAAGCTTTTTCATGACATTAGAGCTTATTATCCTTCCTGGCTTCCCTTCAATACCCCGTAATTCAACTTCCTTTCCTTCTGAAAAAAATTTCAAGAAAAGTTCTTGAAAATTAAAATCTACCGTCCCCAAAGATTGTAACCATTGTACTCCTAGTACAACATCAACACCTCCCATAGGAATGGAAAGCATTGGACTAGTCAATACATATTCCCCCATGGTTAGCTTGATATTATGGCATTTTCCAAAGCAATTTATAGTTCCTCCATTTGCAACCATCACTTGACATTCTGGTGCTGGGTATAGGAAACAATTTAATTCCTTGGCTACCTTACAATGAATAAAATTATGGGTGCTACCCGAATCAATCAACACTATTACCTTTTTCTTCTTGATTTGTCCTTGTATCTTGAGAGTTTGAGGAGTGGTAATTCCTGCCAGTGCATTACACGATATGGTCGGATTCATTTCTTCCTCTTCTAGGGTTGGTTCCCGGTGTATATCCTCTTCTTGTTCATTTTCTTCTTCCTCTTCACAATCTATGTAAAATAATTTCTTCTCAGCACACTTATGACCTTTAGTGTATTTGCTATCACAACTGTAGCAAATCCCTTTTTCTCTTTTTTCTTCCAATTGTTGTGGTGTCAACCTTGTAGTTTGTGGAAATCTAGACGTAGCAACGCTTCCTTCTTTATAGAATTGAGTGGTAGGCTTCCTTGTCGCCATTATTGTACATTCAACTTTTCTTGCCAACCTGAATTCCTTCTCCAATGAATCTGGTTCCAAAACACAAACTTCATGTTGGATGTTATCCTTTAAATTTCCTATGAAGAGATCGATCATGTGTTCCTCTGGAATATCAATTACCCTTATATTCAATTTTTGGAAGTCCTCAATGTGCTGCCCCACTAAACCCTTTTGTTTGAGATTTATCAATTGGCTAAAGAAGGTGTTGCTCTTCGTATCCTCATAATGTGCTATAATTTCCTCCGTAAAAATTGACCAAGTGACAATTTTTTTATGGGAGCAAAGCCATCGATACCATACAAATGTATTTTTTTATAAATGTAAAGTTGCAATGCGTACCTTTTGTGTGTTTTGCACGTTACGGAGATCAAAATATTGCTCCATCTGTAGTATCCATGTTACAAGATCCTTTCCATCAAACTTCCTCATATCCATTTTTGGAATATGGTGGTTCTTCCCGCCAACATTAGAGTTTATGAAATCACGATTAACATTTATTTTGTCCTCATCATGAGGTTCTTCCACTATCTTTTCACCATTAGGAAACATTTCTTGTATCAACTTTGTCAAACCTTCGATGTCTGTTTTTAGATCATTCTTCATGTTTTCCATCTTAGCTTCCATGCTAGCTTCCATGCCATCCATATTCGCTTCCACACCTTTCTTCAAAACTTCCATTTCATTTTTTGTTGCTCTTTGCGAGAGTGAAATTTGTTGCACTTGCTCTTGTAATTTTGATAGATCATGTTGCAATTATTCATCTTCATGAGTCATAGTAAAGCCTTCTGAAGGCTTAATGGGTGTTGAAATATTTTTACGGGGCATATTTTAGAACCCAATACTGATATCTATTCTACAATATGCCCTTGGAATCAATTAAAATTGATTCTTCAAACAAGACTTATGCAATTCGGAAAAAAAATACACACCTTTTGCTTGCTTTTGAGGAGCTTGATATTGAAATTGGATTATCTCTGTGATTGCATCACTTCAATATCTGAATTTTAGTACCGATGTAGCCCTCTGAATTATCTTTCGAATGCCATAGGTCTGACCTGATTTGGATTCTCCAAGACAAATTTGTGTCCAATCTCCCACAATGACCTATTATGGACTAGTTCAGTAGAGCAAACTTGTACGACTTGCCACGTATCACTGTTTCGTCCTTTGTCTCTGAAATTGATAGCGAAGAAAATAAAGTCTGTGTACTTGTGACCACTTTTTACGGCACTCCAATTCGATGCCCAGAGAGAGAGAGTTATTGAACTTTTCCCACGATCACCTCTTTGAGATGCAATTCAGGAGCCTGAAAAATCACTACCTTACACAGATCATATCTCCAAAAATATTGCGAACCAAGCTCTGAAATTTTTTGAAGAATTTCCTCAGGATTACAGCTTCGTACCATATGAAATTCAGATTCTGAAACTTTGTAGAAAAAAGGTTATAGCTAAAATTCCACGATGACCTGTTTAGGAGCCTAAAAAAAACCTAACTTCCACAGATCATATCTCCGAAAATATTGCGAACCAAGCTCTGAAATTTTTAGGAAATATTCCTCAGGATTTTGGCTTCACACCCTAAAAATTTTAGGTTTTGAAACTTCGTAGAAAAAAATTTATAGTGAAAATTCCACGATGACCTGTTTGGAGCAGCGAAACCCTAGAATCCAAACCTCTGATACCAAATGTTGTGTAACCAGCTCCAAAAATAGAAGAAAAGAGATATCAACGCCTTAGAAATAAGCCACTTCGAGGGGGAAACCTCCAATACATTACATAAATGAACAAATCTTGGATGATCCAATTTACAAAACCTCCTTTCTATATATAACAGTCCATGGGGCCATAATGTAATCCTAGCCGACCTAACAATAATAATTTAAGGGCACAATAATAATAAAATGGGGGTTACAAGGGTACAATAATAACAATAAGGGGGTTACACTAACAATAATAAGGGACTATACTAGTAATATAGGGACCTAACAAGGGCAGCTCCTTTTCAAGAGGTGTCTAGAATTTGCAGATCTCTGGCTTGTGAAGACCAGTGCCTCATCCATTGGTGCAAATTTCTCTTTTGCTTGATGTTATTCTTGAAAATGATGCTTTTCTGAAAAATTTACAGCATGATTAGCATCAACCTCATCTTCACCTACCCAACTACTTTTCCTAGCATTTTTTCTTCTTTAGGTGTGTTTGGATTTGCAACCTCTTGACATGATATTTTTGAAAAAATAAAAACTATCTATCTCTACACCTATATCTTCTAGGAGTTCAGATTAAATTGATGAACTCCTTTGATTCTCTACCTACACTAGATCGACTGTCAAGATTAAACTGTTTGATAGGATTTCATTCACTAGACTAAAGCATGAAATTGAAAAATGATCAAATCAGGATTAGACAGTCTGATTTGTCATGCGTTTGTGGCATAAAAGACAAGTTGCCCACAAATGTTATTTTCGCACAAAATGAGATTTAGAAAAATCAGGGCTAGGATACATAGTTTGCTTTTCATCCCTATTTTTCTCTTTGGTTCTGTTTTGAGCGTGTGGAACCAACATCTTTGTTTCCTAATCTAATGTCTTTGATAAGTCAAGCTTTCATATTTTGACTATCATTATTTTTCACTAACTTATCAGCAATCAATTTAAAACATGCTCAGTTATGATTAGGCTATATAACTGAACAAGACATCTTTTGAGCACTAGCAGTGGCATTTAGACTTGTGCACTTTTAGTATTACTATTTTTTGGGTATGGGGCTGTACCGTTTCTTTAGAATTTTCCCTCTTTTTCTACTTTTATTGTTGTTTTTGTGTTTTTTGTTTTTCTCAAAACAAACTGAAAGAAAGATGCTCATGGGGCTGAGCTTATTTTTCACACCTATATATCTATCCTAATCTAACCTACACATAATATACATTTATTTAGTGAAATATATTTTCCAACAAATCCAATCAAGAAGATGATTCCATGATCGATTTTGTATCATCTTTTTGAGAGTGCTGAAGAAATAAAAAGGCCACTTCCCCCTCACTTGTTTTCGAATAGTAGTGCTTAAGTTTTTTTCTCACACTTTGAAAAAAAATGTTCATGGTAGAACGCACTCCTCCCTCATACTTCTCAAGGAAAACAAAAAATGGATCTTGGAATAATACCTGATCTAGAGGATTTGAGACATAAGCTCCATTTAGGACCACTCCTTTTATTTAGCTATGCTTTGGATACTCTTGGGAAAGAAACCTTTCCTCTTCCTCATGATCACTTGAATTTTTAGACTCATCATATATTGTAGTGTAGTCTTCTTACCAAGCTGATGTGTTTTGATTAAGTGGACTGAAATCTGTGTGACGGTCATCATGTTGATGAGTAGGGATACTCTTTGGCAACAAATCTTCCTGAGAAATAAGAGCGGCAACTTTCTTGTGATCATCAATTTTCAAGCCTTCATTTGCTTCCAAATTTTCTGAGCTTTCCTCATCATTGTCATAGCTGCTATGTATTGGTTGGTTACATTCCTCAAGTTGATGAAACTGAGCTTCCTCCCAAAAATAAAGTACTGAGTACTCTACAAAGTTATCTTATGTTTGGAAATCATCATCATTATCAACATATTGATCAAACCTTGGAGAATCATCAATATAATTAATTTCACCAACCATACATATTGGAATATTAGATTGTTTCTCTTTGAATTGATCTATAAATCCATTTTTTGCTATGTGATAGTTAAGATTAGGAGGAAAATAAATAGAGGCTAACTGCATGTTTATGATTTGATCTATCTCCTCTTCAGTTAAAAAGGGAGGCATTTTTATATTTCTTTGGGTATAACTACAATCATCCTATTTCTCTTGGGAAAGCTGATTTAGAGGATGAAAATATTTTTGGGCCTCACCTAAGAGAGATGATGAATCATCACTTGTGCCTTTAGATAAATCCGGTGGGTTCTCTTTCATTTCTTGATTGTTTTCATCTTCAACCAACTCTTCGTGATGTTCGGGATAGTTAGCATGGAATTCATGAGTTGCCTCTGATAGATTTTCAGGAGGCCAATTTGCTTGTATAAACTGAAATGACTCAAAGCACAAATGTAGAGATCCTCAAGGTTTTAATTTTTCTTCTATTTCAGATTTGATTTCATCCTCAACCAACTCTTCTTGATGTTCGAGACAATAAGCATGGGATTCATTAGTTGCCTCTAATAGATTCTTAGGAGGCCAATTTGCTTGTATAATCTAAAATGACTCAAAGCATAAAGGTAGAGATCCTAAAGGTTTTGATTTTTCTTCCATTTCATATTTTATTTCATCCTCAACCCACTCTTCTTGATGTTCGGTACAATAAGCATGGGATTCATGAGTTGCCTCTGATAGATTCTTAGAAGGCCAATTTTCTCATATAATCTAAAATGATTCAAAGCACAAAGGTAGAGATCCTAAAGGTTTTGTTTTTTCCTCCATTTCAGATTTAATTTCATTCTCAACCAACTCTTCTTGATTTATGTGAGAGTTAACTTAAGCACGGGTTTCATGAATAGCTGCTAAAAGATCTTCAGGATGCAAATTTCCTTTTAAAATTTGGTATGAAATAAAGCATAAGGGTAGAGATCCTAAAGGTTTTGTTTCTTATTCCATTTCAGATTCTGTGATTTCAAGATGGCTGATTTATTCTTTAGAGCACTCCTCTATGTTTTTATTTGCAACTTTCTCATTAGGCACATTTTGTTTGTTACTCTTGTCTTGTAATGGTTTAGTATGTTCTTCCTAATGAAAAAGTGTAGGTTAGTTTGAATAAGCAGCATTAACCTTATCTTTGTGTTTTTCTCTTTTCTTGTCAAGAAGATGCATCAGTTTGCTGAATGTATCTATCAACCTTTCCAAATTTTCCTCTATGTTCACACTTGGATCCATCTTTATTTTCCAGAAAGAGTTACTATGTCCTTTCAACTAGTCTAGAGTTCTCTACCAGTGGAGTCTTTTGGTCTATTGAGGGTTGTGGAGTCGCCAGGTGGAAGATTTGAACTTTATTGTCCACCATCAGCATGATTGGGATTGCTCAATGCATTCCCAGGAGATTTTATAAGGACCAGTGGAGTAATAGGCCTACTGGAGGCTAGTGGAGTCACCAGGTGGATGATTTTAGTTGTTTTGAGGGTATATGAGTATGGTCCACCAACAATACTGACAAAAAACAAATCTAAGGTTGTTTTGGGGTTTTTTATGAGTTTCTTATATGTATCCCTAGGGTTTGTGAGAGTGTCCTATAACTGAGTCATCATTTTTCTAGAATGGTGAAAAAAGCCAAATTCTACTCTTTTGACAATACTTTAGTCTTCTAGTTTTGACTGAGATTTTGAGAGTTCCTAAGGGATACTAAGGATTTTTTGACTCAATGTCCCACTGTGATCGCTATTATGTTGGAGAGCAGTGGGATGGATCAATAGGATAGCATGCTCAGTTTGTTTGGGGTTTTCTGTGAGTCTTGAAAGATATTCAGATTAATATGAACTCATAAAAGTCCCATCTTGATCGCCATTATGTTAGTGTCCCGTAATTTGGCAGATTGGTAAACCAAATGTCAGGGTAACATCAGACCAAGCTTTGGAGCCCTAAGACCTAGCCTTCCTGGACTCAGAGAGGGCTCTCTCTATTATGCAAAGGATGTAAACTTGTTTGCTTCTGTATATTTGATTTTAGGCTAGTTTTTAAGTATGCTTTGGTTTGTTTTGGGTTTTTTAAGGGGAGATGATCAAAAGGAAAAATAGATATAGAGTTCGTCAAATCAACTGGGCTATAGGTTCAGATAAGGTCAATACTATATTAATGATGGAAAAGGTATTACTGCAGTGCCGATTTAGTCGAGGTAAATGGATTCTTTGGGTGAAAGTGAAATGGGATGAACATTAAGTTTGTGAAAGACAAAGAGATTTTAAGAATAAATAGTTAAACAACAAGAATTCATGAGTTAGGGCTGACTATTAATCTCTATGAACAAAACTCAAACTGATAGATGCAGAAAATAAACAATATAGTGATACATATAAGTATAAGACCCTCTAACTTTGGGAAAATCACCTTCAGACTTTTGGGAAAAAAAATAAGATAAAAAAAAAACTCAATATATGAAGAGGGAACTCATAAACATCATATCTTGAGCTATCGATAACTTTGAAATAATACTGCAAAGCATGGACAAAGGGAAAGATCGAAACAAAACCTCTTTGACTTAACTAAAACAACCAATAATTCAACGAGAGATTTCAGAAATGGAGTTTTTATTAGCTATGAGTAAGAAGGGCATACCGTGAATCATACTTGACAGCATACATAATAACCATTAATGAAACTGATAACAATTTCTTAGGGAACCAAAGAGCAATTAATAATTCTTTGACATGACCAAGAAAGATGAAAACATTTAAGCTGCAATGAATCAGGAAATTTAAGGTGCCTCCATGGGCATATCTCAAACTTATTATTTACTGAACTATAGCAAGAAAGAAGCATGAAAACATGTATGAGAAACTAAGAAAACATAACAAATAAGAAACACAATACCATTCACCAAGCCATGGAATCCTACACACAATCCTCCTCCACCATCAAGCCAAGCAAGAGATCATCCACTTCATAAAACAAGTATTTCTTCAAAGCTCATTGTGCTATGTATTGCTCTCTATAACTCAAGTTCTGCCTCTAGAACCTCCAACAATTTACAATGAATCTTTATAAGTTATATAGGAAATGAGTAGATAAGCTCACAAGAGCATCTAGAAGCTCATTGGCCTAATACAAATATCCGATTTTCTCCTTGAGGCCTCACAAGGCCCAAGGCACAAAATATCTTCAAAAAATATCTATTTAAGCTAAAAATAGTAAGAAAATTGACTTTTAATCTTTGAGATAGAGTTAAAAATAGCTTAATGCACATTTGGATGGCCACCTTCAGAAAACTGCCTTTTCAGCAAAATCCTACAGGAGCGTAGCACCAAAAAAAAGTCTTTATTGCAGAGGATTTTTGAGGGACTTCTCGATGTCGAAAGGAGGCCTGTGATGGCTCGTTGGAAATACCTTGATGTCTACTTTCTGGAACTACTTGATTTTTTCCAAACTGATGCCGGAAATTCTATCAAAAAGTGGAATGAGTGAAAAAAACCCAGGAGCGTAGCACCTTCTGATATTTGAGGCAGAAAGGTAAAAATTGACTATTTTTTTCCTTTTTGAGGGACCAAAACATCTTCTTTTGATCTGAAAATTTAAAATTATACTCCCTCAAATTTAATGCATCCAAAAATTTAACTTTCATCAGCTGAGGATTCTCCAAGAAAAAATGGCAGCGCTCATGAATTTGTGAAATTAGGCCTAAAAATCACAGAAAATAAGATCTTGCTAAAAAATGTTCAAATTTGGTGAGAAAACCCCTTAAGGGTTTCTAGAAGCATGAAATGAAGCTTGAGCCAAGGTTCCAAGACGAGATATGCTTTTTCCTCTTTTTCTTCACCGGGCGCCTCCTTTGGGCAGTTTTGGGCTTGGCTTGGGCAATTCGCCTCTACTCTTGAGCGCTCTAGTGACATTACTAGTCACAGCTTGAATGGTCTTCTTTTTTGCAGATTTAGAGGTTTTAGGCTTTGCCACCTTTGGGGAAAGAGCCATGGCCCCTTGCCTAGGAGAGGCAGCTAGCACATGTCTTTGAGGGCTATTCTCATGCTCATTGTTTTGGACCTCTTTTTGATTGTCACTTTCATTTTTTTCTCTTTTTTTGTCTTCTTCATTAGGGCTGCCTTTTTCACAACCCCTAATTTGAGCTTGAATTTCTTTAGGACTGCTTTCCTCTGTTTGTTTCATGCTGCCCCTATCACTGTTTTCAATTGAGTGAGGGCTTTCTTCATTTGTCTCTCTGTTTTGAACCTCTTTATGTATGATTCCCTCACCATGAGTGTCTTCCTCACTGTTTTGAGTTTGTAGAGGGCTATCTTCTTTAATCATCTTGCTAGGAAGCGCCTCTTTCACTGTCTTCATTTCTGATCTGTAGACTGCCACCTTCTTCATTTGTGCCCTTTCCATTCTTTTGAGAGCTGATTTTATCATCATCACCTCCTTGAGGACTACCTTGTTCATCATCACCTCCTTGTTGGTTTCCACTTTGAAAATATCCCTTGCTGTTTGAAAAACCCTTTTCTGTGCAAAAAAAATTGAATTTCTGGGAGCTTTTAGATGTTTCTGGAGAAGTGCTATGCTCCTGTGCACAGGAACTTAGCACCTGCACGCTTCCTGGGCACCCGAGTGCCTTTTTCACGTCGGGTCAGGCATGCCTGCACGCCGGCAGAAAAATGTGCAGAATTGGCAAGGGAGGTGTGCTTTGTGCAAGAAGTCGGGTGCAATGTGCAAGGGCTGGGCAGATGGTAAGGGCCTGGGTGAGATGGCAGTTGGGCCGAGGAAAAAAATTGTGGAGATGGCCTGGGCGAGATGTGCAAGGGTGTGGGCAGAGTTGGCAATGGCCCGGGAGAGTGAAAATCCTTTGCAAATGGTCATGTAGAGCTGCCGGAGACTGCGTGTAGTGGGCACTGTGGGCGGTGGGCAGAAACTGTTGGGCGAAATCCTGTGTAGGCTAGGCTGGCGAATGTGCATGACGGGTGATCAAACGGGTGCATCGTGTCTTAACACAGGCGCATCGCGCCTTGTGTAGATTTATTCTTCGGGCAGCTATAGACGCGTCGCGTCTCCACACAGGCGCGTCGCGACCACACTTTTTTTCCCGAAAATCACCCGAAACTTGAGAAATAAAATTTCTTCCTCTGCCAAGTCAATAATGAAGTAGAAAATTCTTGATGATTTATTTATGTGTTCTTTGGGGACTTTTGAAAATGACTTTCCCTCCTTTTAACAGATTTGACACCTTTTTGCCTTTGAGATTTAAAACAAAACTTACAGCCCTTTTGCACTTTGTCAAATGAGTTTCCAACATTTGTACTTTTCTTTGCAAAATCCTTTGCTGTGGTAGAAAACCAAATTTGTGCAGAAGAACTAAATTATGGCCCTTTTAAAGTCTTTTGGAGGAGGAATTTTGGCTATGTTTTGACCCTCTGCTTATCATGAAGGAGGTCAAGCAAATGCAACCACTTAGGTCGTTCAAATCCATTGTGTAGGCCCTCTACTTGTCATGAAGGAGGCCTTCAAATGTGTGTTTTTTTCCATCTACGCATGACTGAAGGAGGCACTAGAAAACACAAAAAGTCTTCTTTCATCAACTACTGTGTCTTCTTTGTGTTCATTGAAAAAGACCAATGGAAAACAAACTGTGAGCCTTTCTTGTATCCATCATTTAAATAACTCCTTTTTCATTGACTGTATCTTCATTTGGCACATCAAATTATCTTTGAATGATTTTCAGAGTCTAGGTTTATGGTAAGATATAAAAATTAGTTGTTCTTCTTATACCTTCAATTTGATGCCTAGTGGCTTTAGACTTTTTTTTTGCTAAAGACTGTCTCTCTTGCTTGCATAAGAGTGATTTGTTTCACTTGGTCACATATTTGAGAACTTATGCAAAAATTCCCTTTGATTTGGCATGGGGTGCTAAAGGTAGACATCACCTAACCTTTGTATCCATTTGTCATGATGGAGGACCTTTGTCTTTTGGGACTTTTAGATTTGAAACCTGTAGGTTTTCTCTCTTCACAATCTGCATTCTCTTTGATTTCCAATAGTAAACTGCCACAACATTGAGACTTTTGCCTGAATTGTTTTTTTTCTCACACTTTGCTTACTGTCATCACTCAATACACCCCCGCAGAGATGCATTTGATAGATGTCTTTGATTTTCTGGAGAGCCTTTTGATGTATCATGAAATCTTGCTTGAACTTATCACTTTTCCTCATTCATGGAAACTTTAGAATTCTTCTTTTTCTTGATTCAGCCAGGAATTATTTTCAAAAATGAGCATTTCTGAAATGAAACAAAGTAACCATTTTAGTGGTGTATGGCCTAGGGAAAAACCATTGTTTTTTTTTGCATGATGGGAATAAAATGATGGCTAATTGGTGCTAGAAACAGGGTTTTTGGCTTAAGACAAATTTTCAAAGAATTTTGCCTAAACACCACCACCTAGACCTACAGACTTTGTCATAGCTTATAAATAGTTTCTTAGGAATGAATAGGTCATCATATGACAAAATGATCAGTGAGAGAGGGGTAGACACTTTGTATAATATTTTAAATTTAGTTGTATGAAAATAGGGGATTTTGATAGCAGAGAAACAAAGTTTATGACAGCTATAGACAGGTAAGGTTTTGTTGAATTGTGATAGGAGTAAAAACTAAAGACCATTCCCATCACAGGCTAAAAGAGAGGGGTAGGAAGACAAAAATTTGTTTGAGGTGTTTTCTAGATGAAAAATTGACAGATTGAGATTAGCTTCTAGAAAACCTAGACAAGGATTTAGTCATCAAAACAGGCAAAAATATTGATGAATAACAGTGGCTCCATTTGGGGAGGGTAGCTCCTTTTCAAGAGGTGTCTAGAATTTGCAGATCTGTGGCTTGTGAAGACCAGTGCCTCATCCATTGGTGCAAATTTCTCTTTTTCTTTATGTTATTCCTGAAAATGATGCTTTTCTGAAAAATTTACAGCATGATTAGCATCAACCTCATCTCTACCTACCCAGCTGCTTTTCATAGAATTTTTTCTTCCTTAGGTGTGTTTGGATTTGCAACCTCTTGACATGATATTTTTGAAAAAAGAGAAACTATCTATCTCTACACTTATATCTTCCGGGAGTTCATATTAAACTGATGAACTCCTTTGATTATATACCTACACTAGATCAACTGTCAAGATTAAGCTGTTTGACAGGATTTCATTCACTAGACTAAAGCATGAAATTGAAAAATGATCAAATCAGGATTAGATAGTCTGATTTGTCATGCGTTTGTGGCATAAAAGACAAGCTACACACAAATGCTATTTTCGCACAAAATGAGATTTAGAAAAATCAGGGCTAGGATACATAGTTTGCTTTTCATCCCTATTTTTCTCTTTGGTTCTATTTTGAGGATGTGGAACCAACATCTTTGTTTCCTAATCTAATTTCTTTGATAAGTAAAGCTTTCATATTTTGACTATCATTCTTTTTCACTAACTTATCAGCAATCAATTTAAAACATGCTCAGTTATGATTAAGCTATATAACTGAACAAGACATATTTTGAGCACTAGCAGTGGCATTTAGACTTGCGCACTTTCAACATGACTATTTTTTGGGTATGGGGCTATACCGTTTCTTTAGAATTTGCCCTCTTTTTCTACTTTTCTTGTTGTTTTTGTGTTTTTTTTTTCTCAAAACAAACTGAAAGAAAGATGCTCATGGGGCTGAGCTTATTTTTCACACCTATCTATCTATCCTAATCTAACCTATACATAATATACATTTATTTAGTGAAATATATTTTCCAACAAAGCCAATCAAGAAGATGATTCCATGAGGGATTTTGTTTCATCTTTTTGAGAGTGTTGAAGAAATAAAAAGGCCACTTACCCCTCACTTGTTTTCATACAGTAGTTCTTAAGTTTTTTCTCACACTTTGCAACAAACTGTTCATGTTAGAACACACTCCTCCCTCATACTTCTCAAGGAAAACAACAAATGGATCTTGGAATAATACTCGATCTAGAGGATTTGAGACATAAGCTCCATTTAGGACTACTCCTTCTTTTATTTGGCTATGCTTGGGATACTCTTGGGAGAGAAACCTTTCCTCTTCCTCATGATCACTTGATTTGTTAGACTCATCATATATTGCAGTGTAGTCTTCTTGCCAAGCTGATGTGTTCTGATTAAGTGGACTACAATCTGTGTGAAGGTCATCATGTTGATGAGTAGGGATACTCTTTGGCAACAAATCTTCCTGAGAAATAAGAGTAGAAACTTTCTTGTGATCATCAATTTTCAAGCCTTCATTTGCTTCCAAATTTTCTAAGATTTCCTCATCACTGTCATAGCTGCTATGTATTGGTTGGTTACCTTCCTCAAGTTGATGAAACTGAGCTTCCTCCCAAAAATCAAGTTCTGAGTACTCTGCAAAGTTAGCTTCTGTTTGGAAATCATCATAATTATCAACATATTGATCAAACCTTGGAGAATCATCAATATAATTAATGTCACCAACCATACATATTGGAATATTAGATTGTTTCTCTTTGAATTGATCTATAAATCCATTTTCTGCTATGTGATAGTTAAGATTAGGAGGAAAATAAATAGAGGCTGACTGCATGTTTATGAGTTGATCTATCTCCTCTTCAGTTAAAAAGGGAGGCATTTTTATCTTTCTTTTGGTATAACTACAATCATCCTCTTTCTCTTGGGAAAGATGATTTAGAGGATGAATGTCGTTTTGGGCCTCACCTAAGTGAGATTATGAATTATCACTTGTGCCTTTAGATAAATCCGGTGGTTTCTCTTTCATTTCTTGATTTTTTTCATCTTCAACCAACTCTTCGTGATGTTCGGGATAGTTAGCATGGAATTCATGAGTTGCCTCTGATAGATTTTCAGGAGGCGAATTTGCTTGTATAAACCGAAATGACTCAAAGCACAAAGGTAGAGATCCTAAAGGTTTTGATTTTTCTTCTATTTCAGATTTGATTTCATCCTCAACCAACTCTTCTTGATGTTCGGGACAATAAGCATGGGATTCATTAGTTGCCTCTGATAGATTCCTAGGAGGCCAATTTTCTTATATAATATGAAATGACTCAAAGCACAAAGTTAGAGATCCTAAAGGTTTTGATTTTTCTTCCATTTTAGATTTGATTTCATCCTCAACCCACTCTTCTTGATGTTCGGTACAATAAGCATGGGATTCATGATTTGCCTCTGATAGAGTCTCAGGAGGCCAATTTGCTCGTGTAATCTGAAATGACTCAAAGCACAAAGGTAGAGATCCTAAAGGTTTTGTTTTTTCTTCCATTTCAGATTTAATTTCATTCTCAACCAACCCTTCTTGATTTATGTGAGAGTTAACTTAAGCATGGGTTTCATGAATAGCTGCTAAGAGATCTTCAGGATGCAAATTTCCTTTTAAAATCTGGTATGAATTAAAGCATAAGGGTAGAGATCCTAAAGGTTTTGTTTCTTCTTCCATTTCAGATTCTGTGATTTCAAGATGGCTGATTGATTCTTTAGAGCACTCCTCTATGTTTTTATTTGCAAATTTCTCATTAGGCACATTTTTTTTGTTACTCTCGTCTTGTAATGGTTTAGTATGTTCTTCCTAAGGAAAAAGTGTAGGTTGGTTTGAATAATCAACATTAACCTTACCTTTGTGTTTTTCTCTTTTCCTGTAAAGAAGATGCGTCAGTTTGCTGAATGTATCTATCAACCTTTCCAACTTTTCCTCTCTGTTCGCACTTGGATCCATCTTTGTTTACCAGAAAGAGTTATTATGTCCTTTCAACTAGTCTAGAGTTATCTACCAGTGGAGTCTTTTGGTCTATTGAGGGTTGTGGAGTCACCAGGTGGAATATTTGAACTTTTTTGCTCACCATCAGCATGCTTGGGATTGCTCAATGCATTCCCAGGAGATTTTGTAAGGACCAATGGAGTAATAGGCCTACTGGAGGCTAGTGGAGTCGCCAGGTGGATGATTTTAGTTGTTTTGAGGGTATATGTATGGTCCACCACCAATACTGACAAAAAACCAATCTAAGGTTGTTTTGGGGTTTTTTATGAGTTTCTTATATGTAGCCCTAGGTTTTGTGAGAGTGTCCTATAGCTGAGTCATCATTTTGCTAGAATGGTGAAAAAAGCCAAATTCTACTCTTTTGACAATACTTTAGTCTTCTAATTTTGACTGATATTTTGAGAGTTCCTAAGGGATACTTAGGATTTTTTTACTCAATGTCCCACCGTGATCACTATTATGTTGGAGAGCGGTGGGATGGATCAATAGGATAGCATGCTCAGTTTGTCAGGGGTTTTTCGTGAGTCTTGAAAGATATTTAGATTAATATGAACTCAGAAAAGTCCCACCGTGATCGCCATCATGTTAGTGTCCCGTAATTTGGCAGACTGGTAAACCAAATGACAGGGTAACATCAGACCAAGCTTTGGATCCCTAGGACCTAGCCTTCCTGGACGCAGAGAGGGCTCTCTCTATTATGCAAAGGATGTAAACTTGTTTGCTTCTGTATACTTGATTTTAGGCTAGTTGTTAAGTATGTTTTGGTTTGTTTTGGGTTTTTTGAGGGGAACTGATCAAAAGGACAAATAGATATGGAGTTCGTCAAATCAACTGGGCTATGGCGTCAAATAAGGTCAGGAATATCTTAATGATGGACAAGTTATTACTGTAGGGCCGATTTAGTCGAGGTAAATAGATTCTTTGGGTGAAAGTGAAATGAGAGAAATGAGATGAACATTAAGTTTGTGAAAGACAAAGAGATTTTAAGCATAAATAGTTAAACAACAAGCATTCATGAGTTAGGGTGGACCATTAATCTCTATGAACAAAACTCAAACTGATAGATGCAGAAAATAAACAATCCAGTGATACATGGAAGTATAAGACCCTCTAAATTTGGGAAAATTACCTTCAGACTTTTGGAAAAACAAATAAGATAAACAAGCAAATCAATATATGAAGAGGGAAATCCTAAATTTCATATCTTGAGCTATCAGGGACTTTGAAATAAGACTGCAAAACATGGACAAAGGGCAAGATCGAAACAAGAACTCTTTGACTTAAATAAAACAACCAATAATTCAGAGAGAGATTTCAGAAATGGAGTTTTTATTAGCTATGATTAAGCAGGGCATACCGTGAATCATACTAGACAACATACATAATAATAATTAATGAAACTGATAACAAGTTCTTAGGGAACCAAAGAGAAATTAAGAATTCTTTGACATGACCAAGAAAGATGAAAACATTTAATCTGCAATGAATTAGGAAATTTGAGGTGCCTCCATGGGCATATCTCAAACTTATTCTTTACTGAAATAAAGCAAGCAAGAAGCATGAAAAAAAGGATGAGAAACCAAAAAAACCTAACAAATAAGAAACACAATACCATTCACTAAGCCATGGAATCCTACACACAATCCTCCTCCACAATCAAGCCAAGCAAGAGATCATCCACTTCATAAAACAAGTATTTCTTCAAAGCTCATAGTGCTATGTCTTGCTCTCTATAACTCAATTTCTGCCTCTAGAACCTCCAAAAATTTACAATGAGTCTTCATAAGTTATATAGGAAATGATTAGATAAGCTCACAAGAGCATCTAGAAGCTCATTGGCCTGATACAAATATCTGATTTTTTCCTTGAGGCCTCACAAGGCCCAAGGCACAAAATATCTTCAAAAAATATCTATTTAAGCTAAAAATAATAAGAAAATTGAATTTTAATCTCTGACATAGAGTTAAAAATAGCTTAACGCACATTTTGATGGCCACCTTCAGAAAACTGCCTTTTCAGGAAAATCCTATAGGAGCGTAGCACCAGAAAAAAGTCTGTTTTGCAAAGAATTTTTGATGGACTTCTCGATGTTGAAATGAGGCCCGTGATGGCTTGTTGGAAATCCCTAGATGTCTAATTTCTAGCACTACTTGATTTTTTCCAAACTAATGCCAAAAATTCTGTCAAAATGTGGAATGAGTGAGAAAAACCCAGGAGCGTAGCACCTGCTGATATTTGAGGCAGAAAGGTAAAAATTCACTGTTTTTGGCGTTTTTGAGGGACCAAAACATCTTCTTTTGATCTAAAACTTTCTGAGTATACTCCCTCAAATTAAATGCATCCAAAAATGTAACTTTCATCAGCTGAGGATTCTCTAAGAAAAAATGGCAGTGCCCATGAATTTGTGCAATTAGGCCTAAAAATCACAAAAAACAAGATCATGCTAAAAAATGTTCAAATTTGGTGAGAAAAACCCTTAAGGGTTTTTAGAAGCATGAAAGGAAGCGTGAGCCAAGATTTCAACTCGAGATATGATTTTTCCTCTCTTTTTTCACCGGGCGCCTCCTTTGGGCAATTTTGAGCTTGGCCTGGGCATTTCGCCTCTACTCCTGAGCGCTCTAGTGACATTACTAGTCACAGCTTGAATGGTCTTCTTTTTTGCAGATTTAGAGGTTTTAGGCTTTTCCACCTCTTAGGTTCCCATGATTTGGCAGATTGACGGACCAAATGACAGAGTAATATCAAACCAATCTTTGGAGCCCTAGGACCTAGCCTTCCTGGACTCAAATAGGGCTCTCTCTAATGAAGAGAAGAATGTGAGCTTGTTTTCTTAGTTTGTTTTAGATTTTAGGCTAGTTTTTAAGTGTGTTTGTTTGTTTGTTTTTTAGTTGTTTGGAGGAAAAACTGATCAAGTGGATGAAAATAGAAAAATAAAATGAGATCAACTGGACTATGGGGTCAAAAGCAAGCCAAGGATGTCAAGACAATGGGTAGGGTGTACTGCAGGGCCGATTTAGTATAGCGAATGGATATTTTAGGTGGTTTATGAAGTGAAATGAACATCAAGTTTGTGCAAGACAAAGAGATCTTAAGCATGAATATTTTAAACAACAAGCATTCATGTGGTAGGGCTAACCATTAATCATTATGAATGAAACTCAAACTAATAAATGCAGAAAATAAACAATCAGGTGATGCATAGAAGTATAAGACCCTCTAACTTTGGGAAAATCACCTTCAGTGGTTGAGAACACATGTAATACAAACCAACAGCTCAAAATGTGGAAAGGAAACTCCTAATCAACACATTCAAACTGATGAGAACTTTGAAATAAGTCTGCAAGTATAGGCAGAGGGCGAGATCGAAACAAGACCTGTCTGATTTAAACTAGATAGTCAATACTTCACAGGAGATTTCATTAATGAGGTTTAAACAGCTATGAACAAGCAGGGGATACCATGAATCAAACAAGATAGCATGTCATATTAATCATTAAGGAAATAAATAACAGGTTCCTAGTGGACCAAAGGGCAGTTAAGAATCCTTTGACATGACCAAGAAGGATGAAAACATAGAAGCTACAATGAATCAGGAAATTTGATGTGCCTCCATGGGCATACCTCAAAATATTCTTTACTGGCCTACAGCAAGAAAGAAACATGGATACATATGTGAAAAACTAAGAAAACATAACTGAAAAGAAGCACAATACCATTTACCAAGCCATGGAATCCTGCACATAGATCCTCTCCATCATCTAGGGAGGCAAGTCAAACTATTCACTCCATAAAACAAGTCTGATCATCAAAACTCATAACATATATTGCTCTAAGCTCATTCAATTTCTTAAGCTCTTCAAAGTCCAGCTTGTTTATCAACTCTTCAACCAACAATATTACAATGATTCTCCATGAGTTATATAGGAAATGAGAAGATAAGCTTCACAAAACTGACTAGAAGCTTATAGGCTTAGAACAAATATCTGATTTTGTCCTTGAGGCTTTGCAAAGCCCAAGGCACAAAAATATCTTCAAAAATATCTTAAACAACCTAAAATGGTAAAAATATTGACATGAAGTTAAAAATGGTTAAACGCACATTTGGATTATCATATTCAGAAAACTTCTTTTTAGCCAAAATGCTACAGGAATGTATTAACAGAATGAAGCCTGTTTTGCAGACAACTTTTGAGGGACCTCCCGATGTCGAAACGAGGCCCGTGATGGCTCGTTGGAAATACCTAGATATATAATTTTTGTAACTACCTAATTTTTCCCAAATTGATGCTGGGAAGTCTATCAAAAACTGAACTGAGTGAAAAAAACTAGAAAAGTAGCCCTTGCCGATATGTGAGGCAGAAAGTTTAAAAAATCACTATTTTTCACCTCTTTGGGGGACCAAAACAACTCCTTTGAATCTGAAAATTTGTGAGTAGCTGCCCCCGAATTTATTCCATCCAAAAAAATGAATTTCATGAGCTGAGGATGCTTCTAGCACCCATGGCATCACCTTGAAAAATGTGCAATTAGGGCCAAAGAACATAGAAAACAAAATCATGTCAAAATTTGCTCAATTTTGGCGAGAAAGCTCCTTATGTGTTATTAGAAGCATGAAAGGAATCTGAGGCCAATATTTCAAGCCCTGATATGCCTTTCTCCACTTTCTCTACCGGGCACCTCTTTTGGGCAGCTTTGAGCCTTTCTTGAGGAAGTTTGAGCTTTCGTCGGGCAAATTTGTTCAACTTCTTGTAGTGCCCGATCATCTTCTTTTGTAGACTCAAGTATCTATTAGCTTTCTCTAATTTATCCTCCAAATTCTTGTTGGATCTTTCAAGCCATGATTCTTTATCATTTTCTATTTCTTGGGCGAGCAATTGTGTGAGAGGATAAGATCGAACAAGGGTTGCCTCTTCTTCCTTCTTTTTCTCCAAAGCTTTCTTGAGACCCATAGTCTTAGGCCTCTTTCTCATTGGCTTCTCTTCTTCTTCAATATCATCAGATTCTCCCATAAGCTCTTCAAGCTTGACTTGTGCTTTGTAGGCTTCCCTTTGGTATTTGAAAGCCCGGGCCTCATAAATTTCCATTTTACCACTCATTTGTTTGTTTTGCATCTGTAGAACATGTATGATTTCCTTTGACCTTTCTAGATCAGCTTGTAGGTCATGAATTTTGGCTTCTCTGTTTTGCAAAAGAGCCTCAAGAATCCTAGCTTCATCATCTCCAGCATCACTGTCTATCTGTATGATGTCAAACTCCCTTTCCTTTTCATGACTACTCTCTTATTGTTCCTCTTTTTCTTTACCTTTTCCTTGGATAGACTTCTTGGTCCTTTTCCTCTTTGGAAATTCAAAAATAATCTTCTTAGGTAGTTTTCCTCTACTTCTTAGCGCTCTTGTGACATTGCTAGTCACTGCTGGAGTGATCTTCTTCTTTGCAGATCTAGTGTTTCTAGGCTTCACCACTTTCGGAGGAAGAGTAATGGCCCCTTGCCTAGAAGAGGCAGCTAGCACATGCTCTTGGCTATGTTGAGGAGAAGAGAGAGGAGGTTTCATTAATTTTACTTGCTCAACTTGGTAATTGTTTTGGTCTTGGCTTCCCTTAGAATTGTTTTGATCTTTTTGCTCCATGCTTCCCCCTTCGGAATGCTCACTGTTTGGTGTTTTCTTGCCATCATCATTTCTTTCTTGAGGGCTGTCTTGTTTCTCATCATTAGTGTCTCTTTGAGGACTATTATGACCCTCATCATCAATGTTTTGGCTGCCAATTTGTTTTTTTTCTTGAGGACTGTCTTGTTCACCTCTGTCATTGCTTTCTTCATGACTACTATGTTCTTACCCTCAGTATTTTGTCCCTCATTACCCTCATGCTTACTGTTGTGTTGGATGCCATCATGTTCCTCTTCATGACTGCTATTCTCACCATCATTTCCTTCTTCCTCAATTTCATGCTTAGATTGTTTACTTTGTCCCTCATCATCACTATTTTTCTTCTTGTCACTTTGCCCTTCTTCATTACTAGTTTGCTTCTTCTATTCTTCACTCTCAATCATAAGGGATTTTTGAATTTTAGGAGTAGATTGATTAGAAGAGGGAGAGACATGGTGAGTGGATGGTGAGGAAGGCGCATGGGATGAAGAGACAACGAAAAAATCTGGATGAGAAATGAAGGTCTCCCAAGACACTCCTTTCTTTTCAAGTTGATGGAGGATGATGATCTTGATAAGGGAATGATGAAACAAACAAGCTTGTTGTTGAGCGGAGGGCTTCTTTTGGACGGTAGAGGCCATCTTGTCAATGCTTATATAGAGGAATAAAGGTAGGTTCAACAACTGAATTCTTGTGAAATGCATAAAAATCTTGATGTGATAGGCATAAATCTGGGAAAACCTCCCTTCACATGTGAAATACTTCATGATGACTTTCATGAGGGGGGCATAACTGCTCAATAAGGGAGAAAAAGGGAAAATATCTTGGCAAGCATCCTGATGGACTGGTTTTAGAAAGGGTTTATAGTGATTCAGATCTAGGTATGCTTGTTTGAACCATTTCCCACCAAGATAGGGGATCTTGGTGGCTTTTGATACTTATTTAGGACTGAGAATGAAATCAAGGCCTGCTATGTGATTTTTCCCTTCTTGCAGCCTTAAAGAAAATAAATTTATTAAAGGAGGATGATTTTTTACCTCTTGAACTCTTTGGCAAAAATCAATTCACCCTACTTCATGAAATTGAAAAGAACTGAAGGGGATTCATTCACCTCTTGAGTTGTAATAGGCTCAAACCTATTGTGATAATCCACTTTTGTTGTCCTTCTTTGGAGGCATTTTTCTTTTGATACCCTTTGTAGAAATTTGCATAACTGTTAAATTATTCACCGATATTATCCTGATCACACACTATTTGAGCTTCATGCATAATACATGACCTCTTCTACTATTGATCATTAATTGCGGAAATATAAACAATTGCATGCGCACATCAAAACCATAAACAATCACACATATAAACACAATATTTATGGGAAATATTAAAGCTGAAAACCCCCAACTATCTGTATATTATAATGATAGAGATCATGTAAAAATCATTGTACAAACTCCTCACAAGCTCTCAGTACAATCTCCAATTGTTACACACTACACAAGCTCAGATCTAACAAAACACATGCTCCAATCTGCTCCACCTATTAGCCTGCCTCTACTACGCAATCCAAGATGAATAATGGCGCAATCTGAGTTTGAATCCACTTGGTGTGTACTGTGCAATCCTCATTGGCATCTCCATCAATGTGTGGTGCAAAGTCATGCACCAGTATATTCACAACTGATAGTCACACTGCTCTTTCACCTACCTCTTCACTGGTCTCCACTAAAACTGTCCATGCACTGAAGTTAACTGATGTATTATTTAGTTGATTTATGAGTAAATAATTAGTGAATTAATTAATAATTAATTCACACCACTCTCACTAGTGTATAAATTAGTTAGACTAGATACAACTAGCTCAACTATGTTTAACTGAGTTAAACTGAATAAAACTCCACCAACTTCCTCAATCAACTCCACCAAACTCTGTCACATGAGTTCTAACTGAAGTATCCATGCAATAGCTCCACTTGAACCTCAGGAATAGCGTAATTCCTTCTGTCAGCTGCATGTGCCAATTCTGTGCACTTAACTTAAGTGCTCCAAGAGGATAAGATAATGTTTAAAGTCCAAATATTATTAAGAGCTAATAATATTCAACATTTCTATTTTTAGACTGGCAATCTAAAAATAGATTCCGCCCAGTATGTCTAAAAATAGAAGTCCATCTATTTTTCCGACTTGACCAACCATCCACAAATAGCATCCTGCAACTCATAGAACATGATCCATATGTCTAAAAATATACATAGTCTAAAAATAGACTTTGCACCAATAATAGCCTGCGAGACCACTTAGTGAAGGCGACTCTTTTCACTAAGCTCATCATCTTGTTGCAATCTCAACACTCCCTCTCAACAAGATATGGATTATCTACAACCCCTATCCTGCCTCTGTGGTATTCGAATTTTCTCTTGGTGAGCGCCTTCGTCAAGATATCAGCATCCTGATCCTCCGTAGGAATGTATGAAAGTAACATGATCTTCTGCTGCACACAATCTCTAATATGAATAGATACCCTGAGATGTCACCGTGTTTAGATCTATCATGAAATACTGGATTAACTGAGAGTTTGATGCAACTCTGATTATCACAATATATCACAGTAGGATCTAAGTGTGAACCGAACAACCCGACCAGGATCTTTCTCATCCATATAGCCTCGTATGCAACCAAACATGCTTCCATGTACTCGGCCTCCGCTGAACTGAGTGCCACGGATCTCTGCTTCCTGATGTACCAAGAAACTACTATCGACTTGATACTAAAAATCCCTCCATATGTGCTCTTTCTGTCCATTGGGCTCCTTGCCCAATCTGCATCCATGAAGCCATGCAACTTCACCTCATCTGACTGTCTGTACCATAATCCATATCCTGATGTGCCTCTGAGATATCTCAATACATGCTTCCCCGCCTTCCAAAAGAGCTTGGTAGGCTTAACCATAGCTTGTGAAAGCTAGTTAACAACATAGTGCATAAGTGCCCCGGTCGTGTATTGACCAGATAGATGAAAGCACCCCACCAATCGTCGATAAACAAGGCATCCACTACCTCCGCCGATGTAGCATCCTCTCCAACCACCAGGAAGAGGAGTATCACTGTGCTTAGAATGTGGCTGCCAACTTCTCCGCATTCCCCGGCATACTTACCCCGAGAAACAAATGTCAGCTTCATCATCACAATGCCAAATTTCCAATCCCGGTGAAATAATGAAGGAGGCCTAAGTCCTTCATCTAAACCTTTGTAAAGATCTCCTTGCATGAGAGTATCAACAACTCATCACTCCGTCAAATCAAATCATCTACATAAAGTACAATGATCGACAACTTACCCTCCACCACAACTGGGCATAGGTTAGGATCCGCCTCACTCTTGGAGAATCCAAGTCCGGTGAAATAACTGTCTATCTGTGTGTACCAAGCACGAGGTGCTTGTTTCAACCCATACAGCGCTCTCTTGAGCCTGCACACATGCGACTCACTGCTGAATATCTCTAAACCTTTGGGCTTCTCTATGTACACCTCCTCCTCAATGAATCCGTTGAGGGACGCAGTCTTCACATCCATCTGATGAATGTGCCACCCCATCTGCGCTGAGAGAGCAAGAATCGCCCGTATGGAAGAATACCTTGCGACAGGTGCAAAGGTCTCCTCATAATTGATCCCCTCTATCTGTGAGAAGCCTCGGGCAACAAATCTTGCCTTGTACTTCTCCACACTCCCGTCAGCCGCCTGCTTCACTTTTTAGATCCATCGCGAACCCACCACTAATTTCCCCTCCGATCTTGCGACAATCTCCCATGCACTGTTTCTGACGATCGAATCATATTCTTCGATCATGGCATCTACCCATGCGGGTTCCTCCACAGCTTCCTCAAAAGAGGATGGCTTCGTCATGACACATTGACTCATAAGAGCCATGTATCCGCATATCGATCGTGTGACTATCTCTATCCGCGCTCGTGATGTAGGTGCTCCTACAACCTTCTCTCGTATCTTGAGCGCCGCCCGCCCGTAGTGTGCTTCCGCCCTCCGATGGCGAATACATGAGGTTCCTCCACTCCATGAACCTCATCTTGTGGCCGATCCACATCCCCGAGACTCATCCTTAGGAACTAATAGCTCCTCATCTACAAATGTACCTTCTCAAGCAAACACTTCAAAGGCTTTCCTCCGAAATTTGACATCTCACACACAGCCTTCCAAGCATCTTTGAAAATACACACGATAGTTGTGGGGTGTATCAGTGTACCCCACAAATATCCCAACCTCTGCAGTCGGCTCCAACTTCTTCCTGGCATCCTTCGTCACATGAATGTAAATAGGTGAACCAAAAATCCTCAAATGGGAAATATCAAGCTTCTTACCAGAAAACGCCTTCTCGGGTGTACTCATGCCAAGTATCCTGTGAGGACAACGGTTCTGCACATATACTGCAATATTGCATGCCTCAGCCCACAAGTGTATGGGAAGGCCTTGATCATGCAACATCACCCATGCAGCACCCACGATCGTTCTGTTCTTCCGCTCAACAACCCCATTCTGCTATGGGTTATGAGGTGCCATGAGCTCTCTTCGAATTCCTCCTGCGCTGAAAAAGTCCTTGAATTCACCTGAGATGAATTCACCACCATTGTTGCTCCTAAGAGCCTTCACCTCGTCTACCTTTCAAACTGCCTTGAACTCACAGAACTTTATATGTCTCTCTCTTTCCTCTCGCATGAAGAAGATCCAACATCACAGAAAAATCATCAACAAATATCACATAGTACTCCGTGCTTGGTCGTCGAAGCTACCGAGAAAGGTCCACACATGTCCGTGTGAATTCTCAAGGATCGTCGGGCGCGACTATCCTTCTCGTGAAAGGTGGCTTTCACAAATTTTCCCAAGGTACATCCCTTGCACTGATCTGACTGTGCAAGAGTACCCTTAGGAAGCCCAGTAGAAATCTGTTGTAGTATCTTCAAAGCTCCATGGTGAAGGTGGCCCAATCTTCGCTGCCACAACTCGCCATCATCTCGGCTCACCACTCCTTCTGCCTTGCCTACCATTGCTGTGCAGCCATCTACCTACAATTGATAAAGGTTTTTAAATCGAACCCCTATCCTCCGGGTCTCACCAGTTGCCTTACTGTGCAGGAAAGCCTTTCTCTCGCTAAAGACAACATCATATCCCTTGTCTTCTAACATGGCCACCGAGATCAAATTATTCTTCAATCGTGGAACATGCATCACTTCCTTCAATACGAAGGGTTTACCAGACTCCCTCTCAAAGGAAATGGTACCGATACTAGTCGCACTGTATCTTCCATCATTGCCCATCTTGATGTGCACTCCAAGATCTTTCTCATCCATATCAGTAAACAAATCTCGATCTCATGTCATGTGAAAAGATGCACCACTCGTCCAAAACCACACCGAACCCATCACACTTGAGACCAAGCATGCATCAAAATGCATTGATAATAAAACCCGCGGGTGCTGGTGTCTCTAGTCAGCAGTATCCAAAGAACTCCTCGCTTATTTTCCTTCTTCTGTGGACAATTAGTGGCGTAATGTCCATGCTGGTGACAGTGAAAGCACTTCAACTTGGACATGTCCTGCTTCTTGCCTTTCGCACCAGATTGAGAAGCTTTCTTGATCTTCCCCTTATTTGCTTTGGCAGCCAAAGTGAAATTTTATTCATCAGAGTTATTTGATGAAGATCCGTCCCCGGTACTTCGCCTTATCTCATCTTGCACAAGATCCGACCAAAGATGCTCCCATCCTGGCAATTTCTGCTGACCATTGATAAAGTCCTGATAGGAATGCCAACTCTTCGGAAGCCCAAGGAGAGCCAAGCTCACCAAGTCCTCGTCATCTATAGTCACCCCCACACTTCCCAACTCATCCCTGCATTGGATGAACTTCGTGAGGTACTTGGGCATACTGTCACCTTTCTCCATTTTTATGTTCCTGAGTTTATCCTTGAGCGCCAACTTCCTCTGGTCGCTCTTGCTTTGGAATAAATCTGTCAAGGCTTTCCACATCAATAATGGATAAGCCTTTCCATGAAGGCTGGACACTATGTGATCCTTCACACCCTCCAATAGAATCCTTCGACACTTTGCTGTCTTATTTTTCCATGTGTCAAGTACGGCAGCATCAGTAGAAGTAGGCTTTGGGACTTCAGCATCTATGAACTCCTTCAACCCATTGTCATCTAGCACCACCTCCATCCTGTCCGTCCATGCAATATAATTCGAGCTACCGTCAAGGGCATACTCCAATCGCAACTTTTCTTTTAAAGACATCTCAATTCTAATAACAAGAAACACTACCAAATTCTGAATCACCAAAGACAAAACTCAACCGCTTCAATGTCTTGAAATTGCTCCAATGATCAATACTTACCCGATACTATATAAATTTGAATAATTGTTAAATTATTCACCGATATTATCCTGATCACACACTATTTGAGCTTCATGCATAATACATAACCTCTTCTACTATTGATCATTAACTGCGGAAATATAAACAATCGCATGCGCACATCAAAACCATAAACAATCACACATATAAACACAGTATTTATGGGAAAGCTTAAAGCTTAAAACCCCCAACTATCTGTATATTATAATGATAGAGATCATGTAACAATAATTGTACAAACTCCTCACAAGCTCTCAGTACAATCTCCAATTTTTACACAGTACACAAGCTCAGATCTAGCAAAACACATGCTCCAATATGCTCCACCTATTATCCTGCCTCTACTGCGCAATCCAAGATGAATAATGGCCCAATCTGAGTTCGGATCCACCTGGTATGCACTGCGCAATCCTCATTGGCATCTCCATCAATGTGTGGTGCAAACTCATGCACCAGTATAGTCACACTGCTCTTTCACCTACCTCTTCACTGGTCTCCACTGAAACTGTCCATGCACTGAAGTTAACTGATGTATTATTTAGTTGATTTATGAGTTTATAATTAGTGAA